>CM028346.1:29567080-30167080 GCA_016618105.1 Dendrobium huoshanense | reverse complement strand
GCTTATATTCAAGTCATTAGGGATATGTATGCAAGAGTTGTTACTTGTGTTCAAACAGAAGGTGGTTTAACCAAGTGTTTTCCTAATTTAGTTGGATTACATCAAGGACCAATCTTAAGCACCCTTATCTTTTTGCTTTAGTCATGGATTTGCTTACTGGACATTTGCAAGAGGATGTTCGTTGGTGTAGGCTTTTTGCTTATAATATTCTTCTTGTATATAAGACTATAGAGGGAGTTGAAGGTAAACTAGAATTATGGAGGTCAACTTTAGAGTCTAAAGATTTTCGTTTGAGTAGATCTAAAACCAAATATATAGAATGTAATTTTAGCAGTTTGTGACTTTGAGCGATCAAGTCATGATTAAGAAATGTACTCGTTTTAGAGATCTTGTATTTATTGTTAAGAGTGATAGAGAAATAGATGAGGATATTATTAGTAGAATTCAAGTTGGATGGCTGAAGTGGAGGAATGTTTTAGGTTTGTTGTGTGATAGAGAAGTATCACTCAAACTTAAAGGAAAATTTTATAAGACGGTTGTGAAATCTGCAATGCTTTATGGCGCAGAATGTTGACCATTAAAATAGAAGCATAATATCAAGTTAAGTGTTGCTGATATGAGTGGATTTACTCTTAAAGATAGGATATAGGACGAGCATATCCATTAAAAGGTTAGAGTAGTTTCAACGACATATAAGATTAGAGAGAGTTGCCTTATTTTTTTTTCTTCTAATGTTTTATTAAGATTTGTTTGGGAATTGTTAATGAAAAAAATATAATTATAAATTAGTTGCAATTGAATCAAACACCAAATGTAAATTGTGAAGTAAAATGTATTTTTAATTTCTCTAATTCTTTAAAATTAAACATGCATGCATATAGGCTTCTGGTTTTTTGGATAAAAATGAGAAAGAGAAAATGGAAACTAAAAATGATGAAGGAATTAAAATGAAAAATTTTTCTATCACTAGTTTAGTTAAGAAGAAATTGAATTTATTTCTTAATTTTTAAAATTTAAAGTTTTAACTTTTTTATTTTTTGGTGAAGTCCTAAAAGGGGACCAAAATCCTCTACTGCTCCCATAGCACATCAAAATGAAAAAAAGACCTAATAATTGAAGGACCCCAAACTAGCATAAAAAAATAAAAGAAAAGGTTGACAAATAGTCAAACCCCAAAAAAATAACAGAAAAAATCTTCCCAAAATCTGTATATGACAGTAAGTTCAATGTAGAGAACCTTGCCAAAAATCTGGTGAGAAAACAGAAGTACCCCATTTTGATAGCTCAAATGCATTAACACAGTCTTTTACTTATTATAATGAGCCATTCATAAAATTTACATAAACAAAATTGATGATGTTTCATTGACACTCAATGACATATTATGAACACCCATCATCTTCATATTAAAATTTAAATTACTTCGCTTTTTTTTTTCAATAGGTTGGAGTAGCTCCAATGGAAGATAAGATTATAGAGAGCCACCTTAGATGGTTTGGTCACATAAAACGGTGGCCTTCCGATGACCCGGTTATGAGAGTAGATGTATTAGAATTGACTTATGTTAAGAAAGATACAGGCATACCTAAAAATGATAAATTATTTTGTGCGGAGGTCGAATGCTGCTCTACGTCCGGAGGCGAGCCAGGTGCAGTCATGTCAGTGGTACCGAGCAGTACCAAGCCGCAGTACACAACGAATGGGTGATGTGTTTGGTCACATAAAACGGTGGCCTTCCGATGACCCGGTTAGAAGAGTAGATGTATTAGATTTGACTTTTGTTAAAAAAAGATAGATGCAAACATAAAAAATCTAGTTAGAAAATACTAAAAATGATATTTCTTTATTAGATGTAAATGAGAATTTGACTTTAACTAGACACAATGGAGAAAAAGGATTCATATAGCTGATCCCACATAGTGAGATAAAAATTTAATGTTGTTGTTGTTGTGACAGTTGTGACAGACACATCATTTTTTTTTCTTTGATTTGTTCATTTGCAAAATAAAAATCTAAATTAGTCAATCAGTCTTTGTACTTTTCATCAATCTTTTGGCCATTCAATCAATGAGCTATTATTTTGTTGTCAGCCAACCTTTTGCTTATAAGCACTTGACCTAACATTGATTAAAGAAGATTATGTCGGCTGATCATCAATGCATTATTGTCTCTTAAATTGCAGCAAAAAGAATCAAGCCAATATTTCTTGAACTAATGAGCTACCTTCTTTTTTTCTGGCTTTGTTTTTAGTCACTTTAGCATTCATTTTTTCACCCATCACTTCTTCTTAGTTTTTCTTACATTGCATTAGTTTAAATTTGGTTATATCCTTATATGGAATTCTCAAGGCTAAAGACATTTCTTCTTTTGCTATCTAAGTTTGAACCAAAGCAATTCTTTTCTAGAAAATCAAAATATCAATCAAGTCGGTGAATTTCTTGTTATTTTTAATTACATAACATATTTATGTGTGATATTTGATTTCAAACTAAGAAATTACACATCGTAGCAAGCATAGATGGACATGAGATTATGATGAAGTACTAACAAGATTGCACGCAAAGATAATGGCTACTATTGTGTGCCGAACCATCCGCAGCTCGACAGCTATGCAGAAATACTATTAATAAATCAGGCTTTTACAACACTTTTTTTCACCAACTGCGACGGTTTAAACACCTACTAAATTATTTGCAACGGATTAGGAACTGTTACAAATTTACTGTATTTGTGTTTGCCGAAAAAAACTTTTGCAACGATTTCATGAGTGCTGTTGTAAGAAAGCTTTAACAATACTTTTAGCATGTGTTAAAATCGCTGCTAAAGAGCAATATATATATATATGATTCCTACAACTGATAAGCATATAATCATTACAACCCACAAGCATATGAGTGAACATATCTTACAAAACCTCCAACAAGTACAAATTTAAAGTACCATAAACATTTACACATTATGATGTAAAAATTAATTACAAAGGATGTACACCAACATTTTAACTTTTTTGGCAAATTTTATTTGGATCAAAATTTTTTAAACATGAACGTAATAATTAGAAAACCACAGTGCTATGAGATTAGAACATCATTAAGAAAAAAATATTATCTAATAATTACAAAGAGAGACATTCCATTTTCCTCAATTAAACAGGTCTCTTGCATGATCTCAGGCTCTCCTTGTAGCTCTTAGCGTCGGCTTTTTCATATTGAAAAAAATAGCTAAAGAAGCAATAAAATCACAAAATACAAGATTAGTACATTAGAGGCACAAAAATTGGGCCAAATATATGACAAAGTTTGTAAACTGCTGAGAAGATCAGACTTTGCAATTCATCAATAAAAGCAAGATAATGGTAAAATGACTAAAATTAGAATTTCACTATTTTAATTTTATGTGGAATCAATAACATTACACTTGATGGAGCTTTAAAAGGGTTACCTAAACAAAGAAATTGTTCTATCTATCAGATTTAGACTTCGTTTGTGACATCTTTTTTGCTATTTTTTAAAATAGCTTTTTAGTACAAAAATTTTGTGAATGAGAAATTTTTGTACTAGAAAGTTGTTTTAGAAATCACCAAAAAAACTATCCCAAACGAAGCCTTAGTAGTCCTTCAAAACATTATTTTTTAAAATTCAAGCAAACAAATGGTTATTAGGTCATCTTATATATGTTGCAAATAAAATCAGAAAAGTTGGTGATCTGTAATATTTCAAATGGCAAGTATACAGGAGAAATTATTCTGTGCGGACACCAGACGATCCACAGATCAACCAGAATGAGCCACATCACTGGCACCGAAAATTTTTGATTAAACTTAAGAATGACCTAGATTATAGCTGGGTTTTCAGCCATAGATCTTACCTAATTCATAATTGTTATATGAAATTTACTAAATAGTCTCCTTCTTTGGATATTAGTGTTGAATGTCTTATTATTCCAATCTGGATCTCCTTCCCTAATCTTTGCCATCATCTCTTCAATCCCATAATTCTTTATGCGTTAGGGTCGATTTTTGGTCATCCACTAAAAGTCGACACCGCTACTTCCTTGGGCTCTAGGCCTTCTTTTGCGCGAGTCTTGGTTGAGCTTGATATCATGAAAAATTACCCGGACAAAGTGTGGATTGGTCATGAAAAGCTCGATTACATCCAACTTGTTGAAATGGAAGATTTTCCTCCTTTTTGTGCTCACTGTCAATCTATTGGCCATGCTGGGGGGGGGGGGGGGGGGGGGGGGGGATTGTCAGACTAAGCTTGTTGTCTCGTTAAATGTCCATGTTTGGCCTTCTTTTCATGTTAAGTTAATCGATAATGAATTTTTTTATTTGCCAAATATTTCTGTTGATGTTAATGGTGTTGGTGGGGTTGCTCCTTGCAGGTCTGTTCATGTTTTGAAGGGGGAGGCTGCTGGGTTGTTGAGCTTGGGTGTGGGGAAGTTGCTTTGGTTAATGTTCATTCCTCTGTTGTCAAGGATTTGGAGTTATTTATGGGTCCTACTAATGCTATTGTCGGGCGAGTTACAGATGATTTGGTTGGGGAGGGTGTGGTGCCTTTACCTATTGAATGTTCTAAGGCTTCTTATGCTCATGATTCCTGTAGAATGGAAAATGCTGACGCTGCTAATGCTTTAAGTCCCGTTAGTGTTATTGTTGGATGCGGTGCTGATTGTTTGGGGGTTAATGGTGTGACGTTGGACTCTACTATAGCGTTTAGTGACTCTATCGTTGTGGTGAAGAAGTTTGCTCCTTTGGTTACTTTTTCAGATCCGCATAAGAAAATTGGCTGTGATGGAGTGAATGGAAATGCAAGTGAAAATCATTGCGGTCTTAATCTTATAACTAGCCATTCTTGTGAGGTTGAGACAGCTTATTCAGGTGATTTGTCGGATGCTTTACCTGGTGAGGATCTCCCTGGTTCTCCTTCCCACGCATTGGTTGTTTCTAATGGTGTCGTTCCTTTGGAGCTTGTGGCATGGGAGGTTGTTAGTGCGGCTCCTTTTATTATTGAGTCGAATGTCTCTCCTTTTGTTAATGTCCTTATGGGGAATGTGGGGTATGTTGATATTTCTATTTCCATGATGTCTAATACATATTTGAAAGCTTACCTATCCCGCCCGTTGAATAACTCTATTTTGCTTCAAGTGGATTGGTTGGTATTGGATGAGGACCTTCCCTCTTCTCCATTGGGGGAGGATGATGATTTTGCTGACCATGGTTATGATGTTAAGTTTTGTTCCAGTGGTGAAGGAAAAAGACAGAACATTAAATCTAAGAAGAAATAGGCTTTGGCGTTTCTTTGTGCTTTCGCTACCGCGGGCTTTGTGGTTTTTTAGGATGATGATGAGGCGGCCCCTTGCTTTTCGCCATTTTAGTCTGGGCTTGTTGGCAACCTTGGTGGTGTGCCTTATGCTTGGTGGTGTGGGTTGTTGCTGAGTGGCTGCTACCAATGGATGGTCCGTGCATGACTGAGGGTTGCTGGCAGGGGTTTGCCACCCTGCGTTCTCTGTTAGATTGTTGATTCGTTTATTGCATCCTTTTCTATATGGTTTATCTAGGTTGCTATATTTTTTCTTATTTTGATATTTTTTGGTGTCTTCTGCGGTCAGTGTTGTAATCCTTTTTAGTTGGAATAAATTTCTATTTTTGGAAGAAAAAAAAACAAGCATAGAATTGAATATTATTGGCCAAGGAAAGAATTAAGCACGGGAGGTCCAATTTGCTGAATTCACAAAAAAAATAACAAATGAAGTACAAACTCTATGGAGACAAACAACAGGAGGTCCAATTTGCATACGCATAAATAGTAATTACTTTAAAGTAAAAAAATTGAATGAAATAGTTTATCAAATAAATATAGCATATTGTCTCAATGATGAGTTTTGTGGCTATATGTTAGATTGACTGAAGATTTGGGACTGCATTTTGGTGAAAAACATTGCTCTGTTTCTTTGAGGCATTGAGCTAGATAAACACCTAACGTGCAGTAGCATGTTCCCTAAAAATCATCAATGGCTAAACCAAGGGAATTTCCACAGCTGCAAGCTTGAGCTTGTTGGATTTGTCTCACTGAGTTGCTCGATTCGATTGTAAGTATGTTATATTTGGATATTATTTAATTATTCAATTAATGCAATAAAGTTTCCAAATGTGCTTTAAACATTTAATTTCATCCCATTTAGGCTTAAATTGGACCGATTTTGGTGCCATTTGGTTTGTCTCAACGAGACGTTCAATTTGACTATAAGTTTACTAAAATCAGAGTTTAGATTGTCCCAAATTTAATTTAGGAAGTTTGCTAGTGATATATGCCTCCAAATTCATGCCTGATAAAGACTATTTTTTGTGAGAATGCTCCAAAACTTTAAAATTGCCTGAAACTTGATATGTCATCAAAAATCATATTGACTAATGACTAGAACCAAATTTTGAGTCATATTCACTTGAAAACTTTCAAAATTAAATTTAGAACTATCTAAACTCTAATTTAAGTAAACTTATAGTCAAACAAAATATCTAGATGAGACGAACACAACAACATCAAAATTGGTTCAATTCAAGCTCAAATGAGCTCAAATCAAAGGCTTAAAACATATTTGAAAGCTTTAGTGGTTTATTTATTAGTTCATAATAAATTTCTATACTAAAGTAATTTTAATAAATTTCTCTCACTTAGGGGTTTACTTTTAATGTATTCTAAACTCACTCGTTTTCACCTAAATTCTAAAATACAATGCAAGTTGATTCCGCTTTTTCGCCAACACCCACTGTCCGCCACTTGCGGGGACTATCACCATCTACTAGCCACCACTATTATTAGGTTTTACATTACATTTATTTTATTTCACCCAAAATAAAAATAATAATCACTTGCAATTCTTTTACACTCTTCCAAATAATTCTAAATATTTCAAATATATGACTTTTTTTTTACATTATTTTTTATTTTACTATGCATTTCTTTTTTGGTAAGGGGCGCTTGCTCTAAAAAGGTGTGTAAAGTATTCCAAATGCATATGTTTTGAAAATATTAGTGTTTTGTTTGAAGTAAAAGAAATACAATGTAAATTTTGAAGTAAAAGAAATTCAAACCATTTGAATTGGGCGGTTTTTAAATACGTTGCAAACTCAATGCCATTGTCGGCACACACCCTTCTCCTCCACAACAACCAGCTGATTACTGTCGGCCACCGCCCAACCATTGTCGGTAGCCATCGGTCACTGGCCACCCCTCGACCATCGCCAACAGCCATCGGCCACCGGCCACCAACGACCACCTCTGGCCACCTTTGGCCATCTTCGGGCATTGTCAACCGCCACCAACTATCACCATTTTGAATTTATACTTCGTTCAATTTACTTCAAGCAAAAAAAAAGGTAAAAATCTGCATTTATTTTACACTCATTCAAACAACTCCAAAAATATTTTAAATACATTGCATTCATTTTTCAGGCAATCAAACAACCTCAAAACCAAATAATTTCTAAATTATTTGTTATGCTTTTTTTTTTTTTTTTTTTTTTACAAAATGATAAAAAATTATCTTTTAAATAAACGTGTCCAATTTTGGTTGATGAAGAATACCGACTAGAAATTCAAATTGGAGATTCCCCCTGCTAATAATTCAAGTTTAAAATGCCACTGTTCACTTGCAGGAATTTAAGAAGAAATAAAATAATTTATTTTAAGTGTAAATGAACGATAAAGTGACAGACGATCGATGGGTAAATTAAAGATGATGAGTAGGTGGGGAACTGAACGGGTGATGTATTTATAAGGAGCAGAAAGGCGAGGGTCAACAGCTAGATGTGGATTTATTAAAAAAAAAAAGAGGGGACAAAGACAAATTTTTTCCCCAAATAAAGACAAGTCAGCTTTGATTCAAATTTGACTCAAACTCGAAAATATTGTCTTAGTTAGGGGTGTCAATATTTGACACGATACGAAAATCCGATCTGAACCCGACCCAAAATTTTCAGGTTAAACTTGACCCGTTTTCAAAACTAGTTGGGTTCGGGTTCCCGGATTCGACCCGTTTGAAAAACTGGTCGGGTTCGGGTTGACCCGACGGGCCCGCCCTGTTGCCGCGCGACCACGCCCATCGCGACCCCGCCCCGCCCTGCGAGACCCCGCCCGCCCCGCGCAACCCCGCCCCGCACTCGCCCCACGCGACCAGCTTTCCCGAGTCGGGTCGGTTCCGGTTCGCATTTCCGACCCGTTTACATAACCGAGTCGGGTTATGGTCGACCCGTTTGAACCCGGGTCAGTTCCGGGTCCGACCCGTGACTCGAAATTGATACCCACTTAGTTATTTGATTATTTTGTTCATTAAATTTTTATTAATTTTTTTATTTATCATATTTAAATTTGATAATCATATTTATTTCAACTCATTATCCTAATAAAAAATAGTTAGGCTTTAAAGTCATTGAATCTACTTTGCGAAAAATATTATAAATAAATAATTTGGATTCAAATATTTTTCATTTCAAAATAAATTTAATATTTTTAAAATCATTATGGTCATAAATTTAGTCAGAATATTTTGACATAATATTTTCCAATACTAAACAGTCTCGATTGAAGCTATTTAGTTTGTTGGAAAATATGCAAAGTTAAAAGAATAAATATAATATATTTGAAATAGTTTAAAGTTGTTTAGTTGAATGGAAAATAAATATCGATTTTTTTTTTTAAAGTAAAATGAATTCAGTGTAAAGCTTAATCACAGTGCTCCACAATAATGACCCGCTATTAAAGTTGCAGGTGTTAGCTGAAGATAGCGAGTAATAGAGAATTTACAATATATTAAGAAATCGATCCATTTTCAAATACTTCAAAACTGAATAAAACAAATAATTCCAATTCATTTTAAATGAGGCTTACCAAGCATTTGAATTTTTAATCCGTATAAAAACACCCTTAAGCATTTCTTGTATTGTGTCAGTTGAATTAGGGTTGTAATTCATAACCGGTTTAATTAATAAATCGGATTTTATCATATTCGTGTAATATCCTCTTAGGGCATCTCCAAACGAAAGGCATTCGGGCATTTGTAGTTCGCACAAGCATCCAAGTGAGGGGTGAAAGTCATTTTTCGTCTTTTTGAACAGTACGATATCAATATTAGCTTCACACTGTTCAATAACACATTAAAAAAAAAGATAGAAAAATATACACTATATATTTTTTTTATGTTAAAAATAAAATTAGATTGAAAATGGATTACTTTTGATACATCACTCACTATATATTTTGGAGAGAAAAATAATTTTTTTATTAAACAGAGGCGAATCACGATGGGCCTTATCATCATACCCTGGGTTCAGAACGGTATGTAATATTAAAAAATGGGGCAATGTACATACATACCACTTTATATCATCCTATTTACATATCTAACATCCAAAAATTTTAATATTACATACATATCATCATTTTTTTAATAAGGAATCACAACTGATTAGTCATATTATTTTAATATCAAATATATCACTCGTATTTCTTTCGTACTACTCATATATTTTATTTATATCATTCATATTTGATATGAAAGTAAATTATGAGTGACATATATGTAATATTAAAATTTGAATTATATATATATATATCCTTAAAAAATAATGTGGCGCCTCTGATTCACGGCAAATTATTGGGTTAGGTGGCCGAACTCAGAGATAGGTCCGGATATTAATGTAATATTATTTTAAATTTAGCGCAAGTAAAGCACAAGTAAAGCGCAACTAAAGCGTAGGTAAAGTGCAACTAAAGCGCAAATTAAAAAGCGCAACTAAAGCGCAGGTAAAGCGCAACTAAAGCGCAAGGTGACACGGTAAATTTTTATTGGATGTCCGAACTTATTTTTCGGCTCCAATCACCTGCCCAATAATTTGCCCTGATTCACAAGTAGTCAGACGACCTAATTATTTCACCCGAACCGACCCATAAATCCGAATCGATACCATAGCCGCTGGAGGAGGTTTGAATCCTGCAGTGGAAGCGTGGTGGGGGGAAGAACCCAAAGGCAGCAGCCGCACATGCAAGTGAACAAGAATCATATCTGGCGCGCAACCCTCCTAACCGAAAGATATCGCCTTCGCCGGCGATAAGATGGATGCGGCCGCCAAAAAACTGAATACCCTCTTCTTGTTTCTATATATAACCCTTCTTTCTTTCCCCCTTTCCATTCTCTTTCTTGCATTTCCCATTCTCCATTCACTCGCTTCCAACACTTGCTTGCGATGGCTGCTGCGGCCTCCTCCCTCCTTTCATTTCCTAAAGTCCCCCACCTCACTGCTCTGCCTCGCCGTCTTTCATCTCAGGGTGAGGGATTTTACTGGATCCTATGTCTTTCGATCGTTTCTTGATTCATTGTGTAGATTTGGCAGTTTAGTAGTTTGTGGTGTTTTAGGGACTTGGAGAGTGCGCTTTGGGATCGCTACAGTGCGGGCAAACGCATCGTTTGGTAGAGCTAGGGTTTCGGCTGAGGAGAAGAAAGATGTGCGACCGATAATTGTTATAGACAATTATGATAGCTTCACGTACAATCTTTGCCAGGTTTGTTCAAATGGCTTTTAGTTTGAGAAGATTGCGACGTGTTCTTTTTAATTGGGCTGTTTCTTGTTGAGTGGAAATAGCAGTAGATTATTTGGATGTGTTTGCTTTGTTTTAGTTTGATTTGTTATGTCATCTGTGAGTGAGAAAGATTTATGAGACTATTTTCTTCTCTTGTGGATGTTAAGTTAGTTTGATTACATTCAAAAGTATTTGCTCAATCACGCACGGCATTTGTCAGAAATTCCTGGAAAATGATCCTTCCTGGTTGAATCGACCAGGCTTAACGGGTTTACGCATTGAAAGCCTGGGTATGTAAATTGCTTTTGTGAGCTGGTCACAAGGTTGTTATTAATTTGAAACAATTGGTGGTTTGTCTGTCACGCCCATCCACACCGCTTTGTTTTGTAAGTAATAATAACTGCGGAATCAGCCCTGGTTATGATGGTGTCGATGTACTAAAAAAAAAAGGTACGCCTATAGGAATTTATAGCAAGATTCTTATTTTTTTTCATTAATGAAAAGGGACGGTAAATCTTAACAGTTTCCGCCAATGTGACGAACGCAACATGGCCCAGCAATAGATATGGCAAGTAAACTTAAAAGAAATAAAATAACTGAGAAAGGGATATACTGATAGAATATTGGTCATTAAAAGAGAAGCATAAAGTTTAGTATCATAGAGATGGGGATGCTTAGGTGGATGAGTGGGTTTACACTTAGAGATAAAATGCAAAATGAGATATATGTGAAAAGGTTGGAGTAGATTCAGTGGCAGATAATATTAGAGAGAGTCATCTTAGATATTTTGTTCATATAAAACATTAGCCTTTTGATGACCTTATTAGGAGGTAGGTGTATTAGATTTGGCTTATGTTAAGAAAGTTAGAGGTAAAACTAAGAAGTACTTGTATTAGATTTGTCTTAGATATTTTGTTCATATAAAGCACCGGTCTCGTGAAATGTGGTTACACCATTAGTTCCACATGCGCATAGTTAGTTTTATGTAAAACATTATGAAAGCATTTAGATGGAACACAAAGATTTGTTATAATCAAATCACTAATAAGCCATTGAAGTGTGATTTCCATCAATCCTTTGATAGGAATTACTTGTAGAAATTTAGGAAAAGCCTTGGCTGAAATTTGATTTCAGCAATTTCAAAAAACCAACTATAAGAAAATTAAGAATAGAACACACAAAACATTTTTTTTATTGAACATTTTATGAAAGAAAATACAAGATACAAGTGGATCTTCAATTGGAGAGAAAGACCCGACTCTCCTAAATCGCTAGATGTCGCTAGAGACCAAAACCTTAGAGAGATATCATTTTTCAGCCAATTCAAGATGCCCTAACCCTAGGAAAACAAACTATTTAATGCATACAATACAGAAGAAAGAAACTTCTTCGCCTCTGTCGTTACATTCAAATTTCCATCCTAAACTTATCCTAAAATCTTCCTAATCTGCTCTTTTGAACTGGGTGGTTTGATCGGCATATGCAAGAGGCAGAACTTCTCCGCCTTTGTCGTCTATAAGTCGGTCTAGTGGACCGGTATAATAATATTCCCTTCCCAAAGATCCACCTTGTCCTCAAGGTGAAAAGACAACACCATCCTCCATTCCCTCATCATCACAAATGGTAAGAACCTGAAGAGTTCTGTCCTTACACATGTGCCTTGGCGTATACCTCTCGTCACATTTGAAACAGAGTCCCTTCGCCCTCTTCTCCTTTAATTCAATTTATGTGAGCTTTTTGAAGTTGTTCCCAGGTCTTCGTACTGCATTCTTTTCCTTCGAAGTCTCCCGAAGAGTATCCGATGTTGGCTCCTTAGATGCCAATAAGGTGATGGTCACATCCTGTACGAGCCTCCTGAGCTACTGCCTCCCGTTCCTCTCTCTAGGTGCCTCTGATCCTCCACCAATTAAGCTAGCTCCATTGCCTCTCTCAAGTCACGAGGTCTCATCACTCTAACTGTTGTGCGGATATCTTGTTTTAGTCCCTTCATAAAGTTCCCCTCCAATACAGTCTCTGGAAGTCGATCCAGTCGACTGGCGAGGTACTCAAATTGCTCACGGTATTTTACCACTGTCCCCTCCTGTATCATAATAAAGAACTGCTCATAGAGGTCCTCTCCCCAACTGGTTTGGAAACGTTCCAACAAATAGTCCATAAATTCACTCCAGGTCCATATCGGTCGTCTCGTATCCCTCCACCGGTACCATGCTAAAGTCTTCCCTTCCAAGCATATCCCTGCTGTAACGTCAGTGTCCCCCCTCTATCAACTTATTGACGATAAAGTATCTTTCCACCTTGTAGATCCATCCATGGGCATCCTCTCCTCCAAAATATGCATCTTTAACTTCCTCACCCTCAGATCGCCTCTGTTCCTTTCATAATTTCCCATTTCCAATGGGGGTGGTTACCCCCAAGTGTCTCAATCATCCATTCTACGTTCATACCCAAGATTTTCATCAAATTCCACATTCTTCTTTCAAATTCAACACCCCTTGGATCATAACAAATTTCTCCCCTCTCAAATTCAACCCCCCTTTAGTCATAATTATCCCTTTCCCTTTCAAATCTTGCCCCTCTCCTCTCCAAATCAGCTCCTCTTCATTCTTTCCCTGCATCCTCCCTCCACTCTCCATAGTCTCTACCCGACTCCTCTCTAGAAATAGGCCCTAGGGGTGGCATTTTTTATGTTCCCTCCAAAATCTCCACCTCTTAATCTTCCCTTCGTCTAATTAGCTTAGGGTTTTCCCCGATTCCCTAGCTGTTGACGCCTTCCCTCATCTCCGACGGCGATATTTTTGTTTGACCCTCGAGCACTTTCTTCAACATCTCCTCTAAGATGGAAAAATTCTAATCAATCTTATCATGGATGATTGAAATATCCTTTTTTAAATTTAAAACTTGAGTTTTGAGATCTAAAATTTCAGATTTCATTTGTCTGATCTCCCCTTCTAATACTTCTACCTTTCTTCCTTTCATAAATCCCTAGATCTTTGTTAGGCTCGAAAATCCGAATTTCCACCACAAAAACAACAAAATTCACTGCCTGAAATAAAATAAAAACAACTACAAGAATTATCCAAAAATAGTCTGGAAGCCGCTTTGATACCAATTTTATAGGAAATGCTTGTAGAAATTTAGGAAAAATATTGTATGAAATCTGATTTCAGCAATTTCAGAAAACCAACAATAAGAAAATTAAGAATAGAACACACAAGAACACTTTTTTATTGAAAGTTTTATGAAAGAAAATGCAAGATACAAGCGGGTCTTCAATTGGAGAGGAAGATCCGGCTCTTCTAAATCTCTAGACGGCCCTTAGAGCTCAAAACCTAAGAGAGATATCAAATTTCTGCTAAATTCAAGATGCCCTAACCTCAGGAAAACAAACTAATTAATGCATACAATCCAAAAAGAAATCTCTAAACAGTCCCTGCATTCAAATTTCCCTCCTAAACTTCTCCTAAAACCTTCATAATATGCTTTTTTTAACTAGGCGGTTTGATCGGCATATGCAGGAGGTGGAACTTTTCCGCCTCTATTGTTCGTAAGCCGTCCCGTATGGATCGGCTTGATCGGTCCAATGGACCGGTCTAATATCCTTCCTTACCCTCATTATTTGGCTTGTGGCTTGGAGTTTGGTGGTTGCTTTGGATTTGGTGGCTAGTTATTTTGATTGGATTTTAGGGGCATGATGTTTTGTAGTGGTTAATTCAAATGGGGCCTTGTGTCATAGTCTTGGTTTATTTTGTGTGGTTTGTTTTCCTGTAGATAATTGAGATTCCTTTTTTAACCTAATGCAACAACCCACAACTATAGGAGTCCAAATGTATTTTTTATTTATGTTTGCAGTATTTTATTACTACACTTTTGTTTTTTAATTGTAAATTTTAAGGAACTATGTGTTGATAAAAATGGGATGTATGGATGTAAAAGTTAACTTGGTTATTTTTTAATGGCGTAAGCTTTAAAATAGTCCATAGGGTATTTGTATACAACCATCTTTAGTCTCAAAATATCATGTTACTCCAATTTAATCTCTCAATCACACGAAATTGATCCAAAATGGTCTAGGGATTATTTTGGGATTTTTATTTTTTATTTTTTAATAAACTTCTAGTTGGATGTGTCATTTCATCATGTGCTTACAATCAATTAGAAAACTAAGTATTTTTAGGAGATAATATCTCCTTATAAAAGTGTGAGGCTTGATTTATTTATTTATTTTTATTTTATTTATTTCTATTCTCTAAAATTTTGTTATTAGTTCGCACTAAAAAATGCTTTTAGTGAAGTTTGATTCAATTTAGATTTCTACAATGATATGTTTTTTAATTTTTTGTATAATTTTCATGCGATTTGATTTTGTGTTATTTTTAGTAAATGCCTATTAAATTATCGTCCAGGCAGGATTTTTTTTAATGCTTCATTAAGGGGCCATTTGATTTGTTGAAAAAGGAATGCGTCATAAAATGAATGCAATGTATAAGGAAATTTAGGTGTTATATTTGATGAAATAGAAATACAATGTAAAATCTTAATGAATTCCTTTTTTGACTTCTTAATTCATTTTTTATGTATTGTAAATCTACGCAGTTTTGGTCTAATTTCTTTTTCACTTCAAGCCAACTGTGTTGTCTTCGCTCGCCTCCTCGTGTTGCCAGCCACTATCGGCCACCGCCGCCACTTGCCTCACATCATTTGCTGCCCACCGCTACCTACACCACCCATTGGTAGTTGTCGCCTACCACCGCCCATCAGTAGTCATCATTACCACCATCGCTGCTACCACTGACTGTTGGTCTCCCGTCGATAGCCAACCATCCACACTGGTGCCGCCACATCCATTTACCACTTAGGGAATCTCCAACCGAAAAATTTATTTTCCACTCCAAAATGCGGTAAGGGACATATCAAACAGTAATTTATCTCCAACCGAACTGCATTTCTAACAACAACAACAACAAGCCTTTATCCCATTTTATGGGGTCGGCTATGTGAATCCTTTTTCTCTATTGTGTCATGCATTACACTCATTAAAAAAATTATTTTGTGTATATTCTTTCTATCTTTTTTCCTCTAAAAAACAAATGCGTTCTTGAACAGTGTGACCCCAATATTGACGTTGCACTATTCAAAATGCGAAAATGCCTTTCCGAATGCTGCTTGGTTGGACACTGGCACGAACTGCAGACGCCTGAATGATGTTTAGTTGGAGATGCTCTTAACGCTGCTTACTGACACCGCCAATGGCGCCCACCATCTTTCATCACCATCACCATCACCATCATTTTACTTTGTATTGTATTTATTTTACTTTAGGCCAAAATAAAAAATAATAATAATTTCTTGCATTCTTTTCATACTGGTCAAAACATTTTCAAACATCTCAAATATGCATCTCAAATACAAGCATTCTTTTTAGTTTTTACACTACATTCTTTACTTGCTAACTACAAGTTTGTGATCTATGAAGTTGTATGTTTATTTAATTTTGTGCATCTAATTGTTGCTTGGCATAAGTAAATCTTAAAACCCAAAACATCTTTTATGAAATTTGGCATCGAGCCTAAGTTTGTATCACAATGTCAACTAGAAACGGGACATAACTATCAAAATTATATACAAAATAATAAAATGATGCAATTTAAATAAAATTAATTTAATAATGATTCTATATAGTTCTTACATAACTGTTATGAGATTAAGGGTTATATTTCTACATACTATGTAGTGTATAATCTTAGTGAATATTAAAAAATGAATAAATAACTTTGAAAATTTCTTTTAAAGTTGCAAAATATTTGATTCTTTAACTGTTGAATTTGTTAAAATAAAATTAAATGGGCATAATTATTTTGACAAAGTAATTCTTGTCAAACAAATTCTAATAGGGCTGATATGAAATAGAAACTTAAGAAGCAATATTTTTCATTTGGTGATTATAGGGATAAAATGCATTTTCAATTTAAAAACTTTAGATAATGTGACTATAGTGTGCTTGAATGCTTCATCAAGTTTAAACATTTTGTAGCCACATATTTCTTTTTTTTTTGGGACTTTTAGGTCATTTAAGGCAAACTCACACACACAACGCATACATAAAGACTCGAATCCAAGACCTCTTAGTTGGAAGCATAAGCTCTCAACCAACAGGCCAAGGTGAGTTGTGTAGCAACATTTCTTCCCTGGAGATTGCTTCTTTCATTTATTGTTTCATTACATGTCTTAAGAAAAAAAAAACAAATATGAATTAAGCTATAATTCTCCCAAGGCATTGAATGAAGCTTTATATTGAACTTTAAAGTTTGAAAAATATTATAATCATTTTTATGTTAGGACCACCACATCTATTATTAATATTTCTAAGAAAAAAAATTAAATCTGATAGAAAGTCTGTCAAATTCATCATGCAGAAGAATCATGTATGTTTAAATTTATTATTTAGGAAAAAATTATAATATATGATTATTCTTTAAATGATTCATTAGATGAATAAAATTAATTTACTGTCATAATACATTTTTACATCTGATTTTGTTAAATTTGAATTTATATTGGAGTCTACACTAGAACATATTCATAAACTGATAGAAAACACTTGAAGATTTCTATTATTTCCTATCAATCTTCGAAAAATAGCGAGAATTCTACACAAAAATCCGCACAAAATTTCAAAAACCTATGATGCACGGACACGGACACAGCGACACAGACACGACACGACATGGACACGGGACACTGCTTTTTTTGAAAATATAGGACACGGGTACGGCGCGGACACAACAATACATTTTTTTATATAATGTATATATATTAATGTAATATCATATTAAAAATGACAAACAATAATAAATGAATGACATGATAACTTGTCTAGCTTATAATATAAAATATTTAGTACAAAATATCCAATACAACCACAAAAATATAAACAAATAATCACTTACTACAACATCAAGCATTCAAGCTTCAACTATTAGGATTAGTTTTAGAGGTTTGTTTTTGGTCTTCAATATCATCATCATTGAATATCACTACTTTCAACTCTGGTTCAACAAAAGAAAGATTTGTAATTGTGCAAAAAAAGAGGAGATAAAAATATCTTCACTACCAAAGAGAAATGAAAATGAAAATATTCGATGAATGGGTATTAAATACAGACGTTGATTTGGTGTTATGGATATGAAATAAGAAATTTAGTTTAAATCTCGCCAAATATAAGAAATTATATTTTTTAAAAATTATAAAATTTTTAAGATACGTGTGTCGAACACGCGTGTCCAATTTGTTTTTAATATTTTTTTAATTGGGCACGTTTTCGGCGTGTCGGACGAGTGTCGTGTCGGACACGATGTCGGACACTGCACGCCTCTTTGAGGAGAAGTGTCGGTGCATCATAGTAAAAAACAGTAGATAATTTGTATTATTTGAGGAAAGAAAAATGGAAATTAACAAGATACAATTGATCCTCTGTTCGAGAGGAGGATCGATCTCTCCTAAATCTCTAGACGCCACTAGAGCCCAAAGAAAAACCTAAATTTATGAGATCTCAAATTTTAGCCAAATTCAAGATGCCCTAAGTATTTAATGCATACTAATCAAAAGGAAAACCCTAAACAATCCATACATTCAAATTTCCCTCCCAAATCCCTCGAAAATCCTTCTTATAATGCTCTGTTAGCTCCTTCGGTGCATGCCGCTGAAGCAGGTGGCAGAGAATGTCCGCCTCATTTGCATGTAAGCCGGTCCCGCCTGAATTGGCTGGATCGGTCCAGTGGGCCAGTTTAACAATACTCCCATCCCAAAGATCCACATTGTCCTCAAGGTGGAAATATGCTTATGTTCCCATGGAGGTGGCTATTCTTGAGGTGGTTGAAAAACTTTACCAAATTGCAGAGTCAATGGTTGCACTAAAAGAGAAACATCCACTCCCTCCTCCTATGAAGCACCGACACAGACACGGCGACACAACACGGACACGACAATTTTTTAAAAATATAGGACACGGGTGCGGCGTGGACACGATATTATAACTTTTTAATATAATATATAAAAATTAAGGTGACATCATATTATAAATAACAAGCAATAATAAATCAATGTCATGATAAATTGTTTAGCTTATAACATAAAATTGTTTAGTACAAAATATTTAGTACAACTACAAAAATATAAACAAAAAAAATATTTAGTACAACATGAAGATTCAACTACTCAATAGATGGAATGATAAAATTAGATTCAAAGGTTGGTCTTTAGCTTTCAATATTATCATCATTAAATATCATTGCTTCTAACTTTGGTTCATCTGAGAAAGATTTGCAACCTTCAATAATCTCATATAATCAAGGCACTCGAACCCATCTCCAGCAACATCCTATATCTTGTTATCACTTGTCATATAAAGTGAGTTATCCTTGATAGAAGACGAAGATTTGTATGCATATAAACTAAATCTTCAGCTCATTGTGCAGTTATTTTATTCCTCTTTATCGACTGAATAAATGAGTATGTGCTTCAATTTCTCTCACAACAAGAAGAGAATGATACTTGACCAAGAAATTTTATTGTTATTATTTGAAGAAGCGGTATTGAAGCTCCATGAATCAATCACCATATTTTTGGATCCATCTTCCATCTATCAATCAAAGATTCTTGATCACCAAAATCCTCTAAATATCCAAAGAACTTTGCAAGTTCTATATTAATCATTCTTCTCTCCTCATTTGGAAAATATCATTTCAAGTACATATTTCTCATATTTGACACTTCTAAATCTTTTTGTGGTGATACACGTTGAGAGTCTTCTTGAAGCCATTCTTTACTTGAATACCTTCAAATAATACAAAATATATAAAATTATTTATTAATTTACCAATAAATTTAAAATTAATTTAAAAGATGAATACAAATGTACCTTGGATTTAATGAATCGGTCAAACAATATAGAGGTGTGTTGCTTTTAGTCTAGCTATCCTTAAGAATGGTATAGACAATGCTCCAAAAATCGGAGTCTTTATTATGTGACTTTCTTTCATGTCTGTATATAATTTCTTTCACTATTATTAATATAGTGTCCCACATTTCATAAATCAAATGTATGCATGATTTATCTGCGTCAGTCTCTCTCAACATGTCACAGATTGAAGAGTATTTTTTATTTGTTTGAGTCTTCTCAACATGATTATTACAAAGGCAAAACGAGTTTTAACAACAGCTAACATTCTCAAATGTAAGAAATCATTAAACATTAAAAGTCTTATTGAGTGGTTTATATTGAAATTTCTGATCAAAACAACATCATCTGCAACCACTGTTATCCAATGACATTCAATTTAAATGATTTAATTTGCCTCTGTATTCTTTGATGCATAAATATTTTTTAAAGCAAGATTTAAAGTGTGCACAACACGTGGAGTCCAGAATATATGAGGATAAATTTGCTCCACAACAATCATGCAGCTCTACACACCGCTGCATTATCTGTTATAATTGCACAACATTAGAAGGCCCAATAATGACTATTACCTCTTTAATTAAATTGGCAATGAAATATTTATCATTGTATTCTCTTTCACAATTCACAACTTTAATAAACATTGGACAATTCTCTGTAATGACCATAAAATTAATGAGTGATCTTCTTTAAGGATCAGTCCAACCATCACACATCAAAGTGACTTCTTTTTCTTTCCACACACCTTTTGTTGGTTCAAGCAATGTTTCAATATGTGCTTTTTCCCTTTCCAATAATTTTGATCTTAATGCATTGTACCCAAGTGGAACATAACCTGCAAGGTTATTTTTATATGCAAAAGTGAATGGATTTTTTGTAATGAGGATTTCTTGCAAGGTTAAAAGAAAGTCCAGCTGAAAAAAAATATCCTTGCGATTTCACCATCCAATTCCTCTCGCTTCTGCATGTTAAAATTCTTCTCTAAAGCACTACTGGCAACTCTTTTTCTTTTCTTTGAATCATATCTTCACTTTTATATGATAATGAATGATCAACTCTAACAGATGAGGAAGAAGTGTGGGATGAACCATGGGTAGATGTCAAAGGTATCTCTTTAGGAAGTGCTCTTTTGATCCTAGATTCAGCTTCATCAACGTGTCTGTTCAATTCAATCAACTGTGAAGTAGTAATCTTATGGCATATTTTAATTTCATGACAAAAAATCTTAAGTAGATGTGCTTTCATCCTAGAATAAGACGTTTTATAGGTGTTACCACAATAATTACATTTGAATATCACATTCCCTCCTTCAAAAGTTTTTCCTAACTTTGTAATATGAATACATAATGGTTTATCAGTTCCTATAGATGTGATGTAGACAAAGGGGGTCAACCCATGTCCAAAATAATACAAATTTTGGCTTCCCTTGAGTCTACTAGCTCAGTCAAAATTGAGCTGAAATTTTAGCTCATTTATGAGCTGGTCTGTAGTTCATTTATTGAATTAAGGGTTAGCTCATTATTAGCTATGATTTTAGCTCATAGTTATCTTTTTATTAAATGTATTTTTATGTTTTAATGTTTTAAGTTTTAATATCTTAAATTTGTCTCTTGGGTTTCCAAAAAGGGCTTTTGGAATCCCAAGTTATTTGTTTAGTTTTCTCATGGTGGCTCCTTGAATTCCACCATGGCTTTATGTGCTTTTGCCCCCTTGGATTCCGGCCCGCTGCTGGTTTCCCGTGCCTGGGCTCCCTCCCGTGACCGTGGCCCCTTGGTTTCTGCTCGGCCTCCTTGGCTCCTGCGGCTACCACTTCGGTTCTTGGGTTTGGGATGTTTTTCCGTGCAAAGTATTTAGGTTTTTTTAATGTTTGTCTTTTAGAATTCCTATGGGAATTTAATGTTTGTGTCTCTTGGTATTCCTCTTTCATAATGGGAGGATTTGTAATGTTTGAAGTTAGTAAAAGTTGAATGAAATGTTATTTTTGGAAAAGCTTTAACCTGCGGGTTTGCTTGGAAATCCTGCGGGCTCTTTCCACCCTTCTTTCTCATCCCCTCCGGAAATCCTGCGTACTCTTTCTTACCTTTCTTCTTGGCTTCTAACCTCTTTCGTCTCTCCGTAAGTGCCACTCCACCTGTATCCTTCTTCTCTAAGTGAAGCAACTTTAGGGTGTCTTTGATTCCGAGTCGAGTCTGTAATTTTAATTTCTTTTTATTTCTTTAATTTAAAATGTAAGAGTTTGTTCGTCCTATTTCTAGTTGTTCTTCTTTGTTGTTGTGTCGTCTTCTGTTTTTCTTTTCGTGATCGAGAAATATAGGGTCCCCTTTATTTTTTGATCGCATCAAGATAACTCTTTTGAACCACTCCCACCAGCACTAGAGCTCATTTGGCTTTTAAATTCACTGGTGAAGTAGAAGAAATAAATGTTTAATAAATTGGGTTACATATTGTAAAACAATTAAAAATTGTCAAACAAAATTAAAAAAATAATTAAAGAACTATTGCATCATGCGTTATGACTATCAGACTAAAAAACAATTAAAAATTTGAAGCTATGCTGAGGTTCCAAGGGGGCAGCGCCCCCTGGCGGGGTTCGAAATGCAGTGAAATCGTAGCAAAAGCGCAGCAAAAGTGCAGTGAAAGCACATTAAATAATTTTTTTTTATTGTAAGAGTAATTTTAATCCAAAACAAATAAAATATTTTAAAAATATATATATGCTCTTCTGATCACAAATCTACAGAATCATTGATAAATGAAGAGAAATGACGAATGGAGAAAAAAATGCCAAAATCAACTTACTGGTCTGAAAATTTTTCTGCGGTTTGGCGTCGGCTTCCCTTCGCTGCGTGCAGAAACTGAGGATGGCTTGTTTGACCAAGGGTACGATCTCCAGCCGACCGCTGCTCTCCTCAATCGCTGTGGAAGACCACGAATACAAATAGGAATACTGGATTAAGACGAAGACTCGGGCATGAACCAGCTAATATGAAATAGCGAGATTAAGGTTTTTTAGTTATTTAATTATACAATAGCCAGACACGCGTGTTCGGTTTAATTTTTTTTTTTTAAATGGGACACACTAATGATGTGTTCGGCATGTGTCCTCATCGTGTCGGACACGTGTCCATGTTCGTGTCCGACATCCGACATGTGTCCAACACTGCATACCCTCTTAAAATGAAATGTCGGTGCATCAAAGCCCTCCTCCAATCTGATCACATCTAGCCTGTGTAGTTCCACCATATAATCTTCTCTTGCCTCTTGTATGCTCGTAACCATAGTCTTAAGTGATACCATAGCTTTGGATAACCCTGCATCTCCCCTTATAACCACCTTTCTCTCTTCCACTATTAATTCCATCTCGAGTGCTCCCCAATTATCCTTAGTTTCCCCTAAGATTTGCATCCACTTCATCCCCAAGATAACATCAGTACTTCCTAACTCTAGTGGGAGAAAATCCTCCCTTACCTGAATCCCCTAGATGATCAACACCACTGCTCTATAGATCCCCTGGCCTTTCTCCACCTTCCATGTACCCATCATCACCCTATAATAATCGATATCCACCAATTTCACTACCAGTTGGTTGACGACCTAAGTGGAAATAAAATTATGGGTAGCCCCACTATCAATCAATACAATCACCTCCATGTGTGCTATTTCCCCCTTCACCTTCATCGTATGATTTGAAGTGAATCCTACTACTGAATTTCGGGAGACCTCCGCCACATCTAGATGCAACTTGTCATCTATCTCTCTCTTACCTCCCTCTTCAGTTTTCTCGTCATCACAAATGGTGAGAACCTAAAGAGTTTGATCCTTGCACTGATGTCCTGACGTATACTTATCCTCGCTCCTGAAACACAATCTCTTTGCCTTCTTCTCCTACATATTCTTCTCTGTTAGCCTCTTGAATATTTTCCCACTCTCTCCTACTACCTTCTCCCTGGTGGTCTCATTAATGTTGTCTGATATAGGCCCCTTGGGTGCTAGAAGAGTGATCGTCATTTTGTAAGAGCCTCCTGAGCTGCTGCTCCTGGCTCCATTCTTTAGATTCTTTTGATTTTTCACTAGTTGTGCCAACTTCATGGCTTCCCCCAAGTCACTAGTCATCAGAACTTTCACTGCCGCTCGAATCTCTGCCTTCAACCCCTTCATGAAGTTCCCCTCCAATACAGTATCTGATAATTGTTCCACCCTACTGGCCAGGTGCTCGAACTGCTCCTGGTAGTCTCCTACTGATCCCTCTTGCACTAGAGCAAAGAACTGCTCATAGAAATCTCCTCCCCGGTCGGTTTGGAAACGTTCTATTATGCAATCCTTGAATTCCCTCCAGTTCCTGATAGGTCTCCTCTGGTTTCTCCATTGGTACCATGATAATGCCTTCCCTTCCAAGCACAAGCCTGCCGCTGTTAGCTTCACCTCCTTCGTCAGCCCATTGACGGCGAAGTACCTCTCCACCATTTAAATTCACCTGTACGCATTCTTCCCTTCAAATATGGGCATCTTCAGCTTCCTCACCTTATGATATCCACCATTCCCCCTTATTCCTCTATAGCTTCCACTCTCCCAAGTGCTCGGCCCATCCCACGTCTCCCAGTCTTCCCTTGCCCTGCCAAAGCCCAAACCCCATTCGAATTCCTCTCTTCTTCCTTCAAAATCAACACCTCGCCGACAATAATGTCCCTCCCGGCATTCCCAATCAGCACCCCTTTGCTCCACCCCTCCATACCCATGCCTTTCCCCGTACCTACCTCCTCTATCCTTCTCTCGAAAGGCACCATATAGGGTTTCCTTCTTTCTCCCTCCACAATTTCCACCTCATCTTCCTCCCCAGGAATTTCAGAATTTGTATTTTTTCCTTCCTCCCCTTTTGCCAAGGAAGCCACCGTTTTGTTGTGGATTTCCAACATTTTCTTCATCATGTCCCGGAGATCGGCTACTTGTCCTTCCATGGAGGAAATCCTTTCCTCCAGCGTTGTCTTGATTTGTTTCATCTCCCCTTCAAGCCTTTCTTCTAGCACATCAACTTTCTTGGCCGCCATCTCGATCCGAATTTTTGTAGATCCAAAAATTATGGATTTGGATTACAAAAACAACAACTTTATTCTTTCCCAGCCAAAAATCAGCCGCAGAAATTCACCAAAATCAGCCCATGAACGGTCCCAAGACTTGCTCTGATACCAATTTGATAGGAAATGCTTGAAGATTTCAAGCATTTCCTATCAATCTGTGGAAAACTGCAAGAATTCTCCCCAAAAATCAGCACAAAATCTCAAAAACAATAGATAATTTGTATTATTTGGGAAAAGGAAACATAAATTAGCAAGATACAATTGATCCTCTATTCAAGAGGAGGGTCGATCTCTCTCAAATCTTAGACACCGCTAGAGTCCAAAGAAAAATCTAACTCTTTGAGTTCTCAAATTTCAGCTAAATTCAAGATGCCCTAACCCTCGTAAAACAAAGTATTTAATGCATACAAATCAAAAGGAAATCCCTAAACAGACCCTACATTCAAATTTCCCTCCTAAATCCCTAAAACATCCTTCCTAAAATGCTCCGTTAGTTCCTGCATTGTGTGCGGCTAAAGTAGGAGGCGGGGAATGTTCGCCTTATTCGCGCGTAAGCCGGTCCCGATTGGACCAGCTGGACCGGTCCAGTGGACTGGTCTAACATAAACTTAATCTTAAAATAGAGCAAGGGATTATTTTTGAGCTCAAATCCCTAGTAAAATGTGAACTTATCACTAATTCTAAAATCAAACTTATGCCTATTAAAGTTGTTGAATTAGATGAGTAATTTGATAATGAAACTCTTAAAAAGTAACCACTGAAATTTTGTTTACATCTCTAAATCAAATTGTTATTAAATTTATTTTTTAATTCTGGATTTCTTGATTCACAAAACTTATGAAAGAGTCTTGTGGAGAAATTCAATTTGCATTGGCATATTGAAGGATTTATTAATGATAAATGCCTTCAAAAATGTTGAATTGAAAATTCTTAAAGGATTCATCTATCTAATTGAATTCATAGGTACAAAACACATTATAACTAATCTTTTAACCATTTGGATTATTTTTCATTAAAAAAGTTGTTCATCTGTATGATGAACACATCACATGTGTTAGTTTATTAGTTACCGAACAAAAATTTCATAGAACTTAATAAATATCAATTTTAAATTTTTGTTATCAACTCTTTTGGGCATAAGTTTAGTAAATTCATTATTAAATTTGCATTTTAAAATTTTTTTATTAATCATTTCCTATTGTATCATTTTCATTAGTTATTTTCTAGAAGAGTATACAGAAGAAACTTACTATTATATAAGGTAGTGGTTCATCTGTACTGTAGAAATTGTATCAATGCTTTTTAAATTTGACTTTTTCCAAATAATGCAAAATTGATGCAAATCTCAGAAGTCTAAAATTGTTGAAAATATAACTTGTGTGTGCTAAGAAAAATATTCAAATAAATAAACTTTTATTTGATTTTTAGTTATTTTAGTTTAGTAAGTCCTATTTCAATAAAGTGTGTATTTACATGCACAATACACTCTAAATTGTTACGAGAGTTTGTTGATGGTGGTGAATCTAAAACAATTCATTGGAGCCTAAATTTTGTAATACGAAGAGTTTATTCTTAGAATCCCTCTGATCCTTCTCGACCTTCATCACATTACTTGCTACTGAGAGTTTAGAGTTGGCTTTGTAGTTTTGTTATTGGTTTAAGCATAATCCTTATTTTTTTTACTGTGATATGTACTAGATTTGACATTTACTCCGATCCTTCTCCACCTTCATCAAATGCAGTTTTACTGTGATATTTACTAGATTTTGCATTGACCCTTATTTTTTTCTAGTACTTTTATTTTAAATCTAAGGGTACTTGGTAGGGGATCAGAGGCTTGCAAGGGTCAATCAAGTATTTTTTGTTAAACTTTTTAGTGTGATGTTTTATTCCTTCTAGTCCTTTCCTTGATCAATTAGGAGATCGAAGAGTCTAGGAGATGTCTCCTTCTACAAGTGGGATGTTTTATTTGTTGATTTCTTCTTTTTTTTTTTCTTTCTTTTTTAGCTTTATTTATATTCTATTCAATTCTGTAATTGATTTGCTTGCTTGATTGATATTAGCCAAATTTGATAAACTTTGGATTCCTTTGGTGTCGTGATTACAATTGATTGTATCATTTGCATGTTTCTAAATTTTCTCTTGAGTGGCTTTCCTTGTATATTTTATTTAGTAAAAAGTAACTAATATTTTGTTGAAGTTAAGAGCTTCTGATGTGCGAATTTGTATGTATTTTCATGATTTGATGCATTTCATTATAAATATTTATTAGCAAACTGTTGAACCCAAAAATGTATCGCATCAGCCATTCACGATTGGCCTAGCTTAGACTTTCTTCATCTCCTCATTGCTCATTCCATATATCCTTTCATCGGTTCTTTCAAATGCCACAGTACTACTTTTACTTTTGCGTATTGGTAATCCTATCCCTTCAAAGATTTACTAATGCTTACTGAGTGCAATTACTGTGATTAATGCGATTGTTACCTGAATTACTATTTTATTAAAGTAGGAACTCATATTATTTATGCGATACTGAATTTTGTTAATTCTCTAATTAGTATATTGGAGAGCTGGGTGTTGACTTTGAGGTATTCCGCAATGATGAACTTACTGTAGAAGAGATAAGAAGGTTTGTTTTCTTTTCAAATATTTGAGTGAATATGTATTGTTCATGAGATGTATTTATTATCATGGAAATAGATATTTTTGTATGAAAACCTAGTTTTTGGCTTTGTTTGCTGACGACTTAAAATGACTTGGCTTTTTAAGGAAAAACCCCAAAGGGATACTTATTTCGCCTGGACCTGGTAAGCGCCGCCTGTTAAAAAATGTTGCCACTTTTGTCATTTTCTCAGCTAGAAGTAAACTGTCTTTTGTTTCAGGTGCACCCCAAGATTCAGGGATCTCACTGCAAACAGTTGTTGAATTGGGGCCTTCAATTCCTTTATTTGGTGTCTGCATGGGCTTGCAATGCATTGGAGAGGCTTTTGGAGGTTTGGGTGCTTTGCGTTGCCATCATTTGCACTACTGTATGCCTAAATAATGCTATGAAGTTCAATGGAGGTTCTTTGTTGTTTTACAGGGAAGATTGTGCGTTCCCCTTCTGGTGTGAGGCATGGTAAAAGTTCTCTTGTGTACTATGATGAAAAACTTGGAGAAATTCTATTTGATGGATTGTCAAAGTAAGGTTTATGCCATTTCATAATTGCTGTGTACATGTTCTCTAATGATTCGCACTTCATAAAATGCTTATGTTGCTTCTCACCATGTGAAGGACCACTCTTTGAATGTATTATTTTGAGACTTGTAACCAGCAAAAACTCATTTAGTCTGGGCCTGAGGATTTTTAGATGCATTTTACTCAATGATTGGTATATTTTGGTTTTTAATCCTTGATTGCACATTTGTACCTCAGGAATTTATTCTCTGAATGAGAAGTCTTTCACATGTCCACGGTTGTCATCATCCAAATCTTCTCTCCCAACTATTTTTTGTTAGGCTTCAGATCTCTTCATCATAGGATCATATTAATGAACGAAATTGTATATTGGTGAGTAATAAATAGCAACTAAATTTTAAGAAAAAGGCATTTAGGGAGTCTGAAGTCCTTTCCTTCCATGTAATTATACTGATCATCAAGGAGATGAAAATCAGGATTAGAAATTGCATTGGAATATATGAGAGAATAAAAAGGTGCGTTTTTTTAGGTGGTAAGGTTCTGTTCAACATGACCGTGTGTTTAGTGTGTTTCGCTTCTTGGTGGCTTTTACTGCCAATAAACAGCTGATGGCAATTGGCATTGAATGGACCTTTTTGGTTGTGAACATATATTTTTTTTTTTAATATGCACTATCGTGAGAATTAGTCTGTGACTATTATTATTCATTTAATATGTTTATTTGTTAAATCAATTTTCTTGCATGATGGACAATTTCTTCATTTTCTTGCAGCCCTTTCTCTGCATGTAGGTATCACAGCCTTATTATTGAGAAAGAAACTTTCCCAAGTGACAAGCTTGAGATTACTGCCTGGACGGAAGATGGGTTAATCATGGCTGCTAGGCACAAGAAATACAAGCATATCAAGGTAAATTAGCATCCGTTTTTTTTTTTTAAATAATTAGATAACGATTTAACAAAGCCATACTTGAATTTAAACTGTTCATTGCCATCTTGGCCAGATCAGGATTACGTTAAACTTAATTGCCATCGTTATCATCATTACTAATTTCATCCCAACTGTTTGGGGGCATTATCATCATCATAATTTTGCCATTGGTTGGGTTAGATTGCACTTTTATTAGGATTGTGAAAATCGGATCAGACAACGAACCAGAAGAAGGAGAGGTTCATGATTTGACAGGTCAAACTGGATGACGTAATAAATAATAACATCGTAGCATATGCTCCATAACTCTCTCCCAAAGTTTTAAAGTACAACACATCAACTTATTCTTGAAAACAAAAATCAACACACTCATTCTCCACTCATCTTACATCTTTTAAGTGTTCAAAATAATATTAAAAAGTTTAGTAAGCCAAGAAATTCTTTCATCTTCTAAGCATTTCTACATCTCTATTGGAATATCATCAGGTCAAATAATTTTTCCACACTTCATTTTCTTTAAAGCCTTTCTCTAACTTCAGTTTTGCTAATACACCAATAAAAATAAAAATCTTTATTTTCATTTAGAGTACTAAGATCACTAAAGTCAATTGTATTCTCACAATCTTCATTGAAAAGCTTAGCAAAATATCTCATTCACCTTTGTTGAATATTCTCTTTTAAAAAACTATTTTTTTATATTCATTTTTTATGCACTTCTTTTAAAAGAATTTAATAAATTAAAATATATTGTTTATAATTTAATTAAAACAAAATTTAATTTTTATAGAACTGACCTATTCTTCCCAACTTGGATAGATTCACCGATTGAACCGCCTCTTTTTATCGGTTCGATGCAAAGCCGGTTTTTAAGTCGGATCAGAACAGAAATCTGACCGGTTCATGATTGAACTGACTGGTTCGATCTGATATTTAAGACTACGACTTTTATTGCTTTTAAATCGTATAATGGTTGCCATTTATTTGCTTTATATACTCATAAAGAAATAGTAGAAACAAAAAAAAAAAACCTGCAAATAAAACATGGAATTAGCCAATGATAGAGGAATTAAATTAATGTGTTATATATAAAAACTATGAGAGAGAGTTACTGAGTAAAGATTACAACGTGATACTAATGTTTTTTTAGTTTGGATGTATGTTTTGTAGGTCTATTATGGAAGCTATATATTCATTGAGAGGTTACAACGCTTTACTTTTTTTAAGTTGATAATTGTATAAGAACATCAAACATGTTTTCACTTATGTTAGGACATAAACAGAATTAAAGAAAAAATGATATCAAACGGCCCCTTAGGATTTAGTTTTACGAGAAAATTTATCAATATTGAGTTATTTCCTACATTTAAAAGGAATAATATCCGAAAGCTTCTGAAATAAAGTTTCCTCCGTCTCATTATTTTTTGTGCTTTCCTTTTGTTTGACAGGGCGTTCAGTTTCATCCAGAGAGTATCATCACCCCAGATGGCAAGATGATGATTCTGAACTTCATCAAGTTTCTTGACAAGTTTCAGTTATAATTCTTGCAAAAAATGAAGGTACGTAAAATCGAGTGATTCATATATGTCCAGAAATTGGCTTTGGCTCAAATTTTCTTTTTGAGTTGGAACTTTGAAAAACGTCCGTTTTCCATTTTATAGAAAGTAAATGAAATTGATTCCCTTTTCGTAATGCCATTTTACGACGTGCATTGCATTCTGCAGCCTCGATTGAAGTTTGGCTTTTAGTCCATCTTCTTGCAAAGTATTTTTTTTTCGTATTAGAAAAAGATCATTAAGGATCTTTCAGTTTAAAAAATAGTGCAGATTATTAACGACTTTCATGAATCTGGATCAAGCTATGTTTGTACAGAAAACAGCTGGCTGGGGAAAAAGAGTCTAGAGAGCAGTCATGAAGTGGGGAGGTACTCATCTGGTTCTTGCAATAGGAAAATACATTAGAAGTTAGAAAATATACTAAATAGTTAATTCATTGAAGTTTATAGCATAAGAAGAAAATAATTTTAATTCAAACAATTAGCTTAATAAAATTATAAAAAGTATGAAAATTTACCAAAGAAATAAAAAAAAATAAATTGAGATAAAGAAGAGGGATAAAATTTTGAAATATGTTATATAATTATAAAGATAAATTTTGAATTTAAATATTTTAAAAATATTTTTATGTTATTATATATATATATATATACAATCAAAATGATCTTTTTTTTTAAATTCATCAAAATCGATTTTCGTTCACGAGTCAGTTGTTTCCTCTTACCGGTAGCTTTTTGTATTTATAGAGATCTTTTTATTAGGTTGTAAATGAACCGAGCATTTGATGAGTTACTTGTGACTCGGCTCTTAAGAGTTTGTTTATGTTTGTTTGATAAGGTAAATGAACAAGCTTAAAAACCTTTGATAAATACTCGAGAGTTAAATAAACAAGCTTGAATAAATTGATGTTCGAGTTGTTTATGTTCACAAACAATATCATTTAGAGCTCATGAACATGCTCGTTAAGAAGTTTGATTATGCTTTATTTAATTAAAAATAAATAGTATATCTTGTTTGATTAATAAGATGATTAAGCCTCATGTTATTTAGTTAATTTTTAAAAAATAAATTAAAAAATATGCATTTTTTAAACTCCTGGACCCTCCCGACCCTCTCTCTCTCTCTCTCTCTCTCTCTCTCTCTCTCTCTCTCTCTCTCTCTCGTTGTTTCGGGAGCTAACGGGTAGAGCGGGTTATTTTTTGTTTGCAAAATTGGGATCCGTAATTTAGGCGGGATGGTTGGGAAGTAGAGCTATGTTCAGCATCTGCACAGAATAATCTCTCCTTGACAAGCTGCTCGGTTTGATTTTAATAAAAGAAATCATTTTGAGAATTGTAGTGGGCTTGACTCGGCGCGCTGTTTAACGAGCTGCTTGATAAGATACTCGAAAAGTTTAAAATTAACCAAGCTCAAAAATAAATATGAGCTGAGCTCGAACACAGAGAGTTTCAAAGAGCTCGAGTTTGAACAGCTGTCAAAAGAAGCTCTAATTTTATTGAGCCAAACTTGAGCACAATTTTGACAAACGAGTCGAACTCGAACAGGGTGAAACTCGGCTCGTCTCGGCCCTACTTTTTATCCGCCCATCATAACCGCTCATACGAACTCAAGCATCCAACGACCAAATACCAATAGCGACAAAGCACTATGTGCCACCCAGCATCGGTACCTACTAAGCATCAGCCGCACCAATAACCTTAAAGACCCCTTCCCTCAATCCCGAGCTCATCTTCCTCTCTCCTCCACCTGCAAATCTCCCTTCAACAACGTTAACCTCATGACCGCGTTTTAAGTAGAATCAAGCTACGAAAACGAAGACAAATCTATTTCCTCTCCTCTTACAATCAATCAACAATGGAGAAATGGGAGCAATCGCGACCGCAGGCTCCTCCGTCCCATCGCCATGGCCGTAATAATCCCTCTTTTTCTTCTTCCCTGCTCGACGCCATCTACCGCTCCATCGACGATTCCGATGCCGTAACTCCCTGCCTCATCACTTCCTCCATCGACAAAAATTGCGCCTTACGACCACCACCGCCGGCTACTCTTCGCCGGGCTCTTGATCCGGTCGACGATCGCCGTCACCGACGCTTTTTCTCCGCCACCAGCTCCTCCGATACCTCCAGATTCGGCGGATTCTCTTCCTCCGACTTCGACTCCGCCACCCGCCCTCGCCCTGTTCTCACGCGATCCAAACTCATCCGAATGGATCCACCGCCGCCTCCGGAAACTAAGAAGACCAATCGCTCTATCCGCAGCCGTATCCGCGATTTGCAGAAATCGCCGGCCTCGGCGTCGCCCGGATCCCGCCTCGCCGCCTTTGTTAACGCAATCTTCGCCGGCGGCAGCGACAGAACCCCCAACAAACCCAAATGCACCGGCCGCATGGAGAATCCAGCGTGCGCGACCTCCTCGTCGTACTTTTCGAAATCGGGAACCGGCAAGGCTGCACCGTTTTATAATGGCCGCGGGAAGCAAGAGTCTGTGCGGATCTCGCCGGTGAACGACTTCGGCGGCGGGGATCTCCGACAGACACGCCCATGCGGCGGCGGAGATTCCGCTGCAGCGAGCGATCGGCGTATGATGGTGGAATTGTTTAGAGGATTCGAAAAGATAGAGGATCAGGAGGATTGCGAGAGCGTGTCGAGCTCGGATCTGTTCGAGCTGGAGAGCCTCTCTGTGATCGGACGGTTTACGGACGAGCTCCCGGTGTACGAGTCCACTAATCTGGGCAATAGTCGCGCAATCCCGCGCGGCTTTATCGCCTGAAATTTATATAACGATGATCTCAAAAATATTTGAGTAAAAAAGCTCTCCATCTTCATACAATTATTGGGTGCAGTTTCAAATGGTTTATTTCTACAAAAGATTTAATATTTTCAAAATTCAATTTATATAAATGTTGAAGGCAAAATTTTAAACAGAAAATATTTAATAAAATTTAAAAGCAACATCAATTATATTTTTAGATAAAAAATTGAATGCATTTAGTGCAATTTTAGTGATAATAGATCTAGCAGTGGGATTGTGACTTTGGGAGATCAAATCGTTAAAAATAGTGCAATATTTTGATATCTTGGATCTATTAGTCAAAATAATGGTGAAATAAATGGGATATTATTAATAGAAATCAAGTTGTATGGTTGAAGTTGGGGAATGCATCAAGCTCTTGTGTGATAGAAAAGTATCACTCAAATTTAAGGAATTTTATATAAGATGGTGATGATTGATGAGACTTGCAATATTTTATGATGTAGAATGTTGGCCATTAAAAGAAAAGCATAAGCATAAGTTAAATGTTTTAGAGATGATGATGCTCTGATAAATGAGTGGTTTTACACTTAGAGAAAGAATGTGAAATGAGTTTATATATGAATGTAGTTGCTCTAGTGCTTGATAAGATTAGAAAGAGTCGCCTTAGTGGTTTGGTCACAAAGAGCATCACCCTTCTGATGACTCAATTACGAGATTAGATGTTTTGGATTTGATCTATGTTAAAAAAAATAGACGTGTTTAGAAATATTAGAAATAACATTTGTTTATTAAATTTCAATGAGAATTTGATTTTTAATAAGACGTAACAAATCCCACGTATTGGGATAAAAGTTAGACGTTGCAATTGTTGTTTTTGTTATCAAATATATTTATAAATAAATAAATATTTACTATTTTATTCATTAATGTATTTTGTGTTTTTATACCTTAATATAAATTATATCAAAAATAAATATTTTCCCTTCTTCAAAATTGAAGTAGCAAGATTGCCATGTTAGCATGATCATGATGGGCGTTTAATTAATCCTTAATCAGAAATAATTTTTTTTATCTTAACTTAATTATCTTTGTTTACTCTTAAAAGGAATTGAACTTTACCTTTAAGAATTAATTATCTCCCACTTGAGAATACTTTATATTGATAGTGAGAATGGACTGATCAATTCCAATTTTCAATGATGAAAATGTTGGTAAGCATCATGCCTGGACCAAAAAAACTATTCAAACATCTTTGTCCCTAGTTCAGTTGACAAGGTTCACAGTCAGATTAATTAGAACCTGTCCAGTGATTTATATCTGCATCTCCCATCTCTTCCTGTCATGATTGAAACTGTCTATTGCAGGTAGCTAATCTTGATTTATTGGTTAAAAATTTTAACGATCAACTAAGAGGTCTTGAATTTAAGTCTTACATATATAATATGTCGGTGACTTTATTTATCGTTAACACATTACGTACACTATAGGCTATGATGCACAGACACGAACACGGCGACACGAACATGACACAGACACGGACACATGACACATAAATTATTGAAAATATAGGACACGGACACGGATTGGACATAGTATTATAGTTTTATATTTTAAAAAGTAGTGTATAAAAATTAAATAAGTATAATTTTAAAAATAATTTAGAAATAATAAGTCATTTAACTAAAATTTGAGCTTAAAATAATAAATATTTGGATGTCGAGAGTCGGGCACCAATGTCGTTTATCATTCATGGAGAGAAGAGATGATAATGTTAACGAGAGTCGGGCATTGATGTTATGCAGTAAATATTGGCGTCAATGTTAAGAGGGCATTTATCGTCGATGTTGAGAGGGCGTTGGTCGTCGATGTTTAGAGGGCGTTGGTCGTCGATGTTGAGAAGGCGTTGGACAAAGATGAGATGCCAAGTTGTGGTTGTAGAAATTGCTAGCATCGAGCATTAAATTTGTATTTAAGATATGTGTTTAAAAAAATCATAAAATATTTAAGATATGTGTGTTGGACACGCATGTCCAATTTTTATTTAATATTTTTTTTAATCGGACACGTTTTCGGCGTGTCTGACACATGTCGGATGAGTGTCGAACGCGTGTCGTGTCCGATACGTGTCGGACACTACACGCCTCTTTGAGGAGAAGTGTCGGTGCATCATAGACTACAGGAAAATCACCAATTTCCAGCGGCACTTTCCAGTGGTTTTAAAAATTGCCGGCGGTTCGTGAACTGCCAGTATAAACCGAGTAGGAAATGAATTGCGGAGGCCATTTTCCGGCGGCTGAACTTTCCGACGGCTTTCCGGCAGCCAGAATAGACAGTAAGTTCCGGTAGTCAAAACGCCGGCAACCGCCGGGTAATTAGTTGATACTGATTTGGTAGGTAGCCTGTAGGGTCCAATTTTGTATAACTAGCGACAATCCCATATTCAGTGTATGAATGTGAGTGAGACATAACACAATCTCATGTACACTGCTATACTTGGCCATAAGGCCTATGACCCACATATGTCCCTGCTCTCTTTTCTAACCTCTACAAATATTTATGCTTTTGGCCGCTTTCATGGTGGAAGACAGCGATCCTCTATCTTCCACATGAGTAGCTCGCAACTTTTCATTATCTTACTAAAAAAATGGGACAAATAGTACTAATTAAGCAGCTGATCTTCTTACTTATTCCTCAAAAATCTCACGATACGATACTCAAATATTTATAGAGCACACTGTAAAAGTAGCTTATCATCACTTCAACAATTGTGTTAATTATGGAGAAATTATCTCGTAATCTGTACAGTTTCTCTGCTTCTTCTTCTTCTTCGTTTCCATGCTAACACTTGCAGCTGATAACAGTATATATAACAGTAGCTAAATTTTTCTCTTGGTACAGAATTTGTTGCATTTCTATGGCTTCGATTAAAGGAGCTGCTGGCAATGGATAGACATGATGAAGAGCTGAGAGTAGAGGCGAAGAGTGTAGTGGCTGAGAGCATCTCCAACCGAATGTCAAACGAGCGTATGGCGGCATTCGGTCGCTCCAGTCGAACGCCAAATCTTCCGCCATTTACTTGTGGGTGAACAGTGCGACGCCAATATTGGCGTCGCACTGTTCACCTATGCTATTTTGCTTTCTCAACCGGAAAAACGCGCGAAAGGGAGAAGGATCGTTACCTTCGCAAAAGAACATAAAATGACGTTCGATTGGAGCAGCACCACGACATTTTGAAGTTTTGCTGTATTTTGCCGTGAAAAATGGAGTTCTCCGTTGGAGATGCCCTGAGTGCATATACATAATGATACTTAAGATAAGTGAATCTAAGTAACTGTTATGTCTACTTAGTACCGCCCAATAAGTTAATAATTATGGCATGAATCATTAGTTACTTGTAGCTCAAGAGAGTATAGCGCATATTAGATGAAGCTTTGGTACTTGGTGGGAATATCGGCGAGTTGTTCTTGTGTAGATATATGATGCGTTGTCATGTCCTTGGATTTAATACAATGTAAATTAGAATATAAATAGATACATGATGCTGATGATATAGAAGATGATCAGATAGATCCACCATACTATAAAGAGAACCCAAATTCTATAAATACCTAAAAAATGTTGCAAACTATTAGCTTGGGACTTATTTGAGACCAAATAGCCTTTTTGAGAAGACAAATATGCGTGGGATGTTGCAATTTTAAATCCAAGTGATTAAGACATGTTAGCAATCTCATCAATATGACTATGAAGAAACACATTACAGATATTTATTTGATAATTTTCCACCTGTTTGTTTTGTCCATTATGAGTAAAATTTGGATATTGGATATCATATTCTTCGTTGTAGCCATTTGCAACCAATCTGATCACATATCTTGCTATAAATCCATCTGAATTAGTTTTGTTTTTTATATCCATTTACAATCCGAAATATTGTGTGTTGTTGTTTTAGGAACAAGAAAGTTCCCTAAGCCTCTAAAGCTTGAAAACCTATGATATTGCTTTTCTTCAAACCACTTCCTTAACTGCTTTTGTATAACAAGTTGGATCATATGAAGGAATAATATTTTGTTGCTGACTAACAATATGGCCCCTACGGTGGTAGAACCAGGTGAACCTTGAGATGACCAATCTATAGTCTAGTTATCATAATATGTCTAGATATATTGTGAGGAGGTATAATTATTGTGAGGCAACCCGAGATGATGATGACTATGTCTTGGAAGAGTAAGAAGCAAGTTGAGTGGAGAAATAAATAGTTAGACTATGTGGTGGACTAAAAGAATGTGTTTGTTGATTGGATGAAATTTTGGTGGCTCATGATAGTGGGGAGTTTTGCGAGTAAGAAACTCTAGAAGCAGGAACTAAGACCTGAGAAGAGTGGATGTGTGGGATGTTCGATAGGGGAAAAGTATTTTCATGAAAAATCACATTTTTTGAAATTATGACTTTTTTAGTAACAAGATTAAGGAATTTGTTTCATTTATGTGTTGTAGCATAACCAAGAAAGGCACATGGTGTGAATTTTGTAGAGAAGTTATGAAGTGAATGAAGGTGTAACTATTGGTAATAAAGATATGGGGAATATTCTCTTATCCCACAACCATTGGTAACCAAAAAAGAGTACATTCATTCTAAGTCACTAATTAGCAAGAGTTTAGAGTTGATGGACAAGCAAGCTATGGGGAAAAATCTCTAATCCCTCAACATGAACACTATGTTCAACTTTCTAGTGTTACCACTATACTAGCATTATGAAAACATTGTCTGACATGTATAGAAATTCCTCCATAATCAACAATGTACATACAAGGCAAGCTTTTTAAATCTCTTGTTAGGAGTATTTTTCATCAATCACATCAATAATTTCAAATCAATGACAAAATAGTTAAAGTTCTTTAGCCTTAAGTTCAATGATATAAGATCAATGCCCTAAGATTGCTCATATTATTTCCCAAGAGCATGGATGGTATTATAATATTCATTAGTAATTTCTAAATCTTAAGATGTTAGGATGAGTTTTGTTCATCGATTTCTATGGTTCAAGGATATTAAATATCTCATTTTGAATGAGTATATTAGATGTCAAAGAAGTATAAAGTTTCTTAAAAGTTAATAATAGTAGGAATCATGGACAACAATATAGAAAAAGGCCAATCAAAATGTAATTATTAGAAATAATATTTAAATAATAATAACAAAAAAAAAGACTAAAAAAAAACTCGAGCAGAACTTCCACTTTTTTAACATTTTTGAGCAAATTTAGGTTTCGTTTGAAACGGCTTTCTTTCTGCTTTTTAAAGAAGCTTTCCGGTATACAAATTTATTTTTTATACTAAAAAGCTGCTTTAAGAAACAATAAAAAAGCTATCTCAAATGAAAGCTTAATCGCAATTTATTACATGCTGCACTGACATGGTATCGAACTCAACATCTCTGGTTGTTTGAAAGCCTTAGCTCCCAATCAACAAGTAAACTAAGCTATGTCATATTAAGGCAAAACAAATATTTTGTAAAATACACTTTGTATCTTCAAGGAGCTAAATAAGACTTAAAAAATTTACCTTGTTCTTACCAGCCAAATTTACATAAAGGAATCAGATCTATTTATGCTCAAATATTTTTAGAAATGGGCTGAAATTTTGTATACAAATTCGTTCCATTGCATAATAAATTAAATAAGTTGAATTCAAACATTTATAAGCAAAAACTATTAGCCAACATTGAAGCCTTTCTTTCTTTTCACTATTTTCATAGCATCTCCTGTTGATCTAGAAAATGCAAGCATGTTCATTTCCACATGTCCACGTTGTGCCTTATCATGCACTATGACAAGTGATGATCACGTCCTTAATTAATTATTTTCATCGTAATTAAAAAAAGTCATATTCAAAACAACATATTTATAGATTTAGGCTTCGTTTGGGATGACTTTCTTGATGCTTCTTAAAGCAATTTTTTAGTACACAAATTAAAATTTTTGTTCTGAAAAACTATTTTAAAGAGCAGTAAGTAAGCCGTCCCAAATGAAGACCTGACGCATTTTATAATATCATCATTAACGGTTTGTTTGGGAGTTGGGACAGTTTTATTACTATTTTATTTCTTAGACGATGGCTTCATTTGTGATAGATTTTTTACTGCTTTCTAAATCAGTTTTTTTAACACAAAAATTATTATTTAAAAAAAACTGTACTAAAAAGTAAAAAGCTATTTTATAAAGCATTAAGAAAGCTATTCTAAATTAAGCCTATAATTATAATTTTATTTGATTATTAATTTCTTATTATTTTGTCACTATTTTTTATAACTAAAATCACTAATGTGTGGTAGCTATAAGAAAGTTGTGTTTGATTTTTTTTTAATAAAAAATTTATAATAATTACAATAACTTAAAAATGCCCCGATCTTAGCCCACAACAACTTTATAATAACCTTTTACAAAATAATGTAGTTATCTCAAATAGACCCTAAGCCTCCTAATATCGTGCAAGCTTAATTAGATATTTGGTAGATTATAAACTTTATTATATTCTATGTATAGATAATTAATATTTGTTTTAACTTCATCCATCATATGATCACATGCATTAAATTTCATGTTAGGCACCACTATCATAGGTGAGTGATTTTGTGTAGATTGAAATAAATTATTCGATAAATATGTAAGATAAAAATTTACATTGGGCATGCATATCATGTCTACTTGTCTAATTTGATAATTTAGTACAAACCTATGACATTTTGTGGAGAAAGTATTACATGCGGAGACTGGACGTAAAGAATCGTTTGATTTATCTCTGTGAACAGTAAAAGTGCAGTAAGCTACGCTTTTACTGTTCATGGAGACAAAACCGAATGATTCTCTATATTCAACATCCGCACGAAATAAACTCTCCATTTAGTGGGAGATATGCCTATGACTATCATTGGCACAATGATGCAAGTAATGCATACACACATTCTTCATCATATCATGCATATTAAAATGAAATAATAAAATTGTGAATATAAATAATTATGATTTGGTTTGTTTAAATATATTTATATAGAATATTGCAAATAAATTTTTTTAGCAAAATTAGGACATGCTACCTAAATTTAATTTAAAAAAATTAATATATTATTACAAAAAATTAATAAGAATAATAAATTATGAGTTATAATTTTATTATTTTTTAATTTGGATGATCATATATATATTACAAATAGAAATAGTTCGATGTTAGTTTTATAAATTTATAATTATTAGTGCTCCACAAAAAGTACTTTTTTTTTATCATAATTGTTCACTGATATTTTTAAAATTGCACTCTGAATTTATTGAATAAAATCATCTTACACGTTAATTGGCAATGTAAAATAGACTTTGTAGTCAATCGCTTGAATATTTGAATTCATTTCTGATTTACGATAATATTTGAGATTTAATTAAGATAATCTAACTAGTATTATTATTGTTTAATAAGAAGAGTATAATTAATTAATATTGTTGCGTGTTAGAAAATACGCGGCGGTAGAGTTTGTAAATTCGCGTCCGAGCGTTGCACGTAAGTTTAACACACAAATAGAAAAGAGGAGTGAACACCAAGAGTTTTTACGTGGAAAACCCGAAAAGGGAAAAAACCACGGGGCCTCGCCCAGTTGCAAAATTCTACTAGTGTTTTTGTAGATTACAAGTGGCGGATTCGTCCCACAAGTTGGGATAATCCAAGTACAATTTGTTCCTTCCACAAAATTTACAAGATTATGCGAATTCCTGGCGTTTCCCGAAAATCCGGCAGAGTTCCGGCGTCTTCAGGTGGCAGGAAAAGCTCCGGCGGCGATGGTCGAGGAGGTGAGGAATCTCCTATTCCCCTTTCTCCTTCTCATTCTCTTCTTCTTCTCTCTCTTCACTTGACTCCCCTTGGTGTAGAATGAGGGCTCTATTTATAGTTTTTCTGGAATGGCATAGCCCGTAAATAGGCGTGAGATCAAGGGCGAATTGGGAGTGGTTTGAATGGACGGCCGATATCGAATCCTTTGATCATGCACCATTTGTTAGTCATTTGAAGGCCTTAATGATGTCGTAATTCGATGATCTTGGGCTCGTTGGATTCGTCTCGTCGAGCCGTTTGATTCGAGTATAAGCTCGTCAAAATCGGAGACCGTTTGGTAACTCAAATTGTGGTTTGAACCTTCCAACAGCGCTTTGGACCCTTGATTCAGACTCATTTGGGCTCGGATTGGGTTGATCGTGGTGTCGTTGGGTTCGTATTTTCGAGATGCTCAGTTTGACTGTAAGCTCGCTGAAATCGGAGTTCATATGCTCCCGATATTAATTTTTGAAGTTTCCAACTAGCTTTTGCCTCGAGATTCGTGCCCGATCAAGATAATTTTTGCATGCCGTATCAAATATATTAATATATTAGCATGTTCGAGTGTTTAGTAAATTATGAAAATTAATTAAGATCATTTAGATTTATTAGAAATTAACACTGATAATTAATTTTAAAAATTAACTAATATTTATACTAATTAGGGAATAATAAAAAATTTAAATAATCTATTGCTATTTTTTATACCTTTGATAATTAAGATTATAATTAATACTTTATTCATAAGTACCATAGTAATCGTAATTAACTTTTAATCTAAGCTTATTTTGATTAGCAAACAATATCCATCCATTAAAGTTTTAACCAAAAATAATTTTGATAATTCGATATAAAATAATTAACTTATAAATTCATAAAGTATAATAAGTTATTGTTAAGTATTTATTATTTTAAATTTGGATATTAAGTATAATTTTACTTAAAATAACTAAAATTTAAATTACAATTTATAGTTTGTTTAACATAAATTAATTATTTATAATATCGGGTTACCAAATAATTTAATATCTAACTAATGATTATGTTTGTTTCTTACATAAATTAGGAATTGAATAAATTAGTTTGTAAGATTAATATTTGTCTTAATTAGCTGTTACGTAACTGTTAAATTATTATCATTAAATAAATAGTTTTACTATTTACTTATCAATATATAGAATATGGATCGATCCATATAGGGATGTCAATATTTTACACGATACGAAAATCCGACCCGGACCCGACCCGAAAAATCCGGGTTGGACCCGACCCAATTTCAAAACGGGTCGGGTTCGGGTTGACCCGACGGGTTGTCGGGTCAACCAACGAACCCGTTTAATTTAACAAATTTCGAATTTTCGATTCCCGCCCGCTTCCCCTGCCAGCGCTGCCCGCTGCCCAGCGCCGCCCGCTGCCCGCGCGCCCACTGCCCAGCGCTTCCCTGAGCCCGCTGCCCCCGCTTCCGCTGCCCAGCGCGCCCTCGCCCGCTGCCCTGCACTGCTGCCCTCGCTCGCATCCACCCCCTCGCCCGCCGTACGCCCGCCGCCGTTCCGGCGCCGGCAAAACCAAAAATTGGGTCGGGTCAGGTCAACCCGGCAACCCACCGGGTCGGGTCCGGGTTCGGATTTCCGACCCGTTTGTATACCCGGGTCGAGTTAGGGTCGACCCGCTTGAACCCGGATCATTACGGGTTCGACCCGAACCCGACCCGTGACCCGAAATTGACACCCCAAGATCCAAACAACTTGAGAAGCATAACCCTAATTATTTTTGGGTAATTTTTTTATCTGAAGCCATAAAATAATCAGACTAGAGGATATTTTGAGACAAATTTAATTAAAGTCAACTTCTCAGGGTTTGATTCTTAACAAAATTATTATTTATTAATATTACTACATCAACTAATTAATTTTAAAACTACGAGGATTATTGGCCAGCCCAATTTGATTTGGGATGATCACTCTAATTAATGTCTACCTCTAATGAACAATCATAATACCTCTCATGGTGGGATCATTACGATCGGGTCATGTTAGTTCCAAAGAAGTGAGCCTCAACCAACTCATTTTCTTAATGCCTAAAAATGGTGTTAAATTTAATCTTTGTTCTTTCTATTTTTTTCATCAAGTCATCATTCGAATATCACTTGATTGTCTAACAATTATTGAATGATCATAAAATCATTATTCAATCGTTGAACCATCTTATATAGTTTTCAAACTACCACTGAACATTCAAAAATTATTATGTGTAAGAATTTTATGATGGTAGAGGGAGACTTTATCATCTTCTTATTGAATAAAAATTTGGCATTGAGGGATAAGTTGAGAGAACTTCATAGGAAACCAAAAGATTTTTATGTGAAAACTAAAGAAAGAGATAAACTATAGGATTTGGCATAGGTGGAATGATTCAGCCTGTGTTAGTTGTATATTGCGTAGGTTGGTCATCCCCCCAAAAAAGAAAAAAATTCATATGATATAATAGGACACCCATGAGTACTTGTGCAGATACCCTCTCGCATGTATCTTGCAAGTTACGTTCGGGTAATGCGAAAGGAGAACTCTCTATGAGATCTCGTTCCCTTACTGTTCCTCTCTAAATTGGATTTTCCTCCCAGGATCGGCCAGGACGATGTTGAGATCGTCCAGGCCGATCAGTGCATTGAAAACAGCTGATTTCTAGAGTGCTTTCTGGAATGATTTCTGGACGGGATCGTCCAGGCCGATTGTTGATCGTCCTGGGACGATCAGTGCTTGACACAAGTCAGTAAGCAAGAGTTTTTATCGTCCAAGGAAAATTAATTATCGGCCTGAAATATCGTCCTGGACGATTGGAATTTGGTCACATCGTCCTGGACGATGTGGCGATCGGCCGGGCCGATCAGTTCACGGATTTAAGTAAATCAGCTCGTTTTGAGGAGAGAGAAAATCATTTTTATAAAATATCTGATTTTTGAAGAGAGAGAAAGAGAAAGGAAAAGAGAAGGGAAGCTGGTTTTCGGAGGCCGCGGAGTGCTTTTCGTCCGACGCCGCTGTTGGGAAAAGTGTAGATGTCATGGTAAGGACTCCGAATCCTATTTCTGTTTTCGAAGATATTGTGTTTTGATTGAGTTGTGTACGGATTTGTATTTTCGTAGTCGAATTTTGGACCTGATTTGGTATTAACACAACTTTCACCGCACAACTTTTAGAATGTTATAGATATGAATATTGTACACGATTTGACTATGTTCTATGAAGATTTTACCGGTCGGAATTGGTTCTACGTGATTTTAATTGATTAGGAAATTATCAGGATGCTTATTGATTTGGATTCTGTAGAATAATAGTCTTATATTGATGTCGTGAATATTCTACTGTAATTTGGTGAAATTTGGAAATTAGTGGTTTTTGCAGGATTTTTGTGTAAATTTGATCGACTGCCGTTACTCTGCCCGATTTTCGTAGTTTTTCTGATTTGTCTGAAATTAATATATTAGACTGATGTGCATATGGATATTGATGTGATTACTTTATATTGTTATTATATGGACTATTGAATTGATTATTGATTATTGACTATTGACTATTGTCTTGATTATTGATGCTGAACACACGTATAACCTGGTTGAACATTGATTGGAGATTGATTGACCTGTACAGGATGGTGGGCCGACGGGCTTTTCTTTAAACATTGATTATGGATATATGGATGGGAGTCATAAGGAGTTTATTGATATGCCGACGGGCAAAAAGAGTGACGACTCTTATTGATAGAACCAATGTATGGATATCTACAACAGCAATATGGATTCTACAATAGCAACATAGCCAGTTGATTGTACTTGTTCAGTATTATTGTATTGAAATGCATGTTTACTGTATTGACTTACGGATTTATTGCTTTATCGATTTCTGCTTTATTGATTTGATCAGATTTACTGTATCGTACGATTTCATTGATTTCATCGATTGATTATTGAGCATTGATATGGACATGGATGGATATAGATATTGCATTGATAGCATGGATATGGACATTGTATAGATTTATTGATTACTGCCTATAGATTTATTGATATTGCTGCTTATAGATTTATTGATAGGAATGTTGTTGCTACTGTTTCTGCACCGTATTGACTGCTGCATGGATTTACTGTTAGAATAGATTGAGATTTATCGTATTGCTTTTCTTGATTGATTTCATTGAATATATCGTATTGATTAGACAACATCGATTTGATTGACGATTATTGATTGATTGAGTTGATTTATCGATTTGCCTGCCGCTGCATTGACTGGTTTTATTAACTATGAATTTCCGAATTGCATAGACTCATTGACCATTGACTGTACGGATTTGATTGATTGACATGCATATTGATAGCATTGCCGTGCTTTGACTTCAGTTGTAGGTATTAGGTGACCTGCTGGGCTTTGTAAAGCTCATTATATGTGGTTGACATTTTCAGGTCAGGGCTTGGGAGCAGGAGATAGGAATTGATCCAGATCTACAGGTTTTTGTTCTTTTGGTCGATTGGTGATTCTTTTGTACTCAGGACAGGATAGATTTCTTTACGTGTATTGATAGTATAGTTCCTGAGTATTGTACATGATGTTTTGAGATATGGATCGACTTGTATATGGATGTTTTAAATTTATAGACTTTTCTTATAGACTGTTATTAATTGGAGAATTGTAGATGACTCTGGTAAATTGTTGGTTAATTGATATTCTTTCCAAGTTAGATCTTGGGGCGTGACACTCTCTCCCTTCTTGATGTACAAAGAAGAACTAGAAAGAGTTTTAACTTAATTATGATGTTAGAAAGTTGAGAAATAAGCAAATTCCAATAGTTAAAGTCCAATAAAAACATAACTAAAAAATAAGCTACTTGGGAGAGGGAATTATAGTTGAAATAGTTGTATCGCAATTTAATTATGTAATTTGACATCTAAGTTTTGACACATCTAGGTTCAGCATATGATTTAGCATGTTTTAACCCGGATTAAAAAAAACTAAATGTTTGAACTTTTGTATTTGAACTCTTTTACATGTGTTTGAAAGTGATATGTATGTATGAAAAATGTGTGCATGTGCTTTGGAGTGAGTCTCAAGGTTTGAACATATTTTGAAAATTTTGGATTTTTTTTCTCTAGAGCACCTCAATTTGAGTGCTCTGACTTCTAGGCGTCGTGTTGACTGGCGCCCATGTGCTTAATATTGGCGTCCCAACATTGTGCTCAAATGAGTGTTTGTCATCAAAGAATGATAATTAAAAATATCTTAAAATTTTGGTTATCATTTATTTAGGCATATGAATTCCCTTCACATGCATATTAGTCCTTTGCAAAGAAATATACTTGACTCAAAAAATCTATAAAGTGATTCCTATAAATATGGTGGCTCCCCTCCCCACCCCAAAAATTTCCATCATTTTACTATATAGAAAATTTTATATGCTTGCTTGACACACATCAATTTCAAAGAGTTCACTTTATCCACTGGATGTAACATTTAGGATAAAGTATCATTCCTAGGCCCCTATTTTCATATATACATTATATGACCCTTATGACTCCCATTGCACTTCATAATTCATTCATTACATATCTGACTCTTATATCTCCACTTGGATGCATGAATAATAATAAGTAGCTACCACCATTTTCTTCATTCACACTATTTTAATCTCACAAATAAAAAACATTCACACTTTCGACATGAATAAATATCATCGAAAATATCATAAAAATAAGAAGAATTTACATTTATGATAGAATAGATGAAATTATAAGGTTAATTTATACACATATTTCAACAGTTACTAGTCATATATAATATTCATAATAGTATTTTAGAGCTCTTATCCTTCTATAATGACTTTCATTAGTATCATTATACTCTATCTATATACTTAAAACATCATACAATTAGAAATATCCATTGAAAATGTATAATAAATATGTCAAAATTTGTAGAATAACAAGAACAAGAATATATCAAAAGGTACACGGTTAAAATTTCCTATATATAAATTTAACCAAATTTTTGTGTCATCCATTAAATTAAAAATAAAAAAATAAAATAAAAATCAATATTATTAAAAATAAAAATAGGGTAAATGTAACCTACTTTGATTTGAATAACTTTTCTAACTGGCCCAACATATAAAAACATCATGAAGATGCACACAATGAACTTTATCTCACTAGAACTCTCTCCCTCTCTCTCTCTCTCTCTAGGTGGCTTCCCAAAGGATGAAATGAATTTAGAAAATGAATTTTGATATTTATATAAAAATTTAGAATGCAGCATTGTGGCATCAAAATACCCATGATCTCTATGCTCTCAATAAACCCTAAATTTATTTAAAGTATAGAGAATCCAATGCCGCTTCGCTCAAAATCCAATGGCATAATCTCCCAATGAACCTTCTATTCTACCATAATACAAAGAGCTCATCATCACACCTCTCAAAAGTCAGCACAATAGCGATCCCAAGGAATTTTTAATAAACACATATTTTCTATTTCAATTCTTTTTTTTTTTTTTTTTTTTTTTTGAAGAAATGCAGCTTGCATTAAAAAGAAGAAACATTCTATTTCAATTCAAACCCAATGAAACCTTAGGATTGATTTCTAGCAAAAAAAAAACATAAACATTCACAGACATTTAAAAATGTGTATAATTTAAATATGATAGTCTTACCATATCAGTTTAGGTCATTACAGTTAACTGATTATTGCTGAAGTATTTATTCCAATTTTTATAATAGTATTAAGAATTTTAACAATTTCCTTAACATTAACTCTTCTGATTTTGTTTATTTTGAGGCTATTGATCTATGCATTGCTCTTATAAATAATGACTTAGGTTTCTTAGTGAATTAAATATTCAATATCTTTCATCAACCAAAAATATTTTTCAATTAATAAATGTCCTATTAATGGGCGGAAGTAAAATATTAATATTGGACTCCACTATTCTAATTTTTTAATGATTTTAGTCATTTAAAGTGTTCAGAATTAGGATATCCATAATAATATTCTTCCTGAAAATGTTTAATGGGGTGTAATTAGATGATTTATGCTAAATGTAGTTAGTGAGAATGATGACTCTACTTTTTTGATTGGTCTATTTATTCATGGAAATTTATCAATTTATTAATATAGGGTCTTATATTTGCTTGAGGAGTATTTAAATTACTTTTGATAGGCACTAATGACCTCATAAATAGTTATTTATGCTTGTAATATCTCAAATACATATGTTTTCAACCTCCACCACTGACACTAGAGTAGGAACCATTTGACTACTAAGTACTTTATTGTTTGTGTGATTTGGTTCGTGTTTGTGTTGTTATTCACTAGCCCTTTTTAAGATGTCAAAAGAGGGAGTGTTTGATTGTATTGTTTATTTTCATTTGTGTTTTGTTCTTGTATTTGTGTTTGGGCTTGTGTAGTAAGTAATTGTTGTTTTTTACTTATATTTGTTATTTGTACTTACACGTGTCTTGAAATTGATTTCTTTCATTTTAAAAACTATGTTTGTCTCATAAATTTCTTTAAAATTGTTATCTCTACATTTTAATTGACTTGATATTAATAGAGGCATAAATTGAGGAGGAGAACTATTTTTATAAAATTTATAATTTCTTTCATAGAATAACTTCTATTTGATATATGACCCAACATAAAATATTTATCATCATAAAAAAGAGGAAATTTTTAAACCCCATGAGCACATAAGCTTATTGAGGTTATGATGATTATGAATATTATTAGTTACATTGATTTTTTACTAATGAGTTTGAGTGTGAAGAACGATTCTATTTATTCTAACATTTCAGGTATAAAGCAGATGAGCGCTGATGTGATATTGGATAAACAACATGTGGCAATCACAAGCTAATGAAAGTGCACTTAACTTAAGGTCAAGTAAGAGATATTAGTGAAGAATTTGTCGCCATGACGAAGAAAGAAGGAAGCTGAGATATCAATGACTTGTATTTTAATATTTGTTGAGTCTTCTTCCACATACCGGGTATATGATTTATGTGAAACAATCAAGCACACATACATAAGAACTAAATTTTAGATTAAAAAATGCCTAAGAAATAACTTAATATGATTAACTACAATACTTGATCTATTGCAAATTGTATTGTACGATTTAGATTGTAATGTATAAAGTGTATGATATTTTTAGTGATTCAAAAAGATAAAGTCTTCTTGATTACCAAAAAAATTCAAAATTATAATTTTAGTACTAATAATACTATATGATAACAATTGGATAGTATAATCAATTATATTCAAAATTACATAACCATCATATGCTTCTTTACTTAAATAGGTAAATTCAAAATTTAACTAATCGTAATCTATGGTATAAATCATAATATAGTATTATCTAAATAATTACCTAATTAAAAACCATGAACTAAGGAGCATATTAAAAAACAAATTCATAAAAATTTTGTATTATATAGTCCAAATAAACAAAAAATGATTTTTTTTTTAATAAATCATTTATACTAAGCCTACAGTATGATCACTAAATTATATTATACAATCCAATCAATACTTTTAATAAAATATCCTTTTTAGGGTTTTAAATTAAGCCACCCTATGAATATCCTTTTCTAAAATCCCGAAAAAAATATTTTTTAGATCTTGAGGGAAGGCTACTAAAAAGATTAAGATGTTTTCTTTTATAATATCTCTTTTCCTTTGAGATTTTTCACTTTGTTCAAGAGAGGTTCATGAGAGAGTTTGCACCATTGGTTGTTTTCTCAAAATATATCCTTAACCTTAAATGCTCTGATTTGGGAGTCTAAAGCTCATATCTAAAGAACTTTTTGTATGTTTTGCTTTTAAAGATCATTTGATATTGTGGAGTTTTTAGGTACACTATAAGGCATATATAGTAACGAAGAGTGACCTAGCTTAGTATATTATAATTGGATATGCAATTTTACTATAATATTAGATTAATAAAAGGCATTCCAAATTCGGGGAAGAGATGTGCTGAGTTTTTTGAGAATAGAGTACCAAGGATGCTTAACTAGAAGAGGAATAAGGGGCTCATGAGCAATGGTTTTTTTCCATGCCCATGACTGAAGACATGTATTAATTTGTTTATGGTGTAGAAATTTAAAGAGTTGATGAAGAGATGCATATAAGGTGTTATTATTTTTTGTTTCTTATATTCTACAAGGCGTTACCCATCCTAAGCTTACATATAGAGCTGATGGAGCATAATTCTATAAGTTTAATACATATACTCTCACTCAACATATCATAATTAAGATTATAAGAAGAACCACTATTTTTTGGATAATAAAGGAGGCAATGAAATTATAGCTTGATACAAGCCAATAAATTATATCCCAAAAAGGGATAAATCAAATTTCTACCATTATTTTGGAGTTAAGAAGTGGTCAAATAAAGCCAAATTAATTATATGATGTTAAAGAGTATTTAAATAAGAATATAGCAAAAGTAGATGCTCTAACCAATTTTATTAAGTTCTTATATAGGTTATCTCAGGAGAGGAGGAAGGAGAATGAGAAAGAAAGTAAGAAGGTGCTTACCATTGAACCAACCTCTAATAAGTTATAAGAGGAGAAGGAGATGGTGGAGTCGGAGGTTCAATCCATTGCCACTATTTGTGTTTGTAAGGAGAGAGAGGAGTCAAGAGATAAATCTTATGTCATTGAGTGTATATACATCGAAAGGAGGACCCAAGGGATCAATATCTTTCCATTGTATGTAGAATAAAGCATTAGATAGTCCATCTTTTGAAACTATAAGTATTTGACTATGATTTCACATATCAATTAAAGAATAGGAACAAGCCCATGGATCCATGCACTATTAATCCTCTTTTCTTGATAAATAAGGAGTAATTATGCTTCTTTAGTGCTTGGATGTTAAGTATGGTAGACAACTAAAAGGAGCGGGAGATAGGAGTTGACATTGGGAACACAAAATAGTTTTAAGAGTTAAATACTCTAATTATATGGCTATAAGAGATATTGTGATAATTCTTTTAACTTATTAAAAGTATGTTACCTACATTTAAAAAAAAATTCTAATTTTAATTTTTTTCAATATATTGATTCTTTAAGTCACTAAATAAGGGAGCAAATTTGTTCTATCTAAAGATCTATTGGTCTAGCATAATTGTGTTGGACAAATCATTATTGTAGATCATCAATCTCTATTTGATCGCAAGCTCAAGAGAAAGTATGCTTTTAATTGGTTTGCTGTGGCAGTCATGTACGTATGCCATTAGAGATGAGTAGAAGTACTTAAAGTCACGGTTTGATGTGGCAGTTATGTATGTATGCAATATAACACTTGATATACTTAGTTCCAAAGAAAATTATTTTAAAGGTTATTCATGATTACATACTATTCTTCATAGTTAGTAATTTACAATTTAGTTTTAATTCTCTAAAATTTTTAGTTTTCATTCATATTTATTCTTTTATTAAATTAATTGATGATATTGATGAATTTACAAATTGTTTTATAAAAATCTTACTTATAAATGGTTGTACTATTATGATTTGTACTCCATATGTTACTGCAAAGCATTTTATCTTTCAAGAACCTTATTTGATCATGCTCATAGATGATTGTATAGTTGTTATTAATACTGGGCATATTGCTATAAAACTATTGCGTGCTAGAACATTAATGGTGATAGAGAGATAACAAGCTTAAAGTTTTAGCTTTGAATGAAGATCTATGCACACATTGAGATAAAAGAGAGATGTGTGCAAAAGTTATATAAGACATCAAATTTTTTACGTAGAAAATCTTGGAAAGGGTAAAAGTCATTGGGCATGACCCAATTGAAATGATTTAATTATTGTTTGTCATTGGCTACAAAGGATGCCCTTCTTTAGGAGAAGGCGATGACACAATGTATCAAATATACATCGGACGACCCATATTGATTCCCTGAATTATAGAACATTCATCAAGCATTTAAGTACCTTAATGATGCTAGAATTAAGTGATATTGGGCTCATTGTTTTTTCTCGTCGAGCCGCTCGATTGAACTATAAGTATGTCATATTTGGATATCATTGTATCAACCAATAAAAAATCATCGATTTGGCTCATATTAGACCGATTTTGGTGTCATTAGGCTTGTCTCGTCAAGACATTCAGTTTGACTATAAGTTTGATGAAATCAAACTTTAGATGGTCCCATGGTTAATTTTTGGAAGTTTTCAATTGAGTTATTCCTCGAGATTTGTGCTCGATGAAGCCAATTTTTGGGGACGTATAAAAAACATTTGACAACCTTATTTGATTTGCAATAAAATTATTTTTTAAAATTTTTTAAGATTGTATTATAAGAACCTTATTGGAAAAAAAAAATAAATCTTTGAACCTTTATTAATCAATTAAACTATCTTAGAAGATGTATGAAGAAGGTTTGATTACATGTTTATAAGTATAAACTGTTTTATAAAATTTGAAGCAATATTGAAAATTGTTATATATTTATGTATGTAATACCTACATCTTTATATTTATTTATGTAACACTTAAATATTTAAATTATATAAAAAAATTATTATATTTAATTTATTTAAAATAAATAATATATTAAAATATTAAATTACTTTATAACTAAATATATAAATATATAAAAAAATTATCATATACGTGTAAATCCCCTATTAAATTTCATATGAAGGGGAAGATCAATAGCTAGCTGCATATCCATAGAACACAATGTAAAACAAATAAACATCGTGCGCAAAATCTCTCTCAAAATCTACATTTTCCCCAAAACCTCTGCTTTCTTACTCGCGCCGCTCACTTTCATTGCCCATTCATCCTCACACGCTCTATCTTGGCTGCTCGATCCGCTCTTTTCGCCTCCACGCCGCCTTTGATGCTCCCCTTCCGTCTGCGCTAGGGTTTCAATCTCGCCGCTGTCCAGTCGCGGTTTGAAGGAGATGGTGTCTGGTACAAGGCTTGAAGGCGGAGGTGGTCAGGTCATTCCCGTTCGCATTCGGAAGACGATCCAGTCAATTAAAGAGATCGTGGGCAACCACTCCGACGCTGATATCTATGCGGTGCTCAAAGAGACAAATATGGACCCCAACGAGACGGCGCAAAAACTCCTCAACCAAGGTTCGCTCCGCATCCAAATTCTTTTCAACTTCTGTTGTTTGTCTTCTCAAATGCTCCCAACTCGGACTTCAGTCATGAAAGAATGATCTAATAATGCAATTTTCTATTGTATTTGATGAGTCTTAACGGCGATAGCTGAGAATGGAAGCGAGGTGCTTATTAACAAGTATTGGTAGTTCAAAACTGAGGCTTCTATCTTTGGTTGAGTTTTGCTCGGAGTTTAATTTGTGAAAGACTTTTTTTTGAATGGGCAGCTTGGTTACTGTTTCAGTGCTGTGACTTTCTCGAATTTTAGCTTTGTGGTATAAGTTATCAGTGTAAATTCTACTGTAGTTTTTGAATATGCTAAAATTTTTAGTTGGCCCTTGAATCTGAACTCCTATTATTGCACATTCTAAATTGGATTTGATAGCATGATCTGCTTTCTAAAATTTACTTAAAGCTAAGATTTTTAAGGTTTTATTATTTGTTGTGCTGAGATGTCCTTGGGGTGGTTATGAGATGGCTGCAGTACTGTTTGAAGAATTTTCATATTTGTTGTTACTTTCAAAGGCATAGTCAATTGTTTTTGCATTCATAATTTATGTTAGGAACTGATTTTCCTACTGAAGAAAGTAACAGAAGTTGACTAATACAATATAATAATTACTAATTTCTCAGGAACTCAGATGAACTTCAAATATTCTGGTAGAGTGAAATAGAATCAATGGAGGTTAGAATTTGAAATATGGTGCCTACCATATCATATAGAAAATGTCATTGTCATTATCCTTAGCCACCCTACTATTTTTTGGCAGGTTCTATAAATTCTTAGTCTCAGTTCATTCTCATTTAGTGCTAATTGAGGTGCTAAATCAATTTTGGCTATAACATTTTGCATTGGTTCTATCATTTTAATCTTTGGTTTACCAATTTTCTTATTAATCATTCCACAATGATTTTATCACGCATCTTATTGATGCATATTCTACCCATCTTTATACCTGCTCAAACCACTTAATTCTATTTTCTAGTTTCATATTTTGAATAGATGCCATAATATGGTAGTTTCCTCATCCATCCTCCTAGTTTTTTTCTGGAATCCATCTTAGCATTTTAGTCGCTTAAGTTGGCCATCAATGACTTCATTTTGGTTCAAAACTTAGATACATAATAAGATAGCTGATCTAATAGCAGTTTAGGTAAAAATGTTTTTGGAGATCTTGATAAAAATTTGGTCAAGAGTTCCTTAATCAATTGTCATGAGTAATTATTAAAATTTAATGATTAATCATGATTGTGTGCACATTTCATTTGATTAAAAAGCTCTTGAATGATTTTCTCTAGGAGCTCCTGACATAAAATTTTCTATGGTTTTGTAGAATTATTTTTAAGTTTGCAATGTAATATAAATTGTCTTGGCCAAACAACTTGGTGGAGGTTGTCTTAATGTGAGTTTCCGCAAACAGTTAGCAAGTGCCTAGTGCCAAATATTTATTTCTAATTGATTTCTTGATGATTCATATGTCCGCTAACTAGTATTTTGGGCCTGACTTGGATCCATGTGGCCAATGTCCACCCACAAGTTGTGTTTCTTTAGCATTCACGCCACACTTGACGGTTTATTTTGTGTCCATTATTTGTCTATCATTTAGCTTTAATTATTGACAACATAGGTTTAGTTAGATATTATTACTTGATTTTTCTTGCCTTATATCTTTAGAGTTTACATCTTTCTAGGCTATATGGGAAGAGAAAATTTGAATAGTAGTTATAACATATTGGAGGGAGGGCTTACAAAAAAAGGAATGTCCAATATCCTATTGGATTGGTTCTTAATTATTTAAGATTGGCCAATACCATATATATATATATATATATATATATATATATATATATATATATATCAACTAGGGGCAAAATTATGGATACAAGGACACAAATTATGGGAAAAATAGGGTAGAGCGCATTAGGACACAAATTTTTTTTGTGAATAGTATGTATTTTATATAAATAGTAAGTTTTGCATTGAAGAGTTTCAATATGGAGATGGGCTAAAAGAAGCTCTTATGTCTTTGTTCTGTACAGAGCTAGATAAATAAAGCTTGAATATTTTGAGCAAGGATAATTGGTAAAGATAATGAGAATAGGTTGAATTTACACTCTTTGATCTAATTGACTAATTGTTTTGTATAATCAAGTTATTGTATAAATTTTGGATATTTCTGAGCCTATTTGCTTGTGTCTCCTTCAAAAACAAGTTATAACTCTCCTATTGAAGGCCTAATGTAAAAGCTAGGAAATTTACTTTTTGGAGGCATACAATGACTATCATCATCCTCATTTGCATAATATTAACTATTTTGGGTTGGCTTTATAAATCCTTATTTTTCATTTGTTCCTTCCAAGTGTTGTATACGGTTTATAATCTATTATGTGAATGATTTTTTGCACAGCTTATATTGACATTATCTTTAGTCTACATCCTTCAACAATTATTTTATCCACACTTCTTATATGTGCCTTTAATATACTTTATTGTATATGTCCAAACCATTTTATTATTCTTCACTATCTTATAAATAATAAGTGCTACCTTCACTGCCTCATTAATATGATCATTCTTCAATCTATTTTTTTTTTATCTATCCACATTATCATCTTGAATTATCATTTTTAGCATGCTTAACTTGGTTATTCATACCTTTTTTACTTCTTAATACTTGAGTTGGGTAAATATAATACTATACATTTATGCACTTGCACAGGAGGGATGGAGGGAGGGGGCTTGTGATAACCACGGTGATAGTAAGGACTGAAAGAAGCGGATTTTGTAATTTAAAAGAATAATATATTTCTCTAGGTATCCTATTTTAGTTATAGGAACTTGAAGTTGTTGCCTATTGAGTTAAGTGATGAGAAAAGGGAACTGAAAGCTTGTGCACATGCATGGAGGGAGGAGGGAGGTAGGTGAAAATATTACCTTACAATACTTTGATCAAATTTTGGTTAGGATGAGGTTTAAAGTCACTGGATTTTCTTTGAGATAAGTGCATATATTGTTATAAAATTTGGTCTGGATATCCTAAAGTTTTGTTTTGTTTTGTTTTTGGGGAGAGGGAAAGAGGGGTTAAGGAGGGAGGGTTTTTGCACTTGGAGGGAGGGAGGTGGGAGAGAAAGAGGGAGGAAACTCAAGGATATGGTTGACAACTTGTAAAAAAAGAAGATGCCTTGGGTATACTGACACATGTAATATTATGGGGCTGTTTGGTTTGCTGAAAAAGAAATGCAGTGTAAAGTAAATACATGAGGTTGTTTGGTTGTCTGTAAAGTGAATGCAGGAGAACTATATTTTTATTTGGTTGGGTATATCTAGGGTAAAGTAAAATCACTGTTATCCCTGTCAAAAAAATTATGAAATTTTTCAGATTGATGAGATTTGGCCAAAGAAGTGCGCGAATGGAGAAAGATAGTTACCTTCTTGGCATGCAAGCTCCCATAGTCCAAAGGGAACAACATCGTCGAAGGGTCGAAGTCAAATTGTAAGGAGGAGCTACTAAAGAAGCGACTCAAGCAAAACTCTATCTCACGCAATAGGAAGGGAATGCTGTCGAAGGGGCGAAGTCGAAAAGCAAGGAGCCGCTGAAGATGCGACTCGAGCAAAACTCTACCTCACGCAAAGAAACTTGAGCGAAGTCGACAGGAAGGGAACATCATCGAAGGGGCGAAGTCGAACAAGGAGCTGCTGAAATGATCTCTTACTATTTTATTGGCATGAAACATACATCTTTCTCTCGCCCGTGCTCTTGAATGTCTTTTTCGCTCGATTTGGGCAGTTTTACTTTACTTGTAAAATGAATTACAACGGGTGGTTCAAAATACAATGGGATTTTATTTCACTTTGCTTTGTGTCAAACCAAACAACGAAAGAGTTAAAACCCACGTATTTACTTTACATTCACTTTGCTGCCAATCAAACAACCCCTATATGGAAGGACTAAAAGAAGAGGCTTGTTGCATATAAGTCCATGAAACACAGTCAAGAATAAAAAAGAAATTTTATGTGGTATGTTATTTTATTTGTTTGAACTAAATGTGCCTACTAAGAGTAAATTTCATAAATTGGGAGCACAATAAGTGAAATAGTTAGTTTGAAGAGAGATTTACGGTTGAAAATTAGAATAAAAGGAAGAAAACTTGAGTACGCTAACAAAAATGATTTTTACGTGAAGAACGAAAGGATGGGGCTTGTTGTATGCCAGCTAAGGAAATAAAATAGAGAATGATTTAATAGGCATACTATTTAAGTGGTTGGAATTGAATATGAATTCTAAGGACACATTCCATAATTTGGGAGAATGATAGGCAAAACAATACATTTTGAAGAGAGATTGAAGGGATTTTTGGGATGTTGTTATTTGTCTTTGATGATGGTGGTCATCACAATCCATTTTGCATTTTTGGCACATTAATAAGTATTTATATAAACATGCACATTCATGTTATTCGTTTACACATTTCTTTTATCTACCCTTTCTATTTTTAATCTTTGTATTCCAAAAAAATTATTATCCGTTTACACTTATAGAAATATTTTTATGTATTATTATCCGGTTAGGAGAGTAGAGGTATTAGATTTGACTTATGTTAAGAAATGTAGGGGTAGACCTAAAAAGACTTGGTTAGAAAATATTAGGAATGACCTTTCTTTATTAGATTTAAACGAGAATTTGACTTTTAATAGGACACAATGGAGAAAAAGGATTAATGTAGTCGACCCCACGTAGTGGGATAAAGGCTTGATATTGTTGTTGTTGTTGTACACTTATAGAAATATTTTTGAGAGTAAGATTTGTGTTTATGAGGAAGCTAATATTATGTGGGAAAAACTAGCCAATTATATTAAGAATATTGCATAGTGTGTACTTGGAGAATCAATAGAAAAAGCTTATAATAGTAAAAAGTTGGTGGTAGAATTAAAATATGCAAGAAAAGATAAAAATAAGAAGCTTAATTATAAAAAAATATTTTGATATCAAAACTCAAAAAATTGGTAAAGATATAGAGAGACCCATAAGGACTCCTAGAAAGTAATATGTGATGTAAAGAATTAGCTTTTATAGACCTATATAATAGATTAGATAGTAAGATTGGCAAAAAATGTATGTATAAGTTAGCCAGCTATAAGATATGAGAGGTAAAGATCTAGTCCAAGTGAAGTGCATTGAGGATGAAGAAAAAAAGTGCTATTTTTAGAAAATGATATTCAAAATAGGTGGATGAGATATTTCGATAAGGTTTTTAAAGAATTTTTTGAGAATAAGATCGACTTTAGTGACCTTAGCACTATAAATGATAATAGAGTTTTTTATTTTTATCGTTGTATTAGTAAAATCAAAGCTGGAGAGGCTTAAAAAAATAAAATGTGAAAAGACAGTAGGACCTGATGATATTCTATTAGAAGTGTGGAAATGCTTAAGAGATCAAGAAATTTTTTTGTACTAATTTTTTAAATATTATTTGGAAGATTAAAACGATGCCAGATGAGTGAAGGAGTATGTTGGTTCATATTTTAAAAAAAAATGTGATGCACAAAAGTGTGCGAATTATAGAGGAATTAAGTTAATGTGTCATACATTAAAATTCTGGGAGAGAGCAAATGAGCATATGTTATGAAATGATATTAATGATTATCAAAATAAGTTTGGATTCATGACTGGTAAGTCTACTATAGAAGCTATACATTCGTTGAGAGGTTTAATGAAGAAGTATAAAAAGTAAGGAGGATCTACATATGATATTTATTGATTTAGAGAAAACATATGATAACATTTCAAGAGAACTGTCTGGAAAGTTTTAGAAAAGAAAGTATAATAATGCTTATATTAAAGCCATTAAAGATGTATATACAAGAGATGTTACTTGAATTCAAACACAAGGTGGTTTGACTAAGTATTTTCCAATTTCAATTGGATTACTTAAGGATATGCTTTAAGCCCATATCTTTTTTCTTTAGTCATGAATGTTCTTACTCCACTTTTGCTAGAGGATGTACCCTGCTACATGCTTTTTGCTGATGATATTCTTCTTGTTGATATGACTTGAGATGGAGTTGAAGTAATACTTGAATCATGGAGGTCAACCTTAGAGTCTAAAGATTTTCGTTAGAGTAGATCTAAAACCAAATACAGAGTGTAATTATAGTTGTAATAGATCTAATGTTGGGATTATGACATTGTTTGATTAATTTATAAAAAAGGAGTGCACGCTTTAGATATCTTGGATTTTTTGTTCAAAGTAATGGTGAAATAGACGATTATATTTTTAGTAGAATTCTAGCTGGGTTGTTGAAATAGATGAATGCATCAAACCAACGATTAAAAAGGCGGAAGAGGCGTACGCACTGATACGCGACTCAAGGCGAGGCGAAGCATTTGCGCGTTGAGGCTTACGCCTCGTTGGATTCGGCGGAGCGTGCGCTTATTTCGCACAGGGCGTAGGCTTCGGTTCGTAACGCCTCGAAGCGAAACGAGGCACCGCTTCGATTTGTCAGTATATAGACCGAGCGGTGAGAGTCGTATAAGAGTCGAGTATTAGGGTAACATACCTGCTTCTGCTTCGGGTGAGAACTAAAAGGCGAACTCCGTCGACTTCGACGACCACAGTTCGGTCGAGTTCGAACATAACTGGAGGCGATCGAAGGTAACGAATTATTTCTTCTCTTTCTTCCCGTAATCTTCCGGTCATTTGCTTCATGTCTTGCTTCTTCTTCTCCAGCTTTCTGTAATCGAAGGTTCTTTTTTCACGGCTAGGTAACGATCTTTCTTCCCGTTATTTGCTTCATGTCTCGCTTCATCAGATTGTACATGCTCGGTACCGCTCAGTACATGCTCGGTACCACTCAGTACATGCTCGGTACCGCTCAGTACATGCTCGGTACCGAGGAGTACATGCTCGGTACTGAGCGGTACATGCTCGGTACACACTCGGTACTGAGCAGTACATGCTCGGTACACGCTCGGTACATGCTCGGTACCGAGTAGTACATGCTCGGTACACGCTCGGTACTGAGCAGTACATGCTCGGTACACGCTCGGTACTGAGCGGTACATGAGTACACGCTCGGTACATGCTCGGTACACGCTCGGTACTGAGCAGTACATGCTCGGTACACGCTCGGTACTGAGCAGTACATGAGTACACGCTCGGTACCGAGTAGTACATGCTCGGTACACGCTCGGTACTGAGCGGTACATGCTCGGTATTGAGCAGAATTTCAAAATTACTCTTATAATATAATTTTGTTCCGGGGGCGCTGCCAGGGGGCAGCGCCCCCTTGGACCCCCGGCAGACTGGTATATTTTTGTATTCATGTTGTTTTATTATTGGTATTTGGTAGTACAAATAATTATCAAAAATTATCCTATTGTTAGCATGACTAGTGGCACAAGAAGGAAAGATCCTGCATGGAAATATGGAACTCAAGTTGAAGTGTCAGGCGAAGGTGCAAAGAAGGGATATGTTTACATGAAATGTAATTTCTGTGAGAAGCGCATAACTGGTGGCGTCAAGAGATTGAAGGATCATCTAGCTTGCACTTATAGTTTGAGTATTTATAATTTTAATGTTAATATTTATGTTCAAGTCTTCTACTTCAACCAATATTCATAAAATACTATGTTTGTCTTCATGTAGAACGTTGGTGGGCTCAGTTTGGAGATGATGTTCCTGAATTAAAAACTTTTGCAGTTAAAGTTCTTAGCCTAACGTGTTCGGCTTCTGCATGCGAGCGTAATTGGAGCATTTTCAATCAAATTCATACAAAGAGGAGAAATCGATTGGCGGCAGATCGAATGAACAAACTAGTTTATGTTATGTTTAACAAAAAATTAAAAGATAGATATCTCAAATTGCAGAATCAAGGAAATATTGAGAATGAAATTGATCCTTTGCTTGTTGATGAGTTACAATCTGATGATGAATGGGTTACTCCTAAGAATGCTGATGTTTCTGAAGTTGAAGTAGAAGGAGAAACTCATGTCAATGAAGAAGATAATGAAGCAACTGCCCAAGTAGATTAGGTGTTGCAATTTATGATAGAAAAGTACTCTCAAACTTAAGATTAAATTTTTATGATAGAAAACTTTTTATTTGAAATAGAAATGGCCACCAATTTCTTGCATCAGACTTGCAGTGTGATAGACAAGTACTCTCAAACTTAAGATTAAATTTTATAAGATAGTGGTGAGACCTGCAATACTTTATAGCGTAGAATGTTGGCCATTGGAAGAGAAGCGTATCATTAAATTAGGTGTTGCAGAGATGAGATGAGATTAGCGAGAGTCGCCTTAGATGGTTTGGTCACATAAAACGACGCTCTTCTGATGACCCGGTTAGGAGAGAAGATGTATTAGATTTGGCTTATGTTAAGAAAGTAGAGGTAGACCTAAAAAGACTTGGTTAGAAAGTATTAAAAATTATCTTTTTTATTAGATATAAATGTGAATTGGACTCTTAATAGAATGGAGAAAAAATATTCATGTAGCCGACCCCAAGTAGTGAGAAAAAAGGCTTATATTGTTGTTGTTTGAGGTGCTTAAACTTCTACAAAAAGGGTCTATTGGCTAAGATCCAGTAATAATACATTTTAAATATGTGTTGCATTGTTTAAATCTTTGGTGCATGGATGTATATTCTTATACGCACACATTATCCATTTACACTTTTTTATTTCATTGGGGTAAATTTCCAAATAGTCCATTTACTTTTCGTGTGTGGTTAATTTAGTCTCAGAGTATCACGTTGCTGTAATTTATTCTATTGACTACACAAAACCGATACAAAATTGTCTCTTTGGGACTAATTTGGGATCGAGTTTTTATCACAATTACAACACGAGGGATCATTTTGGATCAATTTTGTATACTTGATGGACTAAATTAGAGCAACATGATATCTGAGACTCAATTGACTACACTTGAATAGTCTGGGGACTATTTTGGGATTTTTCTATATTTTCTTTTCTATCCCTTACACAACTTTTTATTTCCAATTTATGATACATTTTAAATTATATCTATATATATACATATATTTGAAATTGTTTAATCCCTTGTGGAAAAGATACATTTGGCTAAGACCTTATCGTAATACATGTAATCATAGTGGCTTTTTTATGAATGCAAAGGGATCATAACAAAACTTAAAAATTGTGTCAATAGTAAAATGAATTATATGTTGCTTCTTTAATAACTGTTGAATTATTTGATATTTTTGTCTAGTAAAATTTATTGCCATCTATAATGGTCTCTATTTCTCCTCCTAGGTAGTATCAATACAATTAAATTGCCCAAAAGCTGTTTTACTTGATACATTACTCCTTTTTAATTTCCATTTAAGAAATTGGTGGCCATTTCTATTGCTTGCTAAGAATTTATAGACTTCGTACTTGTAAACTCACTTTGTTTTGTTACAATATTTTTATATAACTGTTTTTATGAGCTTTAAATTGAACTTATTCGAAAGACTAATTATTGATTTCTTTCTGATGAAGGCCTTTTGTTGTCTTTGTGACATGCTTTAAATTATTTTAACCCATGCATGGTGCATCTTATCTGATGCATTTACATTTCTGTTTTAATTTTGTATTGAACAATATTCGTATTTTCGTATTTTCTATTTTGTTTTTTTAGGCTATCCAATGATGGAAGACATCCGGTGATCATGATTGGTAGAAATTGGTTTAAGTTTGCCTTCTTTTCGTTTGCCGGTTTTATGGGTCCAACATATCCTTGTGCTATTTGGTGGAGGTAGATGTGCAGTGGCTGTTTCGGTTTGGGCTTTGGTGGTTGAGATCTATGTAGTGCAAGCTCATTAATATCTTGTGAAGTTGAGCTCATTATAAGCTGAAGTTTTAGTACTACTTTATGGCAGATTTTGGTGAGTGGAACTTGCTTTTTCCTATTCTTTTTTCTCTTCCTTTTATGGCTGTTTGGAGAGCTGTGTCTTGTGGCATTGGGAGAGGAATAGGCTGGAATTTATGCAGCCGTGGCTGTTTGGGGTGCCTGTTCGTTTTCTGGATTCCTTGGGCCTGCTGTTCCTTTATTGTTTCGTTGCTTTTCCCGTGAATCCTGGCTGTTCCGTGGCTGGCTGTTGGTCCCGTAATCTGTTTCTTCTCTGTTTTCTGGAAAGATGCTGGCTGCTGCTTTGGAACTGAAGTGTGTCTATTGGCTTTTCCTATCCCTAAAGTTTATTGGAGGAATTATGGGTGCATTGGCTGTTGGGCTTTCTTCTTTGCTTATAAATATGAAATGCTTTGACATAGAAGGGTTGGTTGATTATTTTGAGAGCTAAGTGCTTAAAAAAAAAACCTGAGGGTTTTCTTCTTTGGAAGAGCTTGAGAGCTTTTTCCATTCTCCTTCTCCCCTAGGAAAGCTTGCGAGCTTCTCCTCTTTCTTCTCGGTCTTCTAACCTCCTTCTTCTCTACGCAAGTTCCACTCCACCTGTATCTTTCTTCTGGTTCCGTTGGCAAGTTCTGTGGGCAGTTTTGGAGACATTTGCTGGAGGAGTTAAAGGACGTTGGACCCCTTTTACCGTGGTAGACCGTTGGTTTGCTTTCTTAAACCTTATTTTGCTTATTATCCTACTTTCGATACATGTGAGGAATCCTCTTGCAGGATGTTCTGAGGATAGTGTTTTTTTTTAATTTTATTTTGTTCTTTTGTCAGCTTTCTTTTGCTCTTGGTTTGTTTGGATGTCAGTGGTTCCTAAACTTATTTTGGAAGTTCTATTTTGTCTATTTTGTTCTCCAAAAGGATTGCTAAGTAATTAAGGTGTGTTTTGAAATCTCTTTTGAGTTTCTTTTGTTTTTTCTTTCGGAATTGCGTTGTTTTGCTTACATCATTATCATGATGTTTTGATTAATCCTATTCCTTTTTCTTTTTTAAAATGAGAAAACTTCTTTTTCTCGAAAACGATGTTAGTTTTTTAAGTTGTATAACTGAAAAAATTGTTTAGAGGGAATCAAATTCTATTCTATTCTTTGGAATCATTACATATATATACATTCTAGGAGAATAAACAGAAAAAGGAAAGACATTTAATCTAATTAATTATAATAATAATATCCCACGGATCTCCAACTGTAGTGCTCGGATTGCTGCCCACGGATCTCCAACTGTAGACCTCGGATTGCTGCCCACGGATCTCCAACTGTAGACCTCGGATTGCTGCCCACGGATTGCTGATGTGGCCTCCTTCCCTTAGCTGCGTGATTTAACACTCCCCCTCAAGTTGGGTTGTACAGGTTGTGCAATCCTAACTTGCAAACAAACTTATCAAGTAGATAGCCCGGTAGTGCTTTTGTTAGACCATCGGCAAGTTGTTCATGAGTTGGGGTATATACTTCTTTTAATTTCCGAGTTCTCAATTTTCTTAGATAAGTGTCTATCAATGGTAACATTTTTTGTCATGTTGTGATGTATTGGATCTTTGGCCATACTGATTGCGGCTTGATTGTCACATTTCAACTTGGGATTCGATGACTTCATTTGTTATAAGCTTCAAATTTTAACAGCTGGTAGACCTATTGCTACTGGTAAGATTGAGTCAAACCCCATGCTATGTAAAAAAAAAAAAAATGAAAAAAAAACCATGCTATGTGTTATTAGTAGATGCAAACACACAACATTTGCAAGTATTCATCACATGTTTTCCTTTGTGTGATTTGATGAGATTATGAGATTAGTCTTATTGCATGCATATAAAAACTTGAGAATCACGTGTGAATTTTTTTGAAACTAATTATTTGTTGTTGCTAAATTTACATATTATAGGTGTTAAGGAAGCCTCATATCTGCCAATGAAGATCTACTCTATCATTTGTTGTCTTATCATGTTAAAATAATGAGTTTATTAATATTTATAATGCAAAGATCGTGGTACAAGTTCTTGTAGTTGTTCAAACTCTAAAATTGAAATTATATATGCATTACTTCAATAATCCATGAGAAAAAAAGTTAGGTGGCTCTACTGGCCATCAAAACTATGGGCTTCAGAACATGCCAAAATATCTAGAATAGGTATCACAGATCTGTTACTAGGTACACAAAATCTTTTTTGAACTACGAACTTGTGAGGATCTGTGAACCAATAGAAAACCATACCCATTTTTAGCATAAAATTAATAGTGTAGATGTGGATGCACAAGCAATGTTAAAAAGCAAACATCAACTAGTTCTCATTACTTACCCAAGTCATTTGACTTTCAGCAGATTAACGATCATTTGATTTAGAGAAGGGGTATCGTTTTTAGAAGCAAATATAATGAAGTGTTTAATTATGTTACATTATCTTTATGTGCCACAAAGAAACTATTGTTGAGACTTCCTCAATGTTACGGGTAATACTCCCTTACTGCATGTCTAAAATGTTCTACTATTTGAAGTATTGTTTGTATAACCATGTTGTTAGCATTTCTTGTTATCTGTTTTGCTTTGGCCAACTTTTATCATGGTTTCCCTATAATATTTTCTATTGGATATTGCATTCTTATTACCATTAGCATTAATCCTAGATGCCACTGGTACTCCATTTTTCACACTTAAATTGGTGGCTTTGGTCATTGTAACAATTTGCTGCATATTAGATTCCTTGTGTAGGTTTATCCATGCGCATTGAACGTGTTCAGTATACTAAATTTATTTGGAAGAGATTAGATATTTGATCATCACTGCCAGGATAGTATCATGGCATACTTGCAGAGGCGCCCATTGTTTTCTATCCTTGATTGAGTGTAGTTGATTATGCTAACGCTAATCAACTTGTGTGCAATAGTTTATTATCTCGGTTAAAAGTTCCTACCCTACATTAATTTTTTTGGTTTTTTCATCTTTGTCTGCATGCTTGTCTTACCTTTGTAGTGTAAGCATAGCTTTGATGCACCACATTCATTTATGGAAGTTCGCTAATACATTCCTTCTTTAATCTGTTAGATCCATTTCATGAAGTAAAAAGGAAAAGAGACAAGAAAAAAGAGGTATGCTATATTCATGATCCTTCGGTCTTTCTATATGCTAGTCATTTTATATTTCGTTTCAAGTTTTGTGATTTCTATATTATCTATGTTTATAGCAATTAATTTGTAAAGCATACCCACTTTCACCCTAATCCATTTCTTGCTAAATTTCAACTATGGGGATAGTAATATAAATTTTAATATTAAAAAAACCTGAACCTAAGCATGGCCTTGAAATTAACATGGAAAAGGAACAAAAAAAGGGCTTAGGTGATGTAGTCTTTTAGATAGATTTGATTAGGAATGTATAAGTTACTAGTCATTTGATTCTATTTCTATACCCTGTGTGGGCACTTCTGCTGTTGATTACAAAATATGGTGCTAAAGTCTTCTTGTATGAATGGTAGAGCCTGTTGTCTTTTTTAAGTCGTAGCCAATACCTAGAAATTACCAAGGGAAAATATTTATGTGCGTTCCTTCCTTTTTTTTTTTGAAAAAATAAATTATAATGTTAAGAGTGGCTGTGTAGGGAGGGCTTTAAAGTAGTGGTCTAGAAGTCTTGGCACAGATTGAACCGTGAACTATACACTTTCTAAAATATTTGGATCATTAATGGATTATTAATAGTCATTTGAATTTTAATTTGTATGCCAAGTATTCATACTGATACAGATCACCATTATTTATGTTGATATGAATTGATCCATACACTCATTTAGGTCTACTTTGTACAACAACAACAACATCAAGCCTTTATCCTACTACGTGGGGTCGGCTACATGAATCCTTTTTCTCCAATTTAGGTCTACTTTGTGTTTTGAAAATTTTATAGCTAAATTATTTCGATTTTTAAGAAGGGCCAACATTCGCTGTTTATGATTGCCATGTTTGAGTGTATGATTCTTAGGATGTTTCTTAACATATTTAAAAGCCTTGACAGCTTTTGAAATTTTGAACATAACAATTAAATTGGTCTTTCTTGTCAGAGAAGGGTTCTTAAGAAATGTAAACATCATACGTTCCTTTAGAGGAAATCGTTCTCACTTTTGCTTATTCAATTAGAATTGAGAAAATGATCAAAATGATCTCTTGACTGTTTATAAAAGATTAAAATAATCCCAAACTATATTAAATGATTGTTTTGATCTTTCAACTCTTTAAAGGGGAACCAAAATAGTACCACTATGAGACTATTTTGATTTCCTTTTAATAGTGATAGATTATTAGTGCTACTCATGGAGTAGCTAAAGGCACATCCAACCACAGGTTTATAACAACCAAATTAATATCTACCTTACACTTGTAAAGCAAAAGCATATTTTTGCACACATAGACATGCTCCTTTTTGTAATACTCTATATAAGACCTTACTCAGGAAATACAATTATCTTCTTTAGCTATTTTATTATGTGTGTATTTCACTATTCTACTTGCATTTATTGGTATCGAAACAATGTAGCCATTGCTTTCTTCATGGTATTAGAGCTTGAATACCTTATGGTATATACATCTGCAATGGACCAGTCTGCACCTCTCAGCTAGGTGGTGGAACTCTTTCTTTCGCACTAGCTGAACTACATATGTTCAAACTCTCACCACTTGCTGTGAAATCTGGCTCACGCTAGAATGAAGATTTCAAGCCTCCAACTACTTAAGAATCATTCATCTAAAAAATGAGCTTCACAACCTTTCTTTAAAATTTTCCTCCATGACTCAATGCCTTACTAATACTAACAATCTGGTAGACAATATCTCAGCAGTTGGTTCCGCCATTGATCCATAAGATGTAATTTTATATACACTCAATAGTCTCCCTCTCTAATTCCAATCATTCAAAACATCAATCAAGACCAAACTCGCACCTCCGAGCCTTGACGATTTCTCCTCTTTACTTATAAGTGAAGAGATTGATCTCTCAAATGATTGTTCCAAAGGCTTAGCATCTCCCAACCCTGCATACGCTTTGTATACCAATCGTAGCCGAAGCTCGAGAGGTTATTCCAGATTCAATTCATCTCAATCCTCTGATAGGAAATACTTGAGTTCGCAAGTAACCCTAAGGTAATACTTGAGTTCGCAAGCAAACCTAACCCAAATCGGCACACAAATAGCGCAAAAACAGCGGAATTAAGGAAGAGATTTGTAGGAAAACAATTGGAAACGATTGTATTCCACTAGTAAGCAATCAAAACTCAAGCCCGATACAATGTTCTTCAATTCGAGAGGAAGAACAACTCTCCCACAATCTCCGGCAACGCCGAGAGCCAAAGCAAGAAGACCTAGAAACCAAACTCTTTTCAAAAGCAAGATAAAAACCTAATCCCCTCATAACTCCCTATTAATACAATCAAATTCAAAATAAAAGTAAAAGGACTACTCTACCCTTCCTTTTCCCTCCAAAAGCACTTAACCCAAGTTTGAATTGCAAGTGGACCCCCTTCCTTGGCCATTTCTCCCTTCCGCCCGGCCCTGGGCCCGTCTGCGGTAAGTCTGGACCGGCTGGGCCGGTCCAGGTTGAGCCGGTCCAAAGTGGACCGGCATAACATTACCCTCCTCCCAAAGTACCACCTTGTCCTCAAGGTGGAAGGCAGGGAACTGTACTGTAATCCTCTCCAATGGCTCCCATGTAGCCTCATAATCTGGGAGGCCGTTCCACCTAATCTTCACTTCCTTTTCCCCCTTTTCATTGATGCGCACTCCTTCTACCGCTAGAGGCTCCAGTGTCACTTCCATGTCTTCCCTCAATGTGCTGGGCAGCTCTGGGCTTACTGCATGTTCCCCCACCACTTTCCTCAACTGTGATACATGAAAAACGGGGTGTATTCTGGCTGTTGAAGGAAGCCTTAATTTGTATGCTACCTCCCCGATTTTCTCCTCCACTTCGAAAGGGCCAAAATATCTTGCTGCTAGCTTCTCATTTCTCCTCTGGGATATAGTCCTCTGCCTGTATGGTCGGAGCTTCAAGTAGACTTTGTCTCCAACCCCAAATTGTATATCCCTCCTTTTACTGTCCGCCTGTTTCTTCATAATCTATTGAGCTCTGAGAAGATGCCTCTTGAGCTCGTCCAACACTTGATCTCTTTCCTTCAGATGCTGATCCACTGCCGATACTGGAGTACTCCTATGGCTGTAGTGTACCAGGTGTGGGGGGTCTCTTCCATATAACACCTTAAAAGGTGTCATCTTAGTAGCCGAGTGAGAAGAGGTGTTGTACCAGTATTCTGCCCAGGCCAGCCATTTGGCCCACTGCTTCGGTGTCTCAGATACGAAGCATCTCAAGTATGTCTCTAAGCTTCTATTCACCACCTCCGTCTGCCCATCAGTCTGTGGGTGATATGCTGTGCTCCTCTTCAATACTGTGCCCTGCATCCTAAATAATTCCCTCCAAAAATGGCTCAGGAATACCTTGTCCCTATCCGACACAATAGACTCTGGTACCCCATGCAGGCGGACTATCTCCCTCACAAATGCTGCTGCTACAGACACCGCTGTGAACGGGTGTCTTAAGGGAATGAAATGAGCATATTTGCTCAGCCTGTCGACCACTACAAATATTACCGTATATCCCTCTGATTTTGGAAGCCCATCAATGAAATCCATAGTGATCTCCTCCCAAACCTTCTCTGGTAAGGCCAGGGGCTGTAGTAATCCCCCTGGTGCCATCGTCATGTACTTGTTCCGTTGGCAGGTATCACACTTAGCCACCATTTCTTCTATGTCTTTCCTCATCCCCTTCCAGTACAATTCAGCAGCTAACCGGCTATAGGTTTTCTGCACTCCTGAATGCCCCCCTATGGCACTCCCATGAAATTCCTGTAGCAGTTGGGGAATATGAATGGAAGATCTAGGGATCACACTCCTTCCCTGATAGTACAGTCTTTCTCCCACCACTGAGTATCCTGGGTGGTTGTTTTCATCTGACAGTACCTCTTCTTTGATTCTCCTTAGCTCCTCATTCTGGATGCTCTCCTCTTTGATGGCTCCCCAATCAATCAGAACCGGTACTGATACAGCAATTCCCTGGAGCTCCCCCATACAGCGTGATAAGGCATCTGCTGCCTTATTTTCTAATCCTGGCCGATAGTGGATCTCAAAATCATATCCGAGCAGCTTGGACAACCACCTCTGATGCTCTTCTGTGATCATCCTCTGCTCTAGCAAGTATTTCAGGCTCCTTTGATCAGTCCTGACAATAAAGTGTCTGCCCAATAAATAGGGTCTCCACTTTTGGATGGCCAGCACAATCGCCATTAGCTCTCTCTCATAGACCGACTTCAGCCTAGCCCGGGACGACAGTATCTGACTGAAGTAAGCTATGGCTCTATGGTTCTGCATCAACACTGCCCCCAATCCATAGCCTGAAGCATCTGTCTCCAACACAAATACCTGATTGAAGTCTGGCAGAGCAAGTACGGGCACCGTCGTCATGGCCTTCTTCAGCTTCTCAAAAGCCTCAGAAGCTGCTTCCCCCCATAAAAGATTATCCTTCTTCAGCAGTTCTGTCAGCGGTCCTGCTATGGTGCTGTATCCTCTCACGAACCTCCTGTAGTAGCCAGTCAGTCCCAAAAACCCTCTGAGCCCCTTCAAGGTCTTGGGTTGAGGCCAGGCTAACATTGCCTCTATTTTGGACTGATCCGCAGCCACTCCCTCCTGAGATATCACATGCCCCAGGTACTCCACTTGTGTCTGAGCGAAGTCACACTTCTTGAAATTGGCCTTCAGCTGATGCTCCCTCAGCACCCCCATCACCACTCTCAGGTGCTCTAGGTGTTCCTTCTCAGTCCTGCTATAGATGAGAATGTCATCAAAAAACACCAACACAAACCTGCGAAGGTGTGGCTTGAAGATCCGGTTCATCAATGCCTGGAATGTGGCTGGTGCGTTGGTGAGGCCAAAAGGCATCACCAGGAACTCATAGTGGCCCTCATGAGTCCTGAAGGCTGTCTTCTGCACATCTTCCTTCCTCATCCTGATTTGATGATAGCCTGACTTTAGATCAATCTTGGTGAATAAAACGGCTCCATGTAGCTCATCCATCAACTCGTCAATCACAGGGATGGGAAATTTGTCAGGCACTGTCTCCTTGTTGAGGGCTCTGTAATCTACACAGAACCTCCAACTCCCATCCTTCTTTTTTACCAGCAGAACTGGGCTAGAGAAAGGACTCACACTGGGCTGAATGATCCCTCCTTCTAGCATTTCTCCCACCAGCTTCTCAATCTCATCTTTCTGCATCTGAGGGTATCTGTAAGGTCTCACACTGATAGGGGATACCCCCTCTTTCAGGATAATCTGGTGCTCCCGTTCTCTGTCAGGTGGTAGTCCCACCGGAGTTTGGAACACATCCTCAAATTCCTTCAGAAAGGGCTGAACTGACACAGGAATGCGTTTGTCTTCCTCCTCCTGACGATCTTCCAAGCTCTGCAACTCCACAAGGAACCCTCCTCCTTCCTCATGGATCATCTTCACCATCGACCTGAGAGACACTCCAGCTCTGGATAATCCTGGTTCTCCCTTCAGCTTCACTCTCTTTCCCTCTACCATCAGTTCCATCACCATGGTCCCCCAGTTTACCTTGGTTTCACCCAAGGTCTGTAGCCACTTCATGCCCAGAATGACGTCTGTGCTACCCAACCTCAGGGGTAGGAAGTCTTCCACCACCCTAATCTCCTGTAGTCTCATCTCCACCCCCTTGCAGATCCTAGTGCTGGACTCAATCTTCCCTGTCCCCATCATTACTCCATAACTGCCTGTCTCAGTAGGCTCCATTCCCAGCTCCTCTGCTACTTGAGCGGATATGAAATTGTGGGTGGCTCCACTGTCGATCAACACTACTACCTCCCTCCCAAGGATTTTCCCTTTCACTTTCATCGTATGGCTAGGAGTGAATCCCATCACAGAATTTAGGGATACCTCGGCTACCTCCAACTGGGGATCAATCTGCTCCTCATCAGAAGCATCACACTCCTCCGGCGCCTCGTCTATATAGACGGTGAGAGCCCGAAGAGCGCGATCCTTGCACCGGTGCCCTGGAACAAACTTCTCCTCACATCTGAAACAAAGGCCCTTGGCCCTCTTCTCCTGCATCTCCTCCTCGGTCAATCTCTTGAAACTCCCAGCAGATCTGGTCACCCCGCTCTTCTCCTTCCCACTTTCTCTAAGGACACTAGGGGTTGGCCCTTTTGGAGCCAAGTAAGTGGTAGTTGTCCTGGTAGGACCCCCTGAGTGGTTGTTCCGCCAACTTCGGGCGTTGGTCTTCTGGTTCTCCACCAGTTGAGCCAACTCCATGGCCTCCCTCAAGTCCCTCGGTCTCATTACCTTCACCGCATCTCTAATTTCTGGCTTAAGGCCCTTCATAAAATTTCCCCCCAGAGTGCTGTTCGATAATCCCTCCATGTCACCCACCAGACTCTCAAATTTCTTCCGATACTCTTCCACTGTTCCCTCTTGAGTGAGGGCATAGAACTGTTCTGATATCTCCCATGGGCTGCCCCCCCTGAATCTCTCCCTGATCGCCTCCTTGAAGTCCCTCCAAGTCCTCACTGGATCCCACTTCTCCATGTATTTGAACCATGAAAAAGCCGCCCCTTCCAAGCACATGCTAGCCGCCAACAATCTCTCCTCCTCCATCAGGCCATTCACTGCAAAATACCTCTCTACCTTGTGGATCAATTCATCCACATTTCCTTCTTCGAACACGGGCATTTTCAGCTTTCTGGCTCTCGTGTCCACCCCGTATGCCCTATTTCCCCCATGGCCTCCTCTGTCCCATGCAATGGGGTCTTCCCAAGTTCCCCTCTCTCCATATCGGGGCTCATCATCCCTCCTCGGCCGCCGATAGCCATCTTCCCCTCGCGCTCCGCCATGGTGATTCTGGATTCCCCATGGCCGGTCCACTGGATCGGGCCGCCGGCGACGCCAATCATCCTCTCTTTCTTCCCTGAAGTCTCTCCTTCTTTCATGCTCTTCTCGCCTGATGGACTCCCGAGGTGGCATCCTCCCGCTGCTGTTAAACAGTCCCCCCTCCTCTTCCTCGTCTGGATTCACCTTCTCCTTCCCCCTGCTCCCACTCCCTTCTCCTCTTTCCTCCCCCGGCACAGCCCTTGCTTGCCCTTCCAACAACTTCTTCATCATCTCTTCCAACGCCACGAATTTCCCTTCCACATTCTCGCTCAATGTGGCCATCTTCTCCTCCAAATCCGCTTTAAGTTGCCCCATCTCGGTCTCCAAGACTTCTACTCGCTTAGATGCCATGGGAAATGACGAGATGCCTCCGAATCCTCCCCAAAATCAGCAAAATCTGCAGCGAATAATGGATAGAAACCACCCTCCACCGCCCGGATCTTCGCTCTGATACCAATTTGATAGGAAATACTTGAGTTCGCAAGTAACCCTAAGGTAATACTTGAGTTCGCAAGCAAACCTAACCCAAATCGGCACACAAATAGCGCAAAAACAGCGGAATTAAGGAAGAGATTTGTAGGAAAACAATTGGAAACGATTGTATTCCACTAGTAAGCAATCAAAACTCAAGCCCGATACAATGTTCTTCAATTCGAGAGGAAGAACAACTCTCCCACAATCTCCGGCAACGCCGAGAGCCAAAGCAAGAAGACCTAGAAACCAAACTCTTTTCAAAAGCAAGATAAAAACCTAATCCCCTCATAACTCCCTATTAATACAATCAAATTCAAAATAAAAGTAAAAGGACTACTCTACCCTTCCTTTTCCCTCCAAAAGCACTTAACCCAAGTTTGAATTGCAAGTGGACCCCCTTCCTTGGCCATTTCTCCCTTCCGCCCGGCCCTGGGCCCGTCTGCGGTAAGTCTGGACCGGCTGGGCCGGTCCAGGTTGAGCCGGTCCAAAGTGGACCGGCATAACATCCTCACATGAACTTTCTACCAATCACTCATCTCCAGCTCATGTCATCTATCAAATTTGCAACAAGAGAAGCTATTTTGCAACCAACTCTTGGCATTGCTTGAATGTCAACTACAATCCTCTGCCCACCAACTCCACACACAAAGCCATGCTTGCTTCGTCTCCCTCTCCGCATAATGAATGGTTTTTAGATTCTGGCACTTCATCTCATCTCACCCCACATTGCAACAACCTCATTCAACGTACAAGCTATACTGGAGCTGATCAGGTTACAGTCAGGAATGGTGCACCACTCCAATTTCTCATATTGGCAAAGGAATCCTTCCTACTCCCACCTGTAAGTTTCAATTCTCTTAGTTACTTCATGCTCCTCACATCTTCAACAATCTACTTTCTATCTATCAACTCACCTATGATAACAATATCTCTATTTCCTTTGATGCATCGGGATATCTAATCACAAGCCAACACAACAATTACTTTAATCAATGCCCCTCCCGTAATGACCTCTATCCGTTGCAGTACCACTCCCAGTCTTTAGCTCTTTATGCATTCAATGCGTCCATCACACCAGATCTTCACTGGCAGCAACGTCTTGGACATTCGCACTCTCACACAATAGTCATCATATCAAGTTATAACCAATCTCTCAACATTCTAGTGCAATCTTCTCCCTGTTTTTCTTGTATGGCCTCTAAGAGCCACAAATTACATTTTCTTTATCTAGCAATCACAAATTTACTTTCCTAGAGCTACTACATTATGATGTATGGTCTCTAGCCCCTGTTTTTGAGAAAATTGTCGCTCCCTCAAACTGTCAAATAAGTCATCAATTCTGGATGATGCGTATTTATTTTTAACTGTGAGCTTATTTAATTCTCGGTAATCAGTACACATCTTGAAACCCCTATACTTTTTCTTTATAAACAACACTAGATCTCCAGGGCGACGAACTTAGCCTTATAAATCTTTTTATCTAATGATTCTTGCAATTGACTTTTTAACTCATGCAATTCTTTAACCGCCATTCTATAAGGTGATTTTGTTACTGGTTTTGAACCCCGTAATAGTTCAATAGTGAAATCTATTTCTTTCTTGTTGTAAACCCGATAGATCATTTAAAAACACTTATAGATATTTTTTTGTTAGACTCGGCCCTGAGGCTCAAATTAACGAAGTGGGAATAGACAGTAGGATGAGTGATTAAAGTTCTTTCAATAACATTAATTACTTAATAAATTAATATCCAAAATATAACTATAGAGCCATTAAAATAATTTTTTTTTTTTAATTTTAACATAAAACAAACCAATTACCTATTTTCGTTTGATCCCTTTATTCTGTACTCGAACTCTTCTCTTTCAGCCATTTAATTCACAAAAGATTTATATGATATTTTTATTTAATAATTTGATTTTTTCATAGTAAGCTCGGTGGATAATTACAATATATAGTATAGCAATTAGATATGAATATAAGTTGTCATGTTTATTTGTTAAACTTTTTTTTAACATGCATATGAATATTTAATATAAATGTAGATCAAAATTCTAATCCTTTAATTAAACTTTATTCATTTTTCATTTCATTTATTACCGAAGCACCGTCAAATTTTGTACCTATGAAGGTACAACTATTTTAATTTCTATTTTCATTTAACCTGTACGTTATGTCCCCAGCTAGTGCCATAAGGGGGTGAACTCTTATATTTGCATACATGTATCTTTTCCCTTTTTGTTTCTTTTATTTATATGTTACGATACATTTTATTATTTCTATATTCTGTTGCATATACATATCAATCTTTATATGCATATTTCTATAACACACACATTTATCACATTGTAAACTTTAATTGCTTAATTTTCATCAATATGGTGCATAATATACACTTAAATTTAAATAAGTACACATGTATGATGTAATGTTTAATAATTGAAATTAAACAACAAAAGAATGTAATTGTTATAAAATAAACATAATCACTTATTTCGCCGCTTTTTGATACTGGTATTTTTCAAAAAAATTTCAATCCTTAATTAACCTTTCTTGAGTGAAATCTAATCATCATGGGTACAAATATGTTAATCAACGCAGATAAATTAGAAATTCATTCATCGTTAAATTCAATTTAAATTTTCATTAAAATAACTTATCAAATCTCTCTTTCTAAATACTTAATGTGAGATTTTTTACTTTGATTATAATGCTTGATTCTACTATAGTCTTATTACAATAACAATCCATTTTAAATTATTATAAAAATTACCTTTAAGAAATCAAAGTCGCTAAGACAATGTTTAATGTTACAAACTTCACCAATTATAATATAAGATGTGTCGAATGTCGCTAAAGACAACACTAGACACAACAAACATTGTCGAAGTCGACATCAAATGCATCGTTTGATCATTAAAGGTAACATCGAGCATTCTACATTATAAAATTTTCTAATTCTCTAAAATGATTGAACATTTTATTTAAATAACTTGCATCTTTTACCTCAAATTTTCTTCATCGATGAACTGGACTTCTATCAATTTGATTTCTGCCTATTGAACAATCATATACTACTATTTCAATCAAAACTAAAATTTATGCATTTATTTCTTTTCTAAATTTAAATAAGCAAGATGAAAATGTAAACTTCCCTGTCGCTAGAAATGGAGGCTCACTTTTTTTCTTCCTTCCAATGAGTTCTGATATTTTGGCAATCTTAATAATAGAAAATTTTCCTCCAAAATTTCTCTCTCACCCAATTTCCTTTCTTCCTATCAGTTACGGCCTCCTCCAACTCCTTTCATTCGTGCAAGACTTTTGAAGAGGGAGGATATTTCACATGAGGAATCGTGTTTATATGCATTCATTCGTGTTGGTTTGCTCATTCGGATTTCATGAATAAGGTCCATGACCAATTTGGCATCAAGTTTATTTTTTTCCCAACATTTATAAATCCTTATTTGCATTTGTACCCGTTGAATGTGTCGCATGATGCTTTAACTTATTTTCTTACAATTGTTTAGAAAAAAAAATTCACTAGGTCTATTCCTTTTCCTTCCTAACCCTTCTACACCACATGAGGCATTTAAAAAGCATGGATAACAGGAAGACTGATAGAAGCTGGCCTAATATATTTTAGAGTCTAATGATAATAACTTTCTTAATTACTTCATTTTGAAAAAAAAATTGCTTTTATTCATTTTGGTATTTGGATGTGGCAAGTAGGTCACGGATTCTCTTATGGTAAATGCTTATTTCGTGTCAATTTAAATTTTCCTTCTTAAGTACTATATTTTAGCCTATTATTTGACAGTCTTTATTTAGTGTATGACTTACATAGGTATTTATCTTGGCCTCAGTTTACAGGTTACAAACTTGCTGTTGATCCTAGAAAATACACAGAAAGCATCCATTGGGAAAAATCCAATAAATCAATGCATTTAAATGCTCCCAGAGGAGGTTTGGCTGGAAGTTATGTTCCTGGTAATGCAAAATGATCCTAGCTGTAATAGATAACTACAGTAAGACGGAAATGCATTTCTTATAGCATTGTTCATTAGATGGAATGTTTCAGTTTTGTTTAATCACATAACTTATTTGCTTATTTAGGTAGACAGTTTCCCTATGCGTATCTGTTTTTCTTATATGATTACTTTTAATATTAGTCTTTCATTTAGGTATTTCTTATAAACTTTGAAGCAGATGACAGTTACTGGCACTTTATTCTTAATATTACGGTCGTAGGGGAGAAAAACATGTCCGTCTCTCTTTCTGTAATATTTTTATTCAGATATCTTAGTTTTTGAATGCTTTTTTTATTCAGATATCTAGTTTGTGAATGCTTTGTTACTAAATTCAAAATTTATGTTTCATAATTGAAAATTAGATTTGGCTTATGTTAAGGAAGGTAGAGGTACTCCTAAAATGACTTGGTTAGAAAATATTAGAAATGACCTTTCTTTATTAGATTTAAACAAGAATTTGACTCTTAACAGGACACAATGGAGAAAAAAAGATTCATGTAGCCGACCTCATGTAGTGGGATAAAAGCTTGATGTTGTTGTTGTTGTAATTGAAAATTTTAAATATCGGTGTTATGCTCATCAATCTTATTAACTCAGTCATGGTGTTGCACTGACTTTTGAATCGTTTAGATCATCTTCATATCTAATAATTCTCTGAGGTGTATTTTGTTTATCAACAATGATGTGTTGGCATATTTGCTTGCTTATTTTTACTTATTTATGAAAGCAAAAGAAATGAAGGAAAAGAAAAAAATATGTACAACCAGCTTATATTATGTAGGGTTGAGGTCAGATCAAAGGCAACTTATATGATATGCAATTACTGTTTATGATGTTATTATTATTAGCAAATTCTAATAGATTCTAAAATTTTACTCACTAGGTTTCGATTATCTTGGATCTTCTAACACTTAGTGGTTAACATGAAAAAGGGCTTTTAGAGTACTTGTGGTAATAGAATATTATGGAGATTTAAAGATGAATTATATAAAAATACAATTAGTTTAGCTATGTTTTATGGATTTGAGAGTTGGGTAATAATGAAATCATTGATTTACGTGTTGAATGTTTTGAACATCAGTATGTGACTAAACTAGGAAATATAGATTTGAGTATAATAGAAGAACAGTAAGAGTAGAATAGCGTCTATTAAAAAATGTTGTTGTTGAAAATAAACTTTTTTGGTTTGTGTTTGCACATTGTTTGCACATATATATTAAGTTAATGTCTTATGATTATGATGTAAATATGTTAGAGCAGAGGTAATGTGGATAAAAGTTACACAAAATATTTGTGCAAATTAGGTTTGGAGCCGTATGCAACACTCAACGTGGATATGATTGGAGAAAGAGGTTTCATAAAACCAACCCGAAATCTTTATCTATACTACCTTAGAAAAGCTGCTTAGAATTTGACAGAAAAAATCTTGACCATTAGTTCTTTACTTATAATGTATATCGTCAATTTAACTTTCCTGTTCATCTTGCAAATCATTTAACGCAATTGCGCTCCTGCCTGGTGATTTTCAAAATATTTTAAAAAACCTATGCAATATTTGAATTTGAATCTTTCTAGTTCTTTACTTGTTATATGGAATTCTCAGCCGGCCAAGCAATCCCTCTATTGTTTTTCGTGCATTTCAAATCCTATTTTTATGGAAAACTTATAATGCTGAACGATCTAAGTTCCAAATGTCTTATCAAATGTGTATTGGATGCTGAAATATTATGGATATACTAATGCTAAAATTCTGTTGTTAATTATGTTTTCAATTAAATTTAAGGAATATGTTTTGTTAATTGCAGTAATGAGAAAAATAAATTCTTATTATTTTCTTTGATAAAAAATTCTTATGCACCATACCCTCTCTTGCAAAATGACACTTCAATATTTTTTTAACTTTTTAAGTCTACTATCTTTTGAAATGAGACTTGGTCTTGGATCAATATGCTGATATTCTTTTTTCTATTTAAAATTTTGACTAGATGCCAGAATCAACAAACAGTTTCGCATTGTGCGGGACAATAGATTGAACCAAACTTTTAACAAGGATGCCAAGTCCGATTCCTTGCAGCACTCTCCACGAAAGGAGCATGTTAACTCAAATATCTCTGAGAGGAGGTTCGGCATGATTTCTTTTCAGAGTTATTTGGTGTAGTTGTTCTTTGTTCCTATGGTTATTTTTTAATCATTGTATCCCTACTTTTGTCAATGTTTCCTTTTTGTTTCTCATTTTCTATTTATATTGTACATAAGGAATGGCTTGACTGTGATGCAACAACATTTATCAATGATTAAGATCACAATATTTCACATTTTTTGGTTTGTATTGTACATATTATGTATCTTATGACAAACTACAAAAAAATTTCTCGACTTCACGATCACATCAATACAGGACTCACGTTTTACTGGATAGTCTGGATGATCTAGTTTATTCTAGTTACAACTGAGCATATCTTGTTTATTCTAGTTTGATTTGATTTTATCATGATCATTTAGTTATTTATTCATGTTGTTTCAATTACTTTTAAGGGATGTTTAGTTTGAGGGGTTTTGGGTCTAGTGCTAAATATAGGGGCTTTAAAAATTGAAGTGTTTGGTCAAGCTAAAAATAAGTTCTAAAGTATTTCTTATAGGACTTTAAAACTCACCGTTAGTTCATATTTGGTATATTCCATAATTGTATGAATTGGCCGATTTTAGAATACATCGTGTACTACAATTAGTGAGCTACTATCGTGACATCTTCTTCACTAGCCTCATATCCCATCAATCCCTGTTCTGAGCGAACTTCACTAACGATCTCATAGAAATAACACCCACAAAAGATCTCCTAGAAAGCTCAACAACCCATAGAAAACTCAATAGTAAGCGGCCCTCAACCCCAGTGGAATATTGTAGAATAGGAAATGATGCTGCAACAGTAAGGCGCTGTGGTCCTCCATCAGGTCCTTTTCCTACAAAATCTCCTTCGGGTAAGATGAGGCTTGGTTTTTAATACAATGTGTATACACTTATATGAGCTAAAAGCCTATCGATCGGCAATAGTTCAAATATCTTCCAATATCAAAACAGTATTGAGTTAGCCTAAGAATTCATCCCAAATGAATCATGTAAACCCTTTAAATCTCATTTAATAAGGAATCTTCGAGAACTTGCCCCTCTAATGAGGAATTTTTCTTGTTCTCAACCGAGTTCCCTAGCACTAAATACTGAAAGGTAATTGAGCACCTGGTAGGGTCAAAGCTTGTTGGCGGTCTGGAGTCCAACAACCTAAGCTGGGTTAATCTACTGAATTAGTAGGACAATCACGATTCAATATTTAACAATCACAAATTAATATGTAATTGCAGCCAATTATTTTTGCTAGATATCTATATTGTGCCCTTCACTTAAAAGGATTGACTAGCTGTAGAGCCTTGATGATATTCAAATAGATGAACTCCACATTGATAAATGCCTAAAGATAACATCAGGTATGAGGGATCACCCATGCATTTCATGTCTACGGTTTTGACTTGCTGAAAATAAAATAGGTTTTTGACAATCATTAACTCGTCAAATTAGGCAGTAGTTATGTTAATTGGTTTTTTGCTATATTTGCAAGTATTTTAGGAGGGTTTTTTAGTTATATTTATTATAATACGGTTAGTGCTAGTTCTTCACTGGATCAGCTTCATCCATGATGCTTCTTGTATTGCACTTTTCTCATTATCTTACAACTGAAGATTTTTTTATTTTTTTTTATCTTACAACTGAAGATGGTTTCATCTAATTACATATTTTTCCATTGCAGATCGACAAGAATTGTAAATGATCAGAAGTTGCTTAATTCCTGCATTTTGGACAGCCAGGGGATATCTCAAAACATGAATGCATCATGTTCTCATGGTTTGGATCATGAGAAAAATTTGTCCCGAGCTAGCAGATGTAGGGATTTGCCTCTGCAAGAGATTATGATCATCCCTCAATCTACAAATTTAGAGCCTGAAAGAGCTGTTGTGAATAGTTCCGCCTTAAATTCTTCTTCAGTTTCAGTGAATTCTGTTATTGGTGTGTACTCTTCGTCCTCAGATCCGGTTCATGTTCCATCTGTAGCTTCCAGATCAGCTGGTTCAGTTGGTGCCATTCGACGTGAAGTTGGAGCTGTGGGTGTTAAAAAGCAGTCTTCTGATGTCCAGCCTACAACCTCAGAAGTTTCAAATCATTCTCAGTCTGTAATCTTGGGTGGGACGGTCATTTTATCCACAACAGAGTCACTTCAAGACTCGGCTTCAAATATAAAAAAGAGTCAGATTAACACTCAAGACTCGGCTTCAAATATAAAAAAAAGTCAGGTTAACCAAGTGTCTAACTCAAATACTGTCATGCCTACAACATCGAATCGCAGAGGTGTGCAGAATAATAGCAAACAACACCTTCAAATTTTCAATCACCAAAGAGGTATGGCTTTCTTTTTAATTTGAAATCTAATTCATGTCAGCTTAACATAGACAATGGTGGTTTTGTACATGTGACCTATGAATGCATTTTTGGAAACTTATTGAAGTTGATGGCAGCAAAGTTCATGGGAGACTAGTGAATTCGGGGAACATTTGATTCAGCGGGATTTTCAATCTAAAGGCCAATCAAGGAAGGCATCTATTTTGGTTAATTTCAACAGAATCAACTACATTAGGCTCAGCTGGCTAGGTCAAGCTATTTTACAATAACCTGACCAATAGATTTATTTGCATAGGTTCCATGAACTAGTTGAAATTACATTTCAAGGTTAGAAGACTTGAATTCAAGCTTCAAGGATGTGGGCTCCAAAAATTTATGCTCGACTCTTCTGAGAGAGTTTGTGTTTTAGATTAAATCTTCAAAGATAGATTAGATTGCATATAGATATGACACTGCTTATCACCCTCATTTTGTAAGGGTTTATGATCTGGTTCTAATTTCTTGGCACTCCTATGGTTAACTACCCCTCTCGGTGATAAGATAAAACTTTCAATTAAATCTAGTCAATGGATTTTAATGCTTAGCCTATAATAGCAGGTATTTGATTTTAGGATAGAAATATTTATCACCATTAGTTTAAAGTAGATGATAGGAAAATGATGATGAACTTAATCAAAATCCTATGATTTTGTTGCCTAGGTTGTCATAAACTCGTCTACTTAGTGAGAAGAGCTCTAAATATTACTATTATTTAGTAGTGTCATTTGTGAGCAAAATCACCCAATTAGATGATATGTTGTCCTCATTGGTATGAGATTTTGTATGAGTTTGCATAGTGATATGCTTGATAAGTCATTGGATTTTTGTGGATAGGTTATTTCCTTAAATTTGAGGTGATAGATTTTGCTTTTTTTTTAATTTATAATTTTTTAGATTTCTTAAGCTTTATCAAAATTTATGCCCCAAATAATTTATTTTGGGATTTCGAGGCATTTTTTATTTTAGGGTTCTCTACGGTTCATATTCACCATCAATATAACCATCATCAAGGTTCATATTTTTTCAACTCCAATTTTTAACATGTGGAGGATCAAACTTGAAATGTGGGACGTACGACCTTGCCTTATAGGCAAGGTGAGTTGCTCTAAAACATGCGTATATGTTGATGAATTTAATTTTGAAAGAGAAGGTTGACAAATTTTTAATAGAATTACACTATCTTTTTTAGTGTGGTTGCACATTTCTCAAAATTGGTAGATTTAAATTTAGTTATTTTTGGTTTGTACAATATTCTCAGACTTCAAGTTTATGCATTTAAGATATTTGCTAGAACATATGAGGACATTTGACTTCAGCAATTTGATGCGTCTTTTGGATAACGTATATGCCTTTTGGTGCATTTGTTTAGCACACTTATACATTTCACAATGCATTTGCATTCTTTTTGATGTGTTCTATGATGTATTTGCATGTTTTCTGTGCACATGTATGCTTTTTTATGGTGGGAGAAATTTCATTTCATTTTATTTCTCATCCATGCAATATTCGCTAACTTTAAGTTCAAATGTTTAGCAAGCTTGTTGAAGCACATGTGAACGAGGTTTGCTTTGACAAATTGGGCTGTTTTTCAATTATGTGCATACTTTTCAATGTGCTTATATGACTTCCAATGCTCATGCTTGCTTCCAAAGGCATTGTATTTAAGTTTGGAAGGTGTCTTTTGATGCATGAAAATAATTAGAAAATTATATGAATTTTAATTATCTGCGTGAATGTTGTCATTAATATGTGTGCAATATTTTATTTTGAATTTTTAAAGATTGCATTCCATTTGCTTGCGTGTGTGTATTGCAGATTTAGTGACGATTTATAATTTAGTTGTGCGCTTAAAGCATTTTAATTAACTTGTATTTAGCTTACATTTTGTTCAAGTAGACCCCAAAGGGACTCTCATCTTGTCTCATAGGTAGTTGTAGTTCAATATTTATGTGTTCTGAATAGATAGGGAGAAGTCTCTCTCTCTCTCTCTCTCTCTCTCTCTCTCTCTCTCTCTATATATATATATATATATATATATATATATATATATATATATATATAGAGAGAGAGAGAGAGAGAGAGAGAGAGAGAGAGAGAGAGAGAGAGAGAGAGAGAGAGAGAGAGAGAGAGAGAGAGAGAGAGATCTCTTATTTAGGGAGTGAAGAGGAAGGAGGGAGTGAGGTGGTGGGTTGCTGACATCGAGGTGGTGGCAAAAGCTAGGGTAGTGGTGGTTGACAGGGCAGAGGAGGGTTGTGAGTACAAGGATCGGTGAGAGAGAGTTGGAGTGCAAAGAAGGTTCTGCTGGGTGGGTTGGGTTGATGCTAGGAGGTATTTCATGATTAGGCAAGGAGAAGGGAGAGTTTCAGACTGGAGTAGGGAGTGGGGGTTATGTGTACAAGGTGTTTCATTGATTACTAGCAACTATTAATCATTCCTCGGCTATTCAAATATTGTTAATTTAGTCTAAGAGTATCGCATTGCTCTAATTTAGTCCACCAGTATTACGCTGTTCCAATTTAGTTCTTCAACCATACAAAATTGATTCAAAAAAGTCCACTTGGGACTAAATTGGATTAATTTTGTGTAGCCATGGGACTAAATTGGAGTAGTATGACACTCTAGAATAAATTGGCCACACACTAGTCTAGGGACTATTTGGGGATTTTTTTTCTCTTTCTATATATATAATCATTTAAAATTTAACCATAATTATTGTAGTAATCTTAATTTTAATTTTAGTTAAAATTTATTCAGGTTTAATAAAAATGCTATAATTAAGTGATAATTTTAATATGAAAATTATAATTTTTTTAAATTTAAGTTATGATAACTGAAATAATCTTTTTCTTAGATACATGTGCCTGTTTGCTCTCACAGTTTTTTGTTACCCATCTAAGTCAGATTTTAAATATTGTTGTTGCAAGGTCCTAAGTCCTGGATGAGAAAAAATTGAGGGTTGTGTTAGGTAGTCAACAAGTAGCATAAAACTCGCCCATTTATCATAACATTAATCATTTAATATAATGTGTTAATGCTTGTGCATTTCCTGAAAGCAACGTCTTGTACAGCTTGAATAGAGCGAAAAGTGTGTAAGGGCCGCTGCACCGGCATACGGGTGCAATATTAAAGAAATTAGGGTTCCCACATCATGGACGAATGTGGGCAAAGAAGTTAATCCATGAAGCTAGTAATAAGATAAAAACTTGGAATATAAGATACTTATCAACGGTGAATGGCGCACCACTGCGCAAAGTTCCTTGTTGAGCCATGGCACATAGCGCACGGCGCGGTGTGTGTCATTTTGAACATAACGTAAAATAAAAAAAGTTATTATATAGATCCTATTTTAGAGTATCAATCAAGTTGGGTAAGGCTTGGTTGAATATGTTTGTGGTCCAAAGTCCAAACCATTAAAGTGAGCTTTAATTTCGTCCAAAAATTTCTACTAAAATAAAGTCTGATGAAACCTAACTAAACTATTTTAATCATATCAAATAATTTTAAAATTAATTATTATATTATTTTACAAATTAAAGTATATAAATATTAAAAACTATTTATAATTTTATCAAAAACAATTCCTAAAATTCAAATTGCGCGCACTATGCGCCATTCCACACACATATCGCAAATGGCGCGCGCTAACTTGAACATGTGCGCCACGCCATGTAGCTGGCGTTGTAGGTGCGCCCGCCATTTTGTGCCATTGATAAGTATGGAATATAGGTTATATTATAGACAAATTAATTAAATTAATAGATATTATGATTAATAGGAAGATAATATTCTATGATAGTTTAGGATTTAAACTATGATATTCGTGTAGGAGTCGTACTAGAAATAACGTAGTTGTGATTACGGATAATAGTTTGAAAGATAATGTTATAGAAATTAATAGAATTAGAGATATAATTATAGTTTTAAAAATTATTATTGATGCTAAGATTATTAATATTATAGTGCTTATGCTCTGCAATTAGTTTTTAATGTGTTCAAAATTAAAATTTGGAATGGCTTGGAATAATTAATACAAAGGATACGATTAGAAGAAAAAGTTTTTATTGGAGGAGATTTACATGAACAAGTTGGTAAAGTGGTAGAAGATTTTAAAAATATTCATGGTGGCTATAGATTTGAAACGACTAATGATGGTGGTAGGACCAATTAGATTTTGCTCTAGCTTATGATATTGTAATTGCTAATATCTTATTTAAGAAAAGAGATGAGCATCTCATCACTTATAAAAAAGAATAGTAAAATTTAGGTTGATTTTGTTCAAGTTATTCAAGAAAGCTAAGAGATAGGAGAAGTAAGGATTTAGTTCAAGTGAAGTGCATTAAGGATGAAGATATAAAAATATTTTTATTTGAAGAGAATATTCAACATAGATGGATGAGATATTTGGATAAGCTTTCCAATGAAGATTGTGAGAATACATTTAGTGACTTTAGTACCCTAAATGAAAATAGAGATTTTTGTATTTTTCATCATAGTAGTAAAACTCAAGTTAGAGAGACTTTAAAGAAAATGAAGTGTGGAAAAGCTATTAGACTTGATGATATTCCAATAAAGTTGTGAAAATGTTTAATGAATGATTTTTTTTACTTATGATACTTTTTAATATCATTTGGAAGACTAAGAAGATGTCAGATGAATGGAGAAAGAGTATGTTGATTTCTATTTTTAAGAATAAAGGTGATGCACAAGAGTGTGTGAATTATAGAGGAATTAAATTAATGTGTCATACATTAAAACTATGGGAGAGAGTTATTGAGTATAGGTTACAACATTATATTAATGTTTCTCAAAATCAATTTGGATTCATGCCGGGTAGATCTACTATAGAAGCTAGATATTTATTGAGAAGTTTGATGGAGAAGTATACAGAGAATAAGGAGCATCTTCATATGATATTTATTGATTTACAATGAGCATATGATAAAGTTGCAAGAGAAGTTCTTTGGAAAGTTCTTAGAAAAAAAGAAGTTAATAATGCTTATATTCAAGTCATTAAGGATATATATGCATGTGTTGTTAATTGTGCTCAAACACAAGGTGATTTGACCAAGTATTTTCCTATTTCAGTTGGATTACATATGTATTAATCCCTTCTCTTTTTGTTTTGGTAATGAATGTTCTTACTAGACATTTGCAAGAGGATATACCCTGGTGTATGCTTTTTGCTGATGATGTTCTTCTTTTTGATAAGTCTATAGAGGGAGTTGAAGGAAAAATTGAATTATGGAGGTCAACCTTAGAGTCTTAAAGGTTTTTGTTTGAGTAGATCTAAAACTGAATACATTGAGTGTAATTTTAGTAGTAATAGATCTAGTGGAGGGATTGTGATGTTTGGCGATCAAGTCATTAAAAAGAGTATACGTTTTAGATATCTCGGGTCTATTGTTCAAATTGATTGTGAAATAGATGGGATATTATTAGTAGAATTCAAGTTGGATGGTTGAAGTGGAGGAATGCATCAAGCCTGTTGTGTGATAGAAAGTACCCTTCAAACTTAAGGGAAAATTTTATAAGATGGTGGTGAGACTTGCAATGCTTTATGACGCAGAATGTTGGCCATTAAAAGAGAAGAATAAAATTAAGTTTAAGTGTTGTAGAGACGAGGATACCCAGACAGATGGATGAGTGGTTTAACTCTTAGAGACTGAATGCGAAACAAGTATGTATGTGATAAGGTTGGAGTAGCTCTAGTTAAGATTGGAGAGATTGGCCTTCCGATAACCCGGTTAGGAGAGTAGATGTATTAGATTTGGCTTATGTTAAGAGAGGCAGAGGTTGACCTATAAAGACTTGGTTAGAAAGTATTAGAAATGACCTTTGATTTTTAGATTTGAATAAGAATTCGACTCTTAACATGACATAATAGAGAAAAATGTTTCATGTTGCCAACCCCCATAGTGGGATAAAGGCTTGATGTTGTTGATGTTGTAAACAATTTAGTCTTAAAATGTTGTGAATTTTATTGTTTTTGTATGATTTTTATATTTGAACATTTTTAGCTTTCTTGTATGTATGTCTTCAATCTGTGAAGCATGATAATTCATACTGTCAATTTACTATAAAAGAAAAAAAGTTTAGATAATGTTTCTCCCAATTAATTAATTTTATTGCCTTGACATCTAACTTTATTATTAGTTCACTTTCATAAGTTAGGTAATTTTTTATTATTATAAATCAGGAATATGCTTATAATGCATTTATTCTATTATCATCCAGCCTCGCAGCCCAACATGGAGTGGAAGCCTAAAAGCCAAAAGCTGAAAAATGATAGCTCTAGCACACTTGAAACATTTTCTGTCCTTGAATCTTCCACTGACAATGCCTTTAGCTCAAGCCTGGTGAATGCTATTGATCTGACAGATAAGCTTTCAAATGCCAATATTCGTGGAGAACAGCATGTTATCATTCCTCAACATCTTAGAGTGCCAGAGGCTGAATGCACAAAGTTCACGTTTGGTAGTTTTGGGGAAGGACCTGTTTCTAGCCCAGGCTTCCTGTCTACTCAACAAACAATTGGAAGTGTCGAACAGCCAGAAGTGACAATTTCTGTCAGGTTATCGCCATTTCACCATTATTCACTTTTGTAAATTTTCTAATTTCACTTGTCTATTTTTATTCATTATGTTGTATAATTGCATGGCATTTTTTTTTCTGTTCTGCAACTGTTGATATTCTATTTCAGTTTCCATTTTATTTAGCTTGGATGAGTAATGTATAGCATTTTCATACGATTTGTTTGTTGGGAACTGTCTTATTAGTATTCAACACATGTATTCACTTCATGAAGTCTAAGTTTTACCCTCCTTAAAAATGTATGAGATTTGTAAGACATCATCTTTTTGTCTTTGCTCTTGATGTAAATTCATTAGAGCATTCATATTTTTAGTCTTTGAGCATTTTTCTATAAAATGTGGAAATTTTGAAATCAGCCCTCAATTCCAGCTCCTGCAATCAATGCACATCAACTACAGCCCTTGCAATCAAATATGGCAGCCCACCTACTGCCAACTCATGCAAGGCCGTAGCTCACTGATCAAAGTTTCCGCCAATCCACATGAGGCCGCTACCCACATGCAGCCAGCTTGCCCGCCATCTGTCGCCTGCATCTCCACAAGCCTTTCCATCTGCTATCCACTAATTCCATTATTAATTTTCTTTTTTTCCTTTTTAAATAACACTAACAAAAATATTTTTAAGAATAAGATTCAATATCTTAAGATTATGACTTTACATGAGGAAGTTCATGTTATGTGGAAAAAGTAGTTAATGATATTAAGAATGTTTCAAATAATGTACTTGGAGTATCAAAAGGAAAAGCTCATAATAGTAAAAATAGTTGGTGGTTAAATCAAAATGTACAAGAAAAGATAAAAAGTAAGAAACTTTATTATAAAAATTGGTTTAAATGTAAAAACTCGGAATATTGAGAAAAATATAAAGAGACCCGTAAGGAGTCTAAGGAAGCAATGTGATGTGAAGAATTTAGATTTTAATGATTTATATAATAGATTAGATACTAAAGAGGTAGAAATATATATATGTATAAGTTAGCCATACAAAGAGATAGGAGAAGTAAGGATTTAGTTCAAGTTAAGTGCATTAAGGATGGAGATCAGAAAATGCTTTTATTAAGAGAGGATATTCAACAAAATCGGATGAAATATTTTTGATACTCTATTCAATGAAGATTGTGAGAATACGATTGAATTTAGTGACCTTAGCACCTTAAATGAAAATAGAGATTTTTCTTTTTATCGATATATTAGTAAAACCGAAGTTAGAGAGGCTTTAAAGAAAATGAAGTGTGGAAAAGTTGTTGGACCTAATGATATTCCAATAAAGGTGTGGAAATGCTCTGATGGCTGAAAAGATTAGCGAGAGTCACCTCAGATGGTTTGGTCACATAAAACGTTGGCCTTCGATGACCCGGTTAGGAGAGTAGATGTATTATATTTGGCTTATGTTGAGAGAGGTTGAGGTAGACCTAAAAAGACTTGGTTAGAAAATATTAAAACTAATATTTTTTTTGCTTAGATTTAAATGAGAATTTTACTCTTAACATGACACAATAGAGAAAATAAATTCATGTAGCTAACCCACGTATCGGGATAAAGGCTTGATGTTGTTATTTGATTGGTCTAGTTATGACATAATTTTATTCTTTATCTGATGAGGACATCCACATGAGATTTCGGCACACTTACCATCGGAGGGGTCGTCAAGCGACGACTATGATTCATAGTCTTTATTTTTGATGTTTTATTTTATTCATGTCATTTATATTTCATATTTTTCCATTTGTACCCCTATGAGGGAGTTAGTGCTTATTGTAGCCCAAGGGCAATGTCGTCTTTATGGTTTTAATTTTCGAATGGCCTATATATAGGCATAGTCATTGTATTTGAGTTTAATTTTGATGAATGAAAAAAAATTGCTCTTTGTTCTCTTTGTGAGTTCATTCCTCTTAGATCTCTTAGTGAGTTCGTCGGAGAAAATAGATCTCTTTGTGAGTTCTAGTTTTCATCCAAGCTAATTTTGTGGAATTCCGGATTGAAGATAATTGAGGTGAGTGAATTCGTAGCCGCTCGAATCCCTAGAAAATTCCCTTTCTCTCTCCCCTTGCCCTTGCCGCCGCCTCTCCCTAAACCTCCCAGGCCGCCGGCCACCTGGCTGCCGTCTCCCGCCGGCCGGCCAACCCACGCCTTGGCCCGCCCCTTTCCCCTTCCTCTAGCCGCCGGCCGCCCCCTCCTTTGAGTTTCAAATTTGAAATTTCAAATTTTCATGAGCCATTAAAGGTTTCCTAATTTAACTCCCTAATTTATGCAATCAATTTAATTGAATTTCAATTTCAAATTTGAAATTTAAATTGATCTAATTGATTGTCTTCATATTAGTAAGTTTTCTCCTCTTAAGAAAACTGAAATTTTATTTCAGATTTTTTGTTAAATCTGTGATTAAAATTGTGGTCCCTACTTAATTAAAACTCAAGCCCCTCTCTCCTATTTATGTGGCCGGCCCCCTTAATGGGCCCTCTCTCTCCCCAAAGTACATTATTAGCTCCACTAAATCAGCCCCAAACTTCTCCATATTGCTGCCTCCCTCAATCCTTCATGGAATTAATTTGAAACCTTCAAATTTATTCCCTCCCACCCAAATAAAACTGAAATAATTTCAGAATTTTTTCAGTTTTAATTATTGGAGTCTTTCTCTAGTCAATCCTCTCAAGTACCCAAGCCAATCCAACCTTCCTCCTCCAACCCGCCACCTCCTTCCTCTCTATTCCCCTCTTTGTGTTTCTTCCCTTCCGGCAAGGATGCATGGCGGATCCCGAGCTTGAGAGCGGATTGGTTTTCCACATCTACGGAGACATTCACCTCACACATTCATCGTTCTTCGACGTCGGATTTGGCTCCGACAACACGGTTGAAGATTATTTGAACCGCTTCCTTTCCACTCTCGTGGACGTCATAGAAGACCAATTCCAAGACTACGACTGGACCATCAACGAACATCCACCCGCTTCCCCACCTTCACCGCTGCCGCTTCCCTCGTCATCACTACGGATCATCTGCGCCGTCTACCTTGGAGTGATCTCGTTTCTCGTATGGTTCTTCTTCCTCCGACAATCCTAGAAGTAGAAGAGTGACTTTGAGCCTCAAGGTGAGACGATTACTTTGTTAACCGGCGGATTCTAGTTGGCTAATCATTTCATTACATTTGCTTAAGTTTTTTTTTTAAGGAACTTACAAATTTAGTAGTAACGGATTGCCTAATGCATTGTTGACTTCTTAGATCTTTCTTGAGTTTTCAACTTTGAGAAGCTTTGAATTTATTTTTATCATTGCTCCAACAAATTTTATTAATTTCTAAAAAAACAATTCCTGGTTTCACATCATTATCTTTCTTCTATACTAGACTCATAACATAGGTTGTAAACGTTGTACCTTTTCTGTCTATTGGAATAAGAAAATGCAGTATTCTTCTCTTATATATATATATATATATATATTTATCATGGTAATAGAGATCCTTGTTTAACTTCTATCTCAGTTCCTCTCAAATTTCTACTTCTTTCTTATAATTCATCTAAAGGTTTTTGTCTAATATGATGATGATTAAAGACAAAATGGTCTTAAAAAAAACTCCTCTAGTACCTCCTTCCATGAATCAAGATCCCATGACAACTATGCTAGGCAAGAAGCTTTCTCCATGCCACTAATTATTTGGCTCAAACCAAAACTATCATTGCCAGAGATCAACATTGAAGCGGTTGCTCAAAAAAGTATGGACTTGGATGCCTTTAGAAAATCTGGCGCCTCTAATTATATGACATGGAATGCTTTCTTAATGCAAACTCTTCATCTATACTAAAAGAACTGTACAATCAAAATTACTAAAGAGCCAACACCATAACTAAGTAGTATTGGCACTGATTTACCGGTTCTTAGCTTTGTTTCCTTGTTCCTAAGCTTTCTTACAACTTTTATCAATAAGCAAAAGTTTCAAAAATATGAATTGTTATATAAAATTTCTTCTTACTCATTATGAATTTCATGATAGTGTCTCGGGAAGAGTATTTGAAAATGTCAAGGAAAATGTTGGTTTCTACTTCATGAATGGGGAAGGGAATCTTGAAAGGCAAGAGAAATATGCTTAGTATGTATTTGTCTTTAAAAAATGTACAATAATATTGAGGCTTTTTCATCTTAATTATCCATGTTTCATGTATCTCAAAAAATTGTTCCCTTCTCTTCTCGTCTACAGAAATTCTGAAGTGTCTCTATGTGAAATTTGTCAATTGTCATTTTTATAAAGTCTCCCAACCATTTGAAATCATCCATTCTAATATTTGAGGATATCTTGAGTGATTGGCGGTTTATATCCATCGTTGAAGACCATATTAGAACCACTTAGGTCTTTCTGATGAAAAAAGAAAAGAAACCAATTATTATTTTGTTTTTTTTTCATTTATATAAACTCAATTCAAAATTAAAATTAAATTTTATAGACTGACAATATATAAGAATATTTACATTCCTTTCTTGGTTAATATCCGTATATCTCCAACTAGGAATTATTTTCTTAAGCTCTTAGATCCATATTCAATAAAAGAAAGAAAAAATAAACATCTCGTAGAGGTTGCTTGATTAATTATGATCTCCGGTAATGTATTAGAACATTATTGAGGGGAGGTTTTTCTTACTGCTACATTTTCATTATTAGTATGCCATCACGAATTCTAAAATTCAAAAATCCTATTCAAACTCTGAGCCAAGCCTATCCCAAAAGTAGACTTATCTCCACTATTCCTCTCAAAGTGATTGGTTGCTCTGTCTTTGTGCATATTGCGCCTCATTAGAGAAATAAATTGGGTTCAAAAGCAAAAAAATATATTTTTATAGTCTACTCTCCTCACTAACGTGGACAATAATAAAAAGTATTATTTTTCCTATAATAAAAAGTATTACACCTACATGGATGTAAAATTCTTTAGTTCAAAATGCATGTACCAAAAATTGAAGTCACCCAAATTGTGTTTGTTTGTGAAATGAATTGCGCCAGTGTGTTCGAGATGCCACAAATAGTTTAAATAAACCCCCATTTTTATTTGGTTGTTGCATGAGAAGACTTTAAAAAGATTAATTACTTGGGAAGTAACGAGACGCGCAAACAATAAGAATTCGAGATTCGATTACTCCTATTACTTTCATTTGTTTTAGTTTTATAAAAGAAGATTAATAATAAAAAATATACATATCATGTCTTTCCCATGTCACTGTCTCAGCCCGTTCTCAAAATCGAATGCCTGGTCATTCTAAAAAATCCTTAAAACAATTATGTGGGTCTAGGAATTGATGATCTAACTGTAGTTGCAACTGTGGTATTTAGGCGGTTCTACTGAAGTGATTATTCATGCATCCTTGATGATGCTAGGAATGCAGCCAATGATAGCTAATAAAGAGAGGACGCAGAACTCCTGCTGTCACCAAAGGAAGAAGGCCGGTTGATAAAATGAGGTTACTTAGTCTGTGTTGCATTGAAGTGATGTGGAATTCGAAGGGTTGTTTAATAGTAATGGAGCGGTTATTACTATAGAAAGAATGGATGTTTGGATAATATTATTGATAGAGTTTCAAATAACTTATTAATGGTATAAATATGCATATATTTCTTCATTGTAAGAACCTTTTAAGTTTCTTTCTTCTTTATGTGAGTAAACTGCATTTTGTCTTCATTTAAATGGCGTATGGATGCATTGGCTGATATGCTAACCTTAGGTTATCTTCTATCAGTAATTCAGCATTTGTTCCAGTTGGACCTAATAACGGAACTTCTGTTGAAGTTGGACATTTGGTTGATTGTCAAGCAGGGACTTCCAGGTCTACCTCCTCTGCTTCAGCTGAAGAATTAGAGCGGCCTCCTTCTGGAAACAATCAACCTTTGAACTCTCAAAGCATCGAGAGTTACGCAGATATTGGGTTGGTCCATAGTCATAGCCCTCCATTCAATTCTCAACAATCACAAAGAATACAGGAAACCCCAACCATGCCAAGTTTTTTAGTGAGTACATCTATTCTTCTGACGTTGTAGCTGAAAAAATCTACATTATGTCCTTTGAGTGTAAAAACACTAATTGTACTCGTCAGAGTTTAATAAAACAAATATAGTATTATTCTGCCTTTATATGATTTTAAATGTTATATTTAACTTTCATTAACTTTAATTTTAACCATTTCCAAGTGGATTTGCTGGTCTCACTAATATGCCTTTCTTGTTTAAAGCAGCCATATGATACTGAAACGAGTTATGTTACTCCTTTTTTTCAAACAAGCATGGACGATAATATTCGTGGGCAAAGCTTAGCCTCTCAACCTGAGGTATCCTTTCTATCAGGAATATTCAGATCATTCTGATTCATTCATTTTTTTATTATGCATTTTCTATTTTCTTGGGCTCATGAAAAAGGACATGCTAGTTAAAAAAAAAAAAAAGACTATTTCCAACTCACAAGTATTCTTGTCTGGAAATTTATGATATTTTTCTCACAAGGCGTATTGATATGTATATGACCAGGTTCCATGCTTGATATCAAAGGTTTTGCTTATGACACGAGGTGGTTTGATCAAGTATTTTTCTATTTCTGTTGGATTATATCAAGGATCAGCCTTAAGCCCATATCTTCTTGCTTTGGTCATGGATGTTGTCACTAGACATTTGCAAGAGGTTGTACCCTGGTGTATGCTTTTTGCTGATGATATTCTTCTTGATAAGACTAGATAGGGAGTTGAAGGTAAACTTGAATTATAGAGGTCAACCTTAGAGTCTAAAGGCTTCGTTTGAGCAGATCTAAAACTGAATATATGGAGTGTAAGTTTAGTAATAATAGATCTAGTGGGGGGATTGTGACTTTGGGCAATCAAGTCATTAATAAGAGTACACATTTTAGATATCATGGGTCTATTGTTCAGAGTGATTGTGAAATAGATAGAGATATTATTAGTAGAATTCAAGTTGAATGGTTGAAGTGGGAGAATGCATCGGGCTTCGTGTGTGATTGAAAAGTCCCCCTCAAACTTAAGAGAAAATTCTATAAAATGGTGATGAGACCTGCGATGCTTTATGGTGATGAATGTTGGACATTAAAAGTGAAGCATAATATTAAGTTAAGTATTGGAGAGATGAGGATGCTCAAGTGAATGAGTGGCTTTACTCTTAGAGACATGATACGAAATGAGCATATACGTGAAATGTTTGGAGTAGCTCCAATGGAAGATAAGATTAGAGAGAGTTCACCTTAGATGGTTTGGTCACATAAAACCACAGCCTTCTGATGACCTAGTTAGGAAAGTAAATGTATTGGATTTGACTTATGTTAACAGAGATAGAGGTAGACCTAAAAAGACTTGGTTAGAAAATATTAGAAATGACTTTTCTTTTTTAGATTTAAATGAGAATTTGACTCTTAATAGGACACAATGGAGAAAAAATATTCATGCAGCCGACCACTTATAGTGGGATAAAGGCTTGATGATGTTGTTGTTGTCGTCCATGATTCATTGAAGTTTCTCAAGGGAGCTAGGGAGGAACATCCATGACAGAGTAGCAGGTAGTGCAACTAGTTTCTTCGGGCTTTGTTGGAGAGAAAAATGCTTACTAATTGAGAATCCCAAGTTGCTATTCCTTCACTATCATGAAATGTTTAGTCAAACTTTGATGGATTATGTTGACATGAGATTTTTGGAACGTTAAGCTTTACAGGAGCATTTGCCAATGTTCACCCATTTTCCAGGAGCTTTTGGTGCAGCTTCTTTTCACCCAAGCATGGTAGAGCAATTGGTTTTAGACCTCCTTTGAATTATGTGGAATGTTGTAGGAAATGTTTAGAAGTTGTTGGGCTTACTGTTAGTTGAATTAAAATTAAATGCATGATGTACTATTTTTATAGCTTTGAAATTGTTGATTGAGATAACGTTTTAAAAATATTATGTTATAATCTAACAAGACATGTTTAAGCATCTTTGATCTAGGGTTGAGGAATTGTAGAAGTAGCATCATTTGAAAATTAGATAGTAGAAACTAGACTTTTATTCATTTAGACATGTACAATATGGGTAGAAGAAACACCAATAAGAGGGGTATATAAATTAATGTGAATGGATTTGGAAGGCTAATTGGTAGCTAGAATAAAGGTGAAATGTTTAGACCAAATAGAAGGCAAAAATAAATAAAGAAGGAGGTTTTGTAAAGCCGATTCCAATTTATTTGGATAAGGTTAATGATGATGATGATAATGAGAATTCAGTAGTGGTGTCATTTTGTTCCAACTTTTGTGCGATTTTTAAGTATTCTATAATTTAATGTATGTGTGCTATTTCAAACATGGCTAACCCATAACTTTAGTTTGTTTGTGGTGTCAATGTCTAAAGCAAATGCTTTCCATAATTGCGCCTGCACTTCTAGCATTGAGTTCCTTCATCCATCTTATTTGAGTAGGAGCTGAATGTAGCACTTCAGAGCTTTGAGGAATTTTGCTTTTTAAATACACTTATTGGTGTCCATCTTACCTGATTGCTTTAAGTTAGCTAATCATATATGTATTTTTAATATGCTTCCATTATTTCACTTCCATTTAAAATTGAGTGGCACATAAAAACTCACTACTGCTGATATTTCATGCTATCCTAGGTATGTTCTTTTACTGGATATAGCTGGCGTTATGTGTCTAAGGCTTTGTTTGAGACGGTTTTCTTTCTGCTTTTTAAAGCAGTTTTTCAAAAATTTTAATTTTTGTACAAGAAAGCTGCTTTAAGAAGCAATAAAAAAGCTGTCCCAAATGAAACCTAAGCTCTATCCTTGACCAGCGTTATGCTTGGTTCTGATATTCTGAATAACGGATATTAAGGAGCTAGAGATGCCTTATCAAAATTTTTATGCTCTTTTTCGCTGCAGATTCTGAATTTACATTCAGCAAATAGCAACCCCTTGGCCCCAACTGCCATTACTCAGCAGCAGCAGCAACAACAGCAGGCATTGACACAAATTTACCCACAGGTTCATATCCCCCACTACCCGAATTTCATGCCATATCGTCACATCCTTTCACCCGTGTATGTCCCTCCTATGGCCTTGCCAAGCTACTCAAGCAACCCTGCTTATGCCCACCCCTCAACCGGCAATAGCTACCTTATGATGACTGGAGGAAGTTCACATTTACCTACTGGTGGAATGAAGTATGCCCCTTCCCAATATAAGCCTTTGCCTGCAGGGAGCCCCAGTGCTTATGGGAATTATTCCAGTCCGGCCACCTTTGCAATTGGTACCCCTAGCCCCATTGGTGGTGCCACAGGGCTTGAGGACATGATGAGGATTAAGTACAAGGACAATAATCTTTATGTTCCAAATCAACAGGTATGGCTTCTATCAACCAAGGTTAAAAATAGCTTTGGTAACTTAACGCTGCCTTTCCAACAATTTATAGATCTATTCGTGATTTCTCTTGTGTGTTAAGTTTGGTAATATGATATTTATAACTGGAAAGTTTAATACAGTCAAAGCAAATAAATTGTTCCTTGTTTTTAATTGCAGAAGAAGGATTTCATACATTTGATTGCTTTGCTGTTTTTAATAATTTGTTTTCATATTTGTTGTTGTCAACCTGGGAGATTTTTTTGCCGTTATGCAAAACTAAGCCCCTTCTATGCTGATAAATTAAATTAAACTTAATTTAGTGGTATTAGTGGAATAATATTCCTCGTCTTGCTTGAAGATATAGCCAACCTTAGCAAAGAAGTTAAGATTTATCTTTATTTTAGACCTTCGCGTCTTTCTGTGCTACAGCCCCAATAGGCTCTTCCAGTGGTTTGCTAAACTAAAGCTTTAATTTCCATTTTTTATGATAAACTTTAAAAAAAAAAAATTTTTTTGAAAGTTTTTTAAAGATTTTTTGACTTATAATATCCTTAGAACAGTAAATTTGAGAGCTGAATACAGATCAGTTGAGACTACTTCACGAAGACTATTTTGTCTGCATATCCTCTTTTAAATGCAAATGATCAAGTAAAGTCCATTGGGGCATCCAACGCTCATTCCATTGAACTGAACTTGCTTTTAAATCTAACTAGCAATAATAAGTGATATTTATGTTCAAGTATTTAAAACAAAAAAATTGGATTAAATTTATTGCTGCTCAACTTTGAGAAAATGAGCTATCAAACTCATTCTGATATGCATCTTAAATATTGTGTCTGTTTTTGTAGGCTGAGCCCTCTGATATGTGGATGCAGACTCCTCGAGAACTCCCAAGCCTTCAGTCAATGCCATATTACAACTTATCAGGACACACAGCTCATCCACCTGCTTTCGTCTCAGCACATGCCGCCGCCGCCGCCGCCAGTGGTCATGCCTCCTTTAATGCCGTCGCTGCCACAGCACAACCATCTCCTCTGCAATACCCTGGCATGTACCACCAACCGCAGCCAGCTTCTATTGCTGCTCCCCACCACCTTGTACACCAGCAGGTACCTCCTTCTGTAGGTTTGGCTGCTGGAGGTCCCCAAGTTGGGGCATTTCAACAATCCCAGCTTGGTCGCCTTAACTGGACAACCAACTTCTAACTCCATCAAATGGGATGAAACTATTAGCTTTTTCTGCTTCCATAGTAGGCAGATATTAAGTCGCAAGATTTATCTGTAACAAAAGCTATGATTTTCGTAAATACAATGAAAGATGCTATTATATATATTCAGAAAAAGGGCTTCGTTTTTTTCCTTGAAATTTCGTATGAGATCCAAACTCCTTCAAAATTGATATCATAGCATTGCTGCCTCCTGCTTGAGCATATTTTACTCCTTTAAAATTAAGCTAAGTATGCATCTGATTCGGTAATTTTATTTATTTTAAAAATAATTAAAATATATATACTAACCAATTGTTTTTTAATTGAAATAAAAAATAAAAGTGATTTTAAACAGGCTCCTTTTTTATTTTCATGTGATGAAAGCAATTAGATGTTGAATTGGTGCATGATTTAGGCTTTGTTTGAGACTGTTTTCTTGCTGCTTCTTAAAACAGCTTTCTAGTATAAAATTTTTAATTTTTGTACTAGAAGTTGATTTAAGAAGCAGTAAGAAAGCTGTCTCAAATGAAACCTTATTCGCCCCGTCCTTCGGGACAGACCATAGATATTTACCTGTTTATTGCTACTTAGCTTTTTGCTTACCTGTACAGATATTTACTTGTTTATGTTTCGAAGTGCTAATTCCTTAGAGATTCTTGGGTGTGGTGCGCTATGTTTTGTTGTCCATTTACAGAGCTTACTCGTAGAGAAAGCAAGGCTATGTCAAGGGAACTTTTATTTGGTCCGGTGCAAGGACCTAGAGGAAGGTTCGGTTTTGCCTAAAAAAGTGCAAATACCGAGTTTTTTGAAAAAATACCGAGTTTTTCAAAAAACTCGGTATTTGCACTTTTTGACCTATTTTAGGCAAAAACCGAACCTTCCTCTAAATCCAGTGAAAGGACCTAATAATTGCTCATGTCAAGGTGCTCATCAAGAGACCATCAGGTTTTGAGCCATTCCGGAAATGGGAAAAGGAGGTAAACACTGCGGTGAGGGCCTCAATGGGGGGGAGGCGAGGAAATTCCAATTAGCAGAAAGATTAACTTTTCTCGGCTATGGCTTGGAATTACTGAAGAACTTGTTTGTCAGAATCACAGCCATACAAGAATTTTACACGTGTTGGTTGCAGTTTTAGGGACTGTTTGGTAGCACCCCGGATTTGATTTAAGTAGGATTTTGTAAATCCGGATTTTGAAAATCTTGATGGGCTTAAATCATGAAAATTGTTTGGTAACATTCATGATAAATCCTCTTAAATCTCATGTTACTGTTTGGCAATAGAGCAAGATTTACCGAGTGAACTCTTCCTCTAATGTCATGGATTTCGTAAATCTAACAAAATACATGATTTTGGAAATCCGGGATTTAGAACGAAACGGCGGAATTTTTCGTCTATAGCAGATTTTGTTTATCGTGAGATTTAGTTTTGCATTTGAGGCCGTTTGGCTAGATTTCGCTCAAATCCGCTTCAAATCCGGCCTAAATCTTGCTACCAAACAGCCCCTTAGAATATGAAATTGTTCTTTGCCGACCTATTGTTTCATATCAGCTAAGCTATATGGAACTGAATTTGTTGGGACTATCTTGAAGGGAAAGGCTAGATTTTCACTGCATTAGGCCATGAATAGAGAAATTACAATTGATATTACTTATAATAAGGCTTCCACAATGGATGGGCGTTTTATAAGAGACGCCCGAATTTTCAAGTAACGTCGGACTTCCGCAAGATTACCAAGTGACACCAGACTTTCATCCCTATTTGTCGTCGGATTTTAACCATATGATTAACATTTGTAATCTGATTGGCCTCAGAGACGAGTCAACCCATTGTAATCTACCTAAACACTAGTATAATCATTTCAGACCGGGTCATACCCCGTGATTTTTCCCCTTTACAGGGTTTTCCAAGTAATAAATCTTGTGTTCTTTATGTGTGAGCTGAACATATGTGCAAATGCTAAAACTTAGGATTTTAACTCTATTGCCACGTATATTCTAGCCCGCAATAATTATATAAATTAAATAAACATTAAATTAATTCATATAAAAGTAATTTAATTCTAATTATTCATAAAAAAATGAAATATATTTATCGTTATTTAATACATTAAAATCAATCAGAGAAGAAATAATCCATGATGATTGAGATTAGATAGAAAATTGATTATTTTTAAATAAAAAATAAATATCATAAAAAAGCATAAGTAAATGGAGTTTTTATTGTTTTCGGAAAAAAAAAATCTGATTCAAGGTTTTTAAAATTTGAAAGTTTTAAGTAATATAAAATTGTCTTTCTTTTATAATTATTAAATCTTTGAAACTTGAGCGAGTAATCTTAAAAATTAGAGAGGCCTTTATTTTTAAGTGGAAACTCTTATTTTTCTCTCTCCTCTAATTTGTTACTGTGGGGATATTTGATTTGTTGAAAAAGGAATATATAGTATAATAAAATGCAATATAAAAAATATATAGTGTATTTAAAATATTTAGAGGTGATACATCATCAAATAATTTTTATGATCAGACACGAATCTCAATGTAATTTTAAATTGGAAACTTCCGAAATTAAATTCGGGACTATCCGAATTTTGATTTCAACAATTTATAGTCAAATTGAACGCCTCAAATATACGAAACCAAAACACAAATTTTCGCTCAATTCGAGTCTAAATGGGTCCAAATTGAGGGCATGAAGCACTTTTGAAAGATTCAAATCATAAATTGGGCAACCAATTGATCTCCAAATGCGTCCTGCTTGTAGTCAAATTTAGTGGCTCAATGAGACAAATCCAACGAGCTCAAGATCGTCAAATTCTGACACCATTAATGTAGTTAACTACTCGATAAACGGTCAATGATCAAGAGAATTGATATCGACCGTCTATTTGAACCACTCTCAAAATGTCAATGATCGTCTCCTTATTTATGTGTCATGACAGTCCTATAAAATCATAAATGAACCCCTTATTCTTCTCTTAGGGGAGGGAGGAAGGGGTGGAGGGAGAGAAAGAAGAGAAATCCGATATCTCTTTTGCCACTAAGCTTCTCCTCGACCATCGCCCATCCACATGTCGCCATTGGACTATCAAGCCATACTTTCTCCCAACCATCGATCATCACCGAACCTTTGCCCGACCACCAATCTTCGCCAGACCACCACCCGGTCACCAGACATTGTTGGATTTTCACCAGACGTCCACTTGGCCGCCAATCATCGTCGGACTTCCATATGGTCGTCGACCGTCGACTACTGTCTTTTCGACCTCCATTGTTCGTTGACTATGATCTTTCTAACATTCATCGCTTACCGACTACAGTCCCCTCCGACCTCCGTCACTTATCGACTATGGTCCATTCGACTACCGTCGCACGTTGACTACGATCCTTCTGACCTTCGTCGCCTGCTGACTATTGTCCCTGCTAATATTTGCCGCGCACTAACTACAATCTTTGTCGCGCACTAACTATAATCTTCGTCGCACGTTGACTACGATCCTTCTGACCTCCGTCACTTATCGACTTCGGTCCACTCTGACCTCCGTCACCCGCTGATTACGATTCTCTCCCACCTCCTTCGCTCGTCGACTACAATCCTTCTAACCTCCGTCATCAGCCAACTATGATCTCTTCGACTACCATCTCCATATTATAGTCTCCTCGACCGTTGTCACTAGACTATGGGCTTTTGCGACCTCTGCCGCCTGCCTACTACGATCATTTCAACTATCGTCATCCGACTATTGTCCTTCTGACCTATATAGCTCGTTGATTATGATCCTACCAACCAAACAAATATGTCAACAATGATTCTTCCAACTCCCATCATGGAATACAATGTATATAATATATATTGGCTACATTGAGTCATAGCCATCCCTTTAAGGAAGGGCTTCATTTGTAATCAACTGCAAATAATAGTGGATTCATTCAAACTGGACAAGTCCCGTGATATTTTCCCCTTTTAGGACTTTCCACATAAAAATATGGTCTCTTATGAGCACGATACATCTATCTTCATTTGTTTGTGTGCTGGATCTTCGTACAAAGTTAATACATTAAACTTTATATTTTTCTATTGTTGCGAATATTCAAGGATGCAATAAAGAGTTATTTGGATTAATATAAGATATATTTAGGTTATTATTATTATTTTTGGATTGAAATGTAATGAATGCAATGCAATGAAAGTCTAATGATAGCGGTGTACTGATTGTTAATAGGCAACAACTGTTGAGGGCTGTGTGGCTAAGGTTGGCAATCGGTGATGATCAATTGCTAGCAGTGACTCTTGATAGCGATGGTATGCAGCCGATGAGGATCAAGGGTGGTAGCATTTGATTGTAGGTGACAAAGGTGATGATTGACAATAATAAACGAGGTTTATAACAAGGAATTTTATAATATACTTTATTTTAAATGATAATTTTATTTTTAATATATTTAAATTTTTAAATATATTTTTAATAAATTTAAATGATAATTTAATTTTTAATAGAACCCAATGGAGTAAAAAAAATTATGTAGCAGTCTTATTATTTACGTACTATATAAATATAAATTTATATAAATGCGCAGATATAGAATATATATGCCCAATCCGCGCAATTTTTTTTTCCCAAAAAAATAAAAAATATATATCGCAACGTTCAAACTTCAAGACTCCAAAGGCCGGACTTGCAAATCTCTCAATTACAGTTAAACCGTCATATTTCTAAGTCCGACCCACGTCTTTCCTTTCTCCCTCTCTCTCTCTCTCTCTCTCTTTCTGGCAAAATTGAAAATTTCTCACTCCTTTCAAACCGTTCATTCCTTTGCTCTCCCTCCATCGTTGTTGCGGTCTCTCCCGGTGGCGAAAGTAGCTCTGGATCTCTCTCCGTAGCCGGAACAATGGACGGTGGAGCGCCGCAATACAACCCACGGACGGTAGAGGAAGTCTTCGGAGACTATAAGGCACGGCGCGCCGCGCTTATCAAGGCTCTCACCACTGGTGCTCTATCTTCTTCCTAAATCCTCTTCCCCCTCTTCTCTTCCTAGGGCTTTCCTCTTCTAGGGGAAGGAGAAGGAGACCCTTTGTGCTATTTGGGCATTTCCGTAGTTTCGGAAAACTTTTCTCAGTTTTCTGACCGATGTCTTTTTACTTGATGTAGATGTGGATGAATTCTTCCAGCAGTGCGACCCGGGTGAGGGCCTCTTGTTCCTCATTTTTTTTTGGCATATCTGGTGTAATTAGAAGATATTTGGCTTTGTCACAGTCATACGCGTGGCATTTTCCTTATCATCAGACGGAACTGAAGCCCCTGAATTTTATATTTTAACATTTAATAAATAAAAAAAAACCAAATTTGATAAAAAATTAAAGAAATTATGATGTTCATAACTATATGATTCATATTCAGTTTCCAATTGATAATATCCAAACCAAATTACAAAAGTAAAATAAGACACCCTCAAAGTCCTTATTCCTAAAGCTCTCAAATTTTCTTCTCCAATGGAAACAACCGAGTCATACGCAATTGCAATTTCAGAAACAAGTTGTACCTGAATCAAGTAATTATTATCATATTCTAAGGCGTTGACACTTTATATTTCTTCGATTTTGTTGCCTGTGTAAGCGAGATTATATTATAACATGCTATCGAGCATACTCTCATTTAGTAAGAGAGATGAAAGTAACCTTCTTTACTTAGCTACTTAAGAACTACCCCAAATATGAAATGCTATAAGCCGAACACAAGCTATTCTTGAGTAGTGAGCTTTTTATGCTCCTAACTGAGAGTTTCAGGTGCTTTGAGTGCATATGATGATTATAAGTTGATTATTTTTGTGCGTGAAATGTCCTTGGACCGCTTTATATAGGCATTGATGGCATCTAGAATTTTAAGTTAAACACTATTGTTTTGCTTTGATTTTTGCTATAAAGGTACTGAGAACATCTAGAATTCAAGCCAAACACTTGTTTTTCTTTCTAGCCTCTTCCATTGCATCACATTTTCTCTATTGTTTGAAGTTGTGATAAATCAAAGATGAATTAGTGGTCGTAAAACACAACGTTCTGGTCAATTTGCGAAGTGCTGTTTTTTTGGTTTAATATAGAACATACCCTATTAAAACTATTTTTTCTTACAATATAATAATTGCATGACACTGTTTTAAATCATTAACGGACTAAGGCCTTCTCCAACCGAACTCCAAACGCATGAATGACGTCGCTTATGAGTTCCAACAGAATGACAAAACTTACGGTATTTGGTTGCGGGTGAACAGTGCGACATCAATATTGGCGTTGTACTGTTCACCTGCGTTATTTTTCTGTCTCTACCGGATTTGTCGAAGATACGCGTGAAGGAGAAAGACGGTTACCTGGGCGTAAAATGGAGTTCGATTGGAGAAGAATCATGCCATTTTTTTGTTACACTGCATTTTGGAGTGAAGTTGAGATTTTCGGTTGGAGTTGCCCTAAGGGGAAGTTAGTCTAATCATGACATGTGGTGTTTATCCATCTATCCAAAAAAAAGAAGAAGAAAAAGCCAAGGCAACTCCCCCCCACATTTCATCTCCCACCAATTCAGAACACCATCTAGTTTCTTTTGCTTATGGTTTCTTACTTGGGGCCACATGCTTATTTCTAAACCTAAGCTATAAACTCTAAGGCTTCGTTTGAGACAATTTTTTTATTGTTTTGATTTTTGGATCACAATCATAGTTTTTGTCTAGCCATTGCTTTTTCTCACTATTTTCAAGAAATTTTTATATTAGGAAGTTGTTTTCTATAGCAGCTTTAAAAAAAGTTACTTTCTTCAAAGCAACTTCACAAAAAGCTGTAGCCTACCCAAACGGACCTTAAAACTATAAGTTTTCACCTTCTCCCAACATGGATTACCACTCTTCGTCAATTGCCCAATTTTTTATCCTTGCAACCTATGCTAACTGCTGATGGCAGTCTGATCCAACCTTATGCTTGAATTTGACGGCATGGTTGATTAGATATTTTTTGCTTTAAAAAAATTTATTTTTAGGGAATATTTAGATATACTTCATCTTTTATTATATTAGATTTTATTTCCTATCTATTTCATGCTATTTTATTTTTCTTTAGCCCTAGGTTTCCTTCCATTATAAATGGGCCCCTGAGCTTGGCTTATGGATTATTGTGGAATGAAATATTTTGAACTGTGAGCAGCTCCTTGCCTCATACGTGTCTCTCTCTCTCTCTCTCTCTCTCTCTCTTCCCCTAGGGTACCTCGTATGTACCTTTTTAACTTCTTTCTTTCAATTCTAATGGACCATGCTGTGTATTTCAGTGGCTTGTCGTATCTAAAGAATCATGATATAACATGGTTTTATCAGCTATATATCTTATTGATGATGGTTCTATGATTTGCTTGTCTATATGGTTTTCTGATCTAGTATTTTTTTTATTCAGTTCATGTTTGTTTTCCCTTGCTGTTCTCAACTATATATACATATTGCAGAGAAGGAAAACTTGTGCCTTTATGGCCATCCAAATGAACAATGGGAAGTTAATTTGCCTGCAGAGGAGGTTCCTCCCGAGATTCCTGAACCTGCTCTGGGCATTAACTTTGCTAGGGACGGAATGCAAGAAAAAGATTGGTTAGCATTGGTGGCTGTCCATAGCGATGCATGGTTACTTGCTGTGGCATTTTATTTTGGTGCTAGATTTGGCTTTGATAAAGTTGGCAGGTAATTGTTTATCCAAGTCAGCATAAACATTTTATATAATTGTTTATTTTTTGTATATCAGAATATTTTTAGATTACTTTCTTTTTAATGAATTGTTTTAATCATTTAATTCTTTTGCAATTATTTCCATCTTGCTATTGAAACAGTTCAGATGCGTGAGTAATGTTTTGCATATTATTTTTGTTGCTGCGTTGGATCTTTTTGTTTATCAGCATCGTTCCTCAAGTTTAGCAGAGATTATGGAGTGATATTCTCCGATTTGTCACTTAATGTGAGTAGAAAACTGGGTTGGGAAAATCATGCCAATGGTTTTCTTTTTGTATACACAATGATGCATCTAGCATATCTTCTTGGTTTTATTGTCGCTGAATGCCTTTTACTATATTAACGCAAATTGGAATATCTAGTAATTGCATGAGTGCTTTCTTTGAGAGGTTAGAAGATCTGTCATGTAGGATATTCAGTTTTGTATGAGGCAAATTAGATGGGTGGTTTGTACCGAGGTTTAAAAAGGCGAAATCAGGAATCATGGTATTTTGTCGAAGTGAGGCGAGGCGTAAGCCTCAAAATGGGAAAGTAAAGTACTAAAAAATTATAAATAACTCATAAAAATGAAAAAAAAAATTTAGTAAATTATGAATATAATGACTTGTTTGAAAGTAAATATAAATGAAACATAAGATTCAAAATAAATACTCATTGTTTGCCTATAGATCTAAAATTTTCCATGCTAAAGAAAGTTTAAAACACATAATAGTTTAATTTAGCATCTTAAAAATGGAATAAACGATTTCAAGAATTGTACTTTTGATGTAGTTTGAAACATCAATTTTTTTGATTTTTAGGCAGTCCTTCCATTTTGCTCAAAGTTCTCAGAGTTTTTTATTCCACAGTTTTGAAAAAATAATGACATAACTTCTGATATCTAATTAATAGGAAAAGCAATTTATCTAAGTATAATTATGTACCAATTTTCTGCTACTTATATAATATGTAGAAGCTATGTTTCAGTATTGCTGGGCACATGCAAGTGCTATTGAGAAATGCATAAATGGAATTAAAATTAAATTTTGAAATAATATTTATACTCTTGATCAGATAGTTCAAGAAAATAAAAACTCAACTTTGCACAAAGAAGGAAAAATAGGTTGAAAGGGAAGAAAGCTCCTTACCTTCACAGTTCACACAATGCAAGCAAAGCCAAAGCAACACTCGAAAGGTTGAAAGGTCGTTACGTTCGTTGGGAGCTTTGGTTGGAATGAAACTTTCAAAACTTTATTTCTCACGAAGTAGTCGAAGCCGACATAGGGTTGAAATGGAAAAAAGATCGTTACCTTCGCTAGAAAGAACTTGACCAGATGCGAAGAAGCGAAGTTGAAGCAGGCGAAGCCGAAGCAATTTACATGAAGCAAGAGATTGTTATTTTCGCTGAGAGTTGCCAGAAGAGGCGAAGGAACTTTTTGATTGACTGTCTAAGTAGCCCTAAATCTAAAACATGGTGGCCCTAAATCTAATATGCGCGACTAGGCCGAATAAAAAAAAATGACAATTGAAACGAGTCAGGGCTCAAACTGCATCGAGGCATACACTTCAATGAAAAAAAAGCCTCGCCCGATCCAGTGAGGCTTAAGCCTCAAGGCGTCCAAGATGCTCCTCGAATCTAGGCGTACGCCTCAAATGCCTTTTTAAATCATGGTCTGTACAGTACTAATGGTGGTTTGAACTTGATTACAAATCTTTTGTCTTTTCTTTTGGGATTTGATTATTTATTTTCCTCATTGATGATGATATCAATGTTCTTTTGGTTTACCTATTAAAGTGTCCATCAAAAGTTTCTTTATATTAACGTCTATGAAGAAATAGCATAAGAATATACTTTTTTATTCAATTTAAAGCCATTTGTACTGATAATGCTTTTGAATATTTATATTCTCCTTTTCACCCGTTCTAAGTAGTATTGTCCTTAAATCACAATGTCTATATTCATTTTAGTAAAATGGATTGGTTGAGCATAAGCATTGACATCTTCTTAATATTGCTTAGACTTTAATGTTTTACATGCACGTCTCTTGAAATTTTTTTGGAGATGATATTCTAACAACTTGCTATTTAATTAATCATGTGTTCTTTATTGTTTTGCGATGTGTTGCTCCATTTTAATTTTTTATCCTAACAAAATTCCTTTTCATCATAAAGTTTTTTGAAATAAATTTTTTGTTCTTTCTCTTCGCCCAAGTTATGAACTTTTACTTCACGCCATTCAGTGCATCTTTCTAGGCTATTCTTATGCTCATAAAGGTTATCAATATTATGAACGTTCTGCACGTTGATTATAAGTCTATGTTGATAGTACCTTTCATAAGGCATCTCCTTACCTTCTCTCCTACTTCATCTCCTAGCAGTAGTGCTCTGTTAGCTATTCTACTACCTATAGTTACTATGTGTGCTCTTATTTCTTTAAGGGTTTATACTTATAGAGCTATAAGGCCATTTTTGTCCTTTGTTTAAACACCCCTCCATCTTTATTCTATAAATGAGTATTTGCCTAAAGCTGAACTATTATATTTACATCTTTCTTTTGAACTGCAAAAAGGTAAACACCAATATATTGACCATTAGTTGCTTTTTTTGTCTTTTTATCATTTATCCTATTCCTTTCATCAATTTGCTCCATTGTCTCAATTCCCTGAAGATTTAGGAGGCTCAATTCCATTGTCTCAATTCCTAGGACATATTAGGAAGCTCTACTCGACAACTTAATTTGATGTACACAATAGACTCTAAAATGGTTACTCTTATTAATAGTCATACTTGGGATTTGGTTACAACTCCATTTCGGGTTAAAGTCATTTTATATCTTTGGATTTTCACTGTTAAGTTCCATCTTGTTGGATCTATTGAATATTACAAGGCCTGATTGGCGGTGAAATGATATAAATAGGTCCATGGCATAGATGACTTTGAGAATTTTCTCCCTTGTTATTCGACTTATTTGTTAAACTTCTTCCACCTATTGCCATTAATCAAGGATGAACTCTTTCATCTATGCATTTTCTACAAATTATTTTCAGTTTTAAGTATTTGATCTTGTATGTTTGCGAGCTCTTTCATCTACATACTTTGTATTTTTTTTTTTTTTTGCTTAGTTTTAAGATTTTTAAAAATTTTATTGAAGCTCAGTTTTGTGTTGCAATCCTCAATTTTTATTAAAGGAAACTTTATTTATATGTTATTATTATTACAATAATATCAAGCCTTTATCCCACTACGTGGGGTTGACTACATGAATCCTTTTTCTCCATTGTGTCCTGTTAAGAATCAAATTCTCATTTAAATCTATATGTGATATTATTGGTTATAAATATTTTTAATTTGTGAAATCCTAATTGATCTTTTCTAGATGTATTGTGAAAATATTTCTTGATGTTGATTGTTTGAAAAACATTAGAGTGACATTGATGGGGACATCAGTTGGAAAGTCTACCGTCGACGTGGCCGTAAATCAACGGCCACGATTTACCCGATGTACTTTTGATTTTATTATTGTCTACTTATTGATGTAATCTTTTTATTTCAGCATTTTCCATTTTTACCCTTGCTTGAGGGATTGAGTCTTGTAGCCCATTAAGGATATTTGAGTCCATTTTGCTTTAAGTCATTATATGAGGCTATTTATAGCCTTGATCTTGTTATTTTGAAGTTAATGAATGATTAAGAAAATTTTCCTGCATTTGTCTTCCTGCATGAGCTCTTGTGAGAGCTTGATTGTTTGATGGAGAGAGATCCCTAGGAGAGGGAAGCGTGCACACTACCCACCAACCTTGGAGACGGCCGGGTTCGTGGTCTTTCTTTATCTTTGTCTTTGTTTTTCCTCCTTCCACACCACCACCGGACATCTTTACATCCAAAACCCTCCTCCATCTCCAAGCAATCGTCACCCCCTAATCAAACTTCCCCTCCCACATTCTCCACCATAAGCCGCCGGTCACCTCACTCGACCCCTCCTCCTCCCTCAACCCACGGCCAACACTCCACCCGACCCCTCATACCGCCAGCCCAATCTCTAGCCGCCGGCCACCATCCACCTCCTTCTCCCTATTGAAATCCTTGCCAAATTTGGGTGATTTAATTTTGGACAGATTTTCAAAATTCAAATCCAACTAATTTGAATTTGAAATCTTTCCTAATTTGTCATTTTATGTTTGGAAAGTTCTTAAATCAATTCTTTTGAATTTCAAATTCAATTGAATTTGATTAATTACTTTCCTAATTCTAAATTTACATTTATGCAAGCATGACACCTCATCCCCAAATTCCCTCTTGCCCATTAATGCCGCCGGCCCCTTCATTGGCTTGGATTTAGATTTATTTCCTTAAGCTAAGTATCTCTTTTGGAAATATTTCAAATTCCCCAAATCTCCTCTTAACCGAATTTTCCCCAAAGTCCTAATCTTTAATTTTATTTCCTAAAACCTTAAATCAAATTTTGGAAATAAAATTCCCTCTTCTCAATCCCGCCAGCCCTCTCTCCCACCCGTCTCCCCCCTTCTCTCCCACCCGTCTCCCCCCCCTCTCTCTCCAAGCCCCTCTCTCTCACGTTCACCTCTTGCTGGACAAATGCTTGAATTCCCTTCCAATTTTCTTTACTCCTAAGCATAGAAAACTGAAGGTTTTCTCAGATTTTGGGCTCAGATTTTGGTTCCAAAGTCTGAAACATTTTTCTGGATTTTGGAAGAACACTTGGGACGTAACCTCTCTCCGCTTATAAAAGAATATTCTTTCTTTTGCTATCATCCGAGAGGTGTATTAAGACTATATTCCGCAAAGGTGATACTCTTCATTGATTCGTGTACTTTCCTATTCTACTACCTCGTAGAGAGATTGTTCAAGCAAGAGATTTTGTTTCACTATCACCACTCATTAGTAACGTAGGATTGTTAGTTCTTTGCTTTTAGACCTCTTGTTAGATCAAGGTTGTAATGAAAGCTACTTCGTACGCATTGCTTTAATTTTCTTAAATATTTTGACTTTGTTTAGTCTCTCGCATAGTTTAGCCTAAATGGAAGTGACCATTTATTAGTTTTACTTTGTTGTTTTAATCGCTAATAACGAAAATCTGAAATTGTTCTTTAACTATTTTGTGCAAGCTTCCTACTTCGCATGTAGTCCTGCATCAGACATTATACTGTTTAATTTTTGTGGGCATCATTCATTACTTAAAAACAGTTGCATTAAAATGATTTTATATCAGTTTCGTGATATTTAAATGAAATTGAAGAATTTTTTGTCATTTAATGAACAGCTGCACTAATGCAGGAATCCTCCAATCAATATTTCTTTTTCTAATTCAAAAAAATCACCTAATAAAGCTTTATTCGGGACAGTTTTTGCTTTTCTATTTTAACTTTTATAAGCTTCTTTCTCAACCACTGTTTCAAATATGCTTTCTCAAAAACAACTTTTTTAGGCCAACTTTGAAACTATGAAAAAGATGCATCCAAATGAACACTACTTTCATTGGCTGATTTTCCTAATAACAAAAGTAATTAAAAATTTATTCTAAATGATGCCTAAGTTGAATCCAAAGAAAAGCTTCAAAAACAACTTCTAAACTTAGCTTTTTCCACAACTGACATTGGGTTCGTGTAGGGCGGATCTAGTTTTATATATAAGTAGTTGTTAAGTTGTTGCAGGAAGAGTAAATTTTTTGAAAATTTGTTGGTGCCATAAGTATTTCCATTTTTGAGAAAATTGAATAGTTTCTTTCTTACAACTACTATGCTATAGTAGATTAGGTTATAAAAGCAACTTTCTATCATAAAATTTTTAAAAAAATAGCACAAAAAATAAAAGCCAAACGACAATGTTGCAACAGTCTGAAATGCAAATCAGTGAAAATGTTGCCTCAAACAAACCCTTTATAACCCGTCACTATTTCCCCAAATGCACTCTTAGCCAAAGGCTTACAAAACTTTTCTCCAAACAACATTTCATCTAGAGCAAGTGCAAATAATGCAAAGCAAAATTTTAATTTAGGGCATTTTTGTAAAGGTGGTTATGAAGCTATTATGAGGAAATTAACTTTTATGAAAGCTAATGTAGATAACTAGATATTATAAAGATATTCTTTTTTTTAAAAAAATTAAACAACTGGTTTAACAACTGGTTTATTGAAGTCATCGCGCATTAGCAATTTTGATTATAAAAAGTAACTTCCCATTGTAGAAATTTCTGAAAAGCAATAGCCAAGCATAGTTGTAAAGCAAAATAGTGAGGAAGCTATCCCAAATTGACCCTTAGTCATGACCTAAAAAGTTAGTTTACCAAAAACTTTTAAAGTTTCTTGCACTTCATGTCTTTCAATGCTTATAATTACGAGTGCCTTCATCAATGTGTTGCAGTAACAAAATGTCCTTAATAGCATGACCATTGATCAAAACAACAAAGATAAAATCTATTTCTTTTCCTCGAGCATATTTTAAAATATGGTGCTTTTGTTGGATTCAAGAAAGAACAAAAAACCCTTTAAGGCGACTTGGGAATAAAATCATTTTGTTATTATTTTATTTCTGCATATCCTATGCTATACTTGTAATACATACTCATCATCCATAACACTTTTGTTATTAAACAATTAGTCTGTTAGAGAAGTATCATGCTAGTGCGCAACTAGAATATACACAAATTGATGTAGGCAAGGGGGGGGGGGGGTCAAAATATCTTGGGTTTTAATTTTTGGTGAGCTTTTAAAATCAGCTCATTAAGGCTTGAGTTGTTGTTTTTCAGCTTATTTTATGGGTAGTTTACTTCCTTTTTAGCTCATAAAATTATGATTTATTTGGTTCATCCCCCTAGCCTTTGGCCCTTTGATTTCCTCCCCCTGGTTCTCCTTCCCGTGGCCTGTTCCGATCTCCCTGGCTGCTAGTTCCGATTCCCTGTGCTGCCCCTTCGGTTCCTCCTTTGGCTGCTGTTCCGATTCCCCTTGCCTGTTTTTTCTGGTTTTCTGTGTGGATGTTTGGGTGCTGTTTCTGGATTGACTTATGGCCTTCTATATCCTCTATTTTAATTGGTTTATATGGAGGTTATGGTGGCTGTTTGGCTTCCCCCCTTTTTCCTATATATATGAGATGTTTTGTAATAAAAAAGAGAGCTTATGATGAGATTTTTGGAGCAAAAAACCTGAGGGTTTTTCTTCCTTCTTTGAAAAAGCTTGCAAGCTTGTTTTATGCTTCCTCTCCCTCTAGGAAAGCTTACGAGCTTGTCCTCTCTTCGTCACGGCTTCTAATCTCTTTCTTCTCTCCGCAAGTTTGACGCAAATTGTATCTTTCTTCTTAAGGAAATGCAAGTTTATGAATTTTATGTCAAAGTTTGTATCCGTAGTTTTATAATATGAAAATTGTCTTTTGTTCAAGTGTTGTGTAATTTTATTTAAGTTTTTTGTGTCGATGTATAGTTGTAAGTGTGAAAGTCCTAGTTTTTACTATTATTTTCTTGGAAGTTTAAATCTTGTAATATGCTTGCAAATATCAGGGTCTCCCTATATTTTTGCTTGCATCAATTTGGTATCAGAGCCTAGGTTTGTGTTTTCCTAGTTTTTTTCGTGTTTTTTTTTAAGTGTTTAAAAAAATGGGAAAGACAAAATTGCTTTGAATCAAATTAATTTAAATTGCTTGAGATGGGAGGGCATTGCGTAATTAATTTAAATTAATGAGGAAAATTCAACCTCAAATTAATTTGAAATTCAAATTTGAAATTCCTAAATTTCTTTGAATCAAATTAGGAAAGTAATAAAAGGGTGATTGGGAATTGGAGCCTTGGAGAATTGGTGGGGTGGTCTACGACTAAGCTAGGGTGCATGGCCGGCTGGTAGGGAAAGGGGAAGGGGATTGGGCCTGGGGTTAGGTGTGGGAATGGGACTTGGTCGGCGGTGGGGAATGGGTAAATGTTGGCTGGCGGTTTGAGGTGGCGATGGGGAGGACACCGACGGTTGGAAGAAGGGGAGGGTGGTGTCCAACGTTTGAGAGGAAAGGGGATGGACGGTAGAAAGCCGGCGGCTAGGGGAAGATTTAGCCGGCGGTTAAAGGAGGAGGTGGGGAATTAGAGGAAGAAAATAAACCGTGAGCCCGGACACTTCCTGCGGCTGACGGGTGATGCATTGTCCTTCACCAAGGGACTTCAACCACGAGCCCGGACACATCCTGTGGCTGGTGGGTATTTCATTGCCCTCACATAGGAATTCCACTCTTCTAAGAACTCCCATCGCTCTCAAGAACAAAGTGTAGAAACAATTTTTTTATTAATTCATCATTCATCTAATACAAGAGCAATGACCTCTATATATAGGGCCTTAAAAGGAATTAAAAGACAACTTTGCCCCTTGGGCTTACATAAGACAATACCCTTAAGTAAGGGTAAAAACGGAAAATGTATAATTAAATCAAAAATACAATTAATAAACTAAGATAAAATGATGGGATCTAAGCCATCGATCTTCGTCTATTCCTTTGATTAACGTCCACCGTCAGATGTCCGCATCAATATCATAAGTTTAGAACAAGTGGTTGGTGAGGGGATTGGTTGTTACCCTCCTTTATGAGGATTGGCTGTGTAAGTGGTCTGCTACATTATCAAGAATTTAAAATCTTCCTAATGTCTTTAACTTCAATATGTCTCCGTATATATTATTTTCTTTTCACACTTAAGAAAAAAAAACGTTAAAGGAATGCAGATATGCTATGGGAAACAATGACCATTTTCTTGATAAGGAAAAAAGAGAAAATCTGAATTTATTGACCATTGTCAATTTTTTTATTATCCACTGATAACTGATAGATCATAGATGATATCTCTCGTTGAAAATATGCGGAAACTAGCTTTCTTGCAAGTTTTAACATAAAGAAACAGACTTCTGGTCGCACACAGTTGATAAGTTTTGCTGTTGGGTCAATGAATTAGCAAAGGATAAATTGCTTGCGGAACAGTAAATAATCCCATATTTAAATAATAAGAAGCTTGAATAAACATAGAAAACGTTATGAAAATTATGATGTTCTTTGTTGCCTATATCTTAGCACAGAAAACAAAAATCAAAGTGGTTGTTTGGGTCTATTGCATCTCATTTGCATTTATTTTAAACTTTTTGTCGTTTGGTTTAAGGCAAAGGAAATACAATAAAATTTGGTGGCATTAGAAATACCTCAAAAGTGTCATTTATCTTAAAATTTAAAATCTTCTGATTGACAAAAAATTGGAATTCCATGTTTCTCCTGATCTTGTACCTCTGTGATTCTATTCCTCTGGTGATCCTATCATCCCATGTCTCTTTCCTGATCCCTTGCCTTTCTGATTCCTTTTTTCTTTCATAATCATATAATGCTAGTCACAGCTCCCATTGACACCATCGTTTCCTAGCCTCCTGACATCAATGTAGCCCCCATTACCGCCCTAGCCGGTCATCTATCAGCTTTTTTTTTTTAATTTCTCTTAGAAAAAGCATATGATAAAGTTCCAAGAGAAGTGCTATGGAGAGTTCTTGAAAAGAAAGGAGTCAATAATGCTTATATTCAAATCATTAAAGATATGTATGCAGGAGCTATTACTTGTGTTCAAACACAAGGTGGATTGACTAAGTATTTCCCTATTTCGGTTGGGTTACATCAAGGATCAGCCTTAAGCCCATATCTTTTTGCTTTAGTCATGGATGTTCTCACTAGACATTTGCAAGAGGATATACCTTGGTGTATGCTTTTTGCTGATGATATTCTTCTTGTTGATAAGACTAGAGAGGGAGTTGAAGGTAAACTTGAATTATGGAGGTCAACCTTAGAGTCTAAAGGTTTTCGCTTGAGTAGATCTAAAACGGAATATATGGAGTGTAATTTTAGTAGTAATAGACCTAGTGAGGGGATTGTGACTTTGGGCGATCAAGTCATTAATAAGAGTACACGTTTTAGATATCTTGGATCTATTGTTCAGAGTGATGGTGAAATAGATGGGGATATTATCAGCAGAATTCAAGTTGGATGGTTGAAGTGGAGGAATGCATCGGGCTTGTTATGTGATAGAAATGTACCCCTCAAACTTAAGGGAAAATTCTATAAGATGGTAGTGAGGCCTGCAATGCTTTATGGTGCTGAATGTTGGCCATTAAAAGAGAAGCATAATACTAAGTTAAGTGTGGCAGAGATGAGGATGCTCAGGTGGATGAGTGGCTTTACCCTTAGAGATAGGATACGAAATGAGCATATACGTGAAAAGGTTGGAGTAGCTCCAGTAGAAGATAAGATTAGAGAGAGTCGCCTTAGATGGTTTGGTCACATTAAACGGCGGCCTTCCGATGACCCGGTTAGGAGAGTAGAGGTATTAGATTTGACTTATGTTAAGAAAGGTAGGGGTAGACCTAAAAAGACTTGGTTAGAAAATATTAAGAATGACCTTTCTTTATTAGATTTAAACGAGAATTTGACTTTTAATAGGACACAATGGAGAAAAAGGATTCATGTAGCCGACCCCACGTAGTGGGATAAAGGCTTGATGTTGTTGTTGTTGTTGTTGTTGTGATGAAAACTATAAAGGTGATTGGCTATTGGTGTAGGATTTATAATCTCATCAATAAATTGAGGACCCTAAGTCTTTATTTTAATGTTCTTAGCATAGCAAAGCATTGCGCTAGTACTTGAAATCATCCATCAAAGTTGTAAAATACTAAGTGTTTATACCTTCGCTGAGAAATAGGTTCAAATACAGATTTGCAAGTTGAAGTGCCACATGAAAAGGGTATTTTTTAGCATTTCTATAAAACTTGTTAGTTTATTAATCTAATAGATGAACACCTTGCTTACATTTGAATCTAAATCTTATTGTTAATGATGGTTTTATATTAGTTCAGATAATCTTTATAATAGATATTCTTGTTTTAAAATTTTTTTTTTTCAATTACATGGGTGTGTAAAGATTATTGAGTGGTTACAAGATAATGAACGATCATCTGATTAGCATGAGTTTTGGAGTGACTCAAAATTAAGCAGAAACCAAAGTTATTCAATTGCTCATGGAATTATTATTGTTGGACTGTGTGGTATATTTGTATTGTTAGATGAATTAAAAAAGGAAAGATTACGTAAATCTGAACAAAATATCTAAAGTTGATTGTACCTCTTTATAGTATATCTTGAAGTTGATCATGACTGTGTTTATATCGTCAAAATAAGGAGAGAACTTTTCTTTTTCAAATTATGTGATTTATAAAATCTAAGGAAATACCTGTAAACAAAATCAATGCAAACATTGTAGAACAAGAAGTTACTTAATAGCCTACTCATGAGTATAGTTTTCATAATTGGGTCATTCTATTTAACTTTTAACAATATAGAGAGTGCAAGTCAATGCTTCAATGTGTAGTTATATGCCATGAGATTATTAAGCATCCAATGCTGTGAACTCCATATAAGATACAAGCAAACGATAAATTCATGGCTTCTTAAAATGAAACTCTAACTCACATAATTGTTCTTATTAATATAGTCTATAAAAATGGGATTGTGTTGGTGCTAAATGTGAAACTCACACCAAAATGAGGGTCCTTGGAGCATAAGTATGCTTTTAGAGGAAGAAAATCATACTCACATTAGACTGTGTTAGCATCAATGTAGTTTAACTTTAGATTCACATATGTCCTAAATAGTTGGAAGGACAATACATGATGCAACGGTGCTCCAAAATGCATTAGAACTACATGAAGCTTTACGTGTTTCAAAAGGTATAACATTGTCTTTGTCACAACCCGACCCGGATGCTCGACTTAACGAGGTGGGAACTCAAAGTTGGACGGTAGAATTAATTCAGTACAATTCATAAGCAATATAACATACAACTTTCTCGTTTTAATTTAAGAGCCACTATATATACTTAGTCCAAAAATCTATTCATTTCACCTTTTGAAAAAAAAAACTTAAAATTAACATTAGTCGATTTACCTTTTTTTATTATTGCGTTGTCTTCTATAAATAAACTCTTCTCTTCCAATCATTTCTAATTCTGGAATTTACCTGAAACATTAATTTGGTGGGTTGAGTTTACTAAATAAATTCAGTGGGTAATTTTTACATATAAACAATTTAACATGGATAAGTACAATACATATAATCTTTGATATAGGTTTATTCATTTAACATTTAATATACATTTTCTTTCTTTGTTTCGTTTCATTTTATTTATTCATTTGTACATATCATATCACATTCATGTATAACATTTATAACACTTTAATACATATTCCTTTTCCACTTTAAAATGTATTTATTTTTCCAATTTCATTACTACAGGAGCACCGTCTAAATATATCAAATGTACAACCATTTCTATTTAACGTGCATGGGTATGTTGCTTTCCCAGCAAGTACCATACGTGGATGAACTCCTGTAATTTGCAATACTTTTTCCTTGTTATATTTATGTCTGTTTATTTTCATATATGTATAACTTTTGTCTTTCCTTTTCTTTTTCATTTTTCATTTAATCATTATTTATACATTTGCATATATTGCATATAAATATCTATAAATATTACCTTTCACTTTAATGAAACTTTCAAACATTTGTAACGGATGCAATTAATCAAAAGACTATATAATCATGAAATATTTATACCTTCAACATTTGTAATTTATGCAAATAATTAAATATTTAGAAGAATGTATGAATAAAATATAATCATGAAATAACATCATTTACCCACTTTAGTTTCCTCTTATAATCTTCGTCTTGTATTGAGGATATTTAATTGTTTAAAATAATAGAATAATTTAATTAATATTATATCTCAATTTGAATGCCTCAACAAATATTTGATTCCTTCTATAAGATTACCTCACAACAATTTTGTCTTCCTTTCTTGCAATTTCTTTCCTTCTCTATTGATCCATTGAACTAATGTTTACATTAATTAAATCCTTCCTACAATAATATTTTCTTCAAATAGAAAATAAGAATATAAATTCATATCTAAATCAAACTCAATTAATAGTTTACTTACTCTTTATTCTTCTTTTAGAAGAAAAGATTCTCGAATTCTTTCATCTTTCTTTCCAGATCTCTTCCTTTCCGCTTTCAATCTCTACTTTTATCTTCAATTAAGTATTCCTCATTGATTAGATGAATAAGGAGGGATTTATAAAAAAAAAAAAGAAAGAATTAACAAACCTTCGTTTACTTTCCTCTCAGCCGTTCCTTTCGACAGAACTTTCTTCTTATTGCGTTTCCTTCCAAATATCCACTTCTTTAGCGATAAGAATGAGGAGTTGGAAATTCTTATCCCTAAACACAATCAATTTCTAAAAATAGTGAAATGATTTTCCAATTCTTCTCCACGCATGCCCTTCGATTCCGCCTCTGTCCGTCTTCTGTTTGGTTCACGAATGGGGGATGTAGTTACGATGGGGTGTATTAAAGATTGGCTGGCTCAACTGAACTTGCCAGACAGTGACCCAAACTGGTATGTTACAGTCTTATTATGTATCATTTCATTATTAGTTGTGATATTTCAAACATACACATATGAATCAAACATCACAGGTAAATATTATTCAATGGATATAAGTTATTACCAAGAAGAGTTTTTCATTTACATATTCTGCTACAAGATATCATGATTTCATGGCATCCAACTTGCAAATTATGAGTTATTTAATCTTTGACATTCATTGATACACCATGTGGACCATGCATTCAGCTCTTTAAAGAATTGTTTTACAATCATAAAGTATGATCCTTATTTTCCATTTGAAATCAAAGTTGATATTGTGCGTGATTTTTATATAGTTGGATTATTATAAAAGGTAGTGATGGTTTAATCCTCTTAGAAGATGAGTGGGAAAAAAGTCATGACATGAGAGGTAAAGAAAATTCAAATAATTCACAAGTATAGTTGGAAAAAAGACAACACATTAATTAGAGGTGTCAAAGTGAATTTTTGGGACGGGTTTGGATTTAACTCGAAAATGACCCGCCATTATTTGACCTGACCCTAACGTGACCCAATTATGAAAACGGGTTTTTAATTTGAACTCGAACCCTACACGACCCAAACCCGGATCAACTCGACCCAACACATAGACTCAGGCGTAAAGTAGTCGAGCGAGGGCGAGCTATGGGGTGCAGGGTCTAGTGCGAGTGCGAGGCTAGTAGCGCATGCTGGTGTAAGGTTGGCAATGTGCGCATGGGCCTCTGGTCAAGCGCTGGGGGGCCCAGAGCGAGACAGGTCTCAGGCGAGGGTAGGAATGCATAACATAGTGCAGGTTGGGCTAGGGTTGGGGGATCCAGGTCATTTCTGGGTCACATTCAGGTTTTCGGGTTAGCTCGAACCCAACCCGTTTGCCAATAAGGTTAACCCGAACCCAGAATTTTTCGAGTCGGGTCCGGTTTGAGTTTCCGGTCGGATCAAATATTGAAACCTTTAACATTAATAATGTCATGTGGAATCATATGAATAATATTGTTTATTAATTGTCATTGTGATACTATTTTTTGTTATAGAGCCATATGCTGTATGTTATATATTTTTATCAAGGTTTAAAATTGCGTAACTGCGCCTCGAGGCGGTTTTCGTCCGTGAGGCGAGGCGTAAGCCTCGAGGCGGTCTGAGGCGTAAGCCTCACGAACACAGAATTGCGTAAATGAAAAATTAAGGGTTTTAGCAGGAAAATAATAGCAATAGTGGAAAATAAGAAAGTAGATGCAATAAAATCAAGTCCCAAAGTACAAAATCACAAAATATTAGTTTAACAAAACTCCCAAAATACAAAAAACATTTAAAATGAAATCATATCCCATCACTAAATGGGTCTTCAAGTGAATCTTCTTTGCCAATTGTATCTATGAATGTCATGTCATCATCATCATCAATATGACTCACTTTTCTCTTCCCTGTTCAATAAAAGAAAAGATCATTAGCATATTAATTGGATGAACCACTCATTATCAGGCAGACTGGCAGATAACATATACCTTTACTTGCAGAGCTAGTAGATGTGTGTGGTGTGGTACTAGTGGATGTACCCGTTTGATCTGCTTCGCCCCTCAATACATCCACATTTAGATCTTCTACCTGTAAGTCTGATAATGGCAAATCTACCTCATCATCTATGAACCACTCATTATCAGACGACACATCATCACACACCAACGGGTCCTCATCATCTTTCAACCCCTTATTCCTCAACCTCCTATCTCTTAACCCCTTGTTGTGCATTATGTATATGAGGGAGTTCATTCTGAGTGTAGATAGTCGATTTCTTCTCTTCGTTTGCACTTGACTATATGACCCAGAATTGCGTACGCCTCACAAGGAATTGCGCAATTGCGCCTCTGAGGCGCGCCTCAGCCCCTGTGAGGCGTACGCCTCTTGCAAGACCAGAATTGCGTAGGCTATGAGGCGTTTTTGGGAGGAATTGCGCAAAGGCGCGCCTCAAGGCGCGCCTCTCATTGCGCAATTTTAAACAGAGATTTTTATGTATTAAATTTATAATAATTATTTATTAAAAAAGTACTAACTATGTTTTTTCACATGGTCCCATCACACTATGTGATATTTTTGCTCATGTGAACCCAAAAAATAGTATAAATAATACAAACATATAGTGCGTAAGTGATGTTGAACTAAAAAATAAATATGAAGTTTTCAAGTTTACTACACATGCACTATATATTTTTATGCATTTTTCAATAAAATTTTTGTAATGTGAATAATATTTAATTTTTCGTTGATGATATTTAAGTTTTTATCTAATTTTATTTATTTATATAATATAAAAATAATTTTTTAATAATAAATGAAATAACATGAATTTATAGATGTAATTTTATAATATAAATTTTGTATACAAATTATAAATATAAATTGTATCTAAACCTATAACATAAATTAGAAATTTTTTATATTAAATTTATAAACTTACATGTAAACTAATTTTATGTTAAATATAAATTAAATTTAAAGATTGAATATGCTTATATTTAAAATTATATAATATATTATTTATGTATGTGTATTACATATTTTTTAGTCACGAATTTTATTATTGCATAATTATTATATTATTTAGGTGACATTTAAATAATTTTGATATTTATTACGTCAACCGGTTCAATTCTGGTCAAACCATTGAACCTTGAACCTTGAACCTCTTCTTATTCTGGTTCTATATCCGATTCGTTTTTCACAACCTTGGCTTAAATGTTTTGGTGATGTGGTGCAAGTGAAACTAAGCTTACATGGACTCACTTAAAAAAATAAAATAAAAAGAAATATCTATCATTTGGTAAATATATGGATCAACTGCATGAACAAGCTAAACATTATAAAACAGGTGAAGATGGTGTATATGATTATTATGGTAGATTTATGAGTCTTGTAGTAGGGAGGCACTATCAGTTTGACTAAATATCAGCTCTCTTAGACATGTTTGTAAGTAGGTATTTAAATTGCATAAAAAACTGTTTTTTTAGTTTGATTTTTCCATTGTCCATGTCCGCTATTAAATTTGGTTAGAGAACTATCTTGTAAACCTTGTGAGTTTCCTAAATCTTTGCACAATATTTGTATATGTCGGAAACTTAATATTACATCTGAGAATTACGAATCTGTTGAAGATTGTGCATGAATCTGTTCAAAATCTGTTCAAAGAAGGTTTCATGGTTTCCGTGCACCTACATCACGAGAAGTTTCCATTAGGGCCGCTCAAGAAAATTGGAGCAGAAATACATGCTCGTACAAAAAACATGGAGCATTGGTGCAAATGCATACAAGTTGGATATGTGCATCAGTATCATCTCTTTTGAAGTTTGCTCTTGAAATCTGTCTTGACAATTTGTTACGAGCCAGTAGTAGGTTCCTTGAACTATCCTTCATCCAGTATTCTTGTTTCTGCATCCACATTTCTACTTCCGTCAATACCTCACTGGCTCACTTCTTCTACCATTCTAACAACATTGGTTGCAGACTGCACATCTCCCTTCACCCTAACTCCACTTTGTCCCATAAGGAGTTTTATTTTGTCTTCGTATGTGTAAGTTTTATTCATTATTTGCATGTTCAAAATGCGAGCTACTTTTTAGCCCTTAACTGTATGTTGCAGTTCAGAAGTCCTTGCTGAACATGAGAAGTGGCTAAATGATGTTCTTCTGTGAAACCTGCAAGGGCCTGTGGATGTTTGGAAGACATTTATTCAGCAAATTTATTGTTATTTAATTTTTTTTCTTTCTTTAAGCTTCTCAGGCTTGCTATTTTGAGACTAGAGCTTAGAGCTTAGAGAGGGTGATTATTTTGATGTTAAGTGCAACATATAGTGCCTAATTAGTATTACCATGAGGAGCTTCCTTCCATGGCCCCAAACTTATCTCGTATGACTTTGAGTATAAAATTGCTTTAAAGGGACTATTCCTGAAGTGATTACCTCTTTATGATAAAAAATATCAATATAAACTAATTTCAATATAAGTTAAAGAAAGGATATATATACTTCATCTTCTTTTGTCTTCTTGTGTTTTTTCAATTGTCTTGTGTGTAGTTTACAATATGTTATGCATGTATTAATTTAAAAGAAATTCATAATCATTTCATATGCATTTGCTTCTTGAGTTCTGTTCCTTTGCATACCTCTTTTATAGCTTACTATTGTAGATTTTAGTATAGTTTGTTAGGATAGAGCTATCCCAACAGTTTGTATAAGGCTGTGGTTGCTGCTGCTGCTTCTGATAATGACTCTCATGCAGGAAGCGCCTGTTTAACATGATAAACGACCTGCCTACAGTTTATGAAGTCATGAATGGGAAAAACAAAGTGGGGACATCAAATAACCACCACAGCACCAAATCAAAATCGAATTCCAAAGTGGTGCACAAGATATTTCCCTCTACATATTTGTGGTTTTTTGCTTTATCTATGTAAAATCTATGAAAGTTTCTGTATTCAATACCTTGGCCATATAATATCATTTCATACTTTTGTTTGCTATTTACCATTGCTAGATTTCTCAAAGCTGATTAATAGAATTGCCATATAGTATTATTTTTTAGTTTTTACATGTTCCATCTAGTATCATGCAAGTTTCTTTATCTTCAATATCATGGCCATATAGTAACATTTCATACATATTTCCTATGCTACCAATTACGGTTTTTTGGCTAGGCATCAACAATAAGCGATGCACCATAATTTAACATGAGCGTGATAAAAAAGTGAACAAGGGTTGGCTGGGGTGTGCGAGAATTTTATTGATTACGATAAATAGTAGGCTAGGATTGTCTGAGGATGCACTTGCAAGTGGCATGCCACAATTTATGACCCAATTTTGATGAAAATATGAGCAAGGATTGACTAATTCTAAATTTAAGATTTGATTTAATACGTGAATTAGGGGATTTTGAATGTGAAGTCCATAGAATGGGTGGACAATAATTAGAAGAAGGCTAAATATTCTTATTTGCTATAAAGTAATTGGAAAGGTGAAAAAAATCCAATGATGTTGAGGAATATTAGATGCTATTGTGTGTTTGAAATGTCAAAAATGAAAATGCTAAAGGGATAGTTGATACAGAGTTGAAAGGTTTGTTGAAGTTAATAGAATTCAATGATGGGGTATTTGCCCAAGTTTAATTATTGTTGAGGATATTATTATTGTATAGTTATTAGTTATGTTCTAAAGTTAGATTAGAAGGTAAGAAGTTAGTTTTGGGAAGAGAGGGACTATCTATTATATTGTATACTTGAGGGAGAAAGGAAATTTTCTGGGTGACTTAAATGGATATATAGGCACAATAGGATAGATTATGAGAAGCTTTATGGTGGATATGAAATTAGAGATAAAAACGCAATTTGAGAAAACCATGGCTTGATTTCGTTGTAACCTATGATCTTGCAATAACAAATACATACTTTAAAGAATGAGAAAAGCCACCAAATCTCAAGTAGACATTTTTTTTTACTTAGGAGGAAATAATTTTTTGGTTTTTTAACGAATATTATAAGGTCATCTTTGAAAATGTTTGTCTACATCACACATAATATTTATGGATAATATAAAAAAATTATTATCTTTGGTAAGATGGTGGAATTTGAATGTTAGAAATTGTTAATCCCTTAGGATATGTTTCTCAGAGCTGCAAATTAGAATTCCATGTTTGAGTCAAATTGATGTAGGGATAAAATGACTAAGTCTCATTGAGAAGATTGCGGTAGAAGCTTGAAAAATCTAAAAATAGACATATAGTGATGAGACTTGGTGGATTGATGTGGCATAAAAGGGCGTGAAGAAAAAATGTGCTTTTAAAAGATGAAGAAAGATAAATATTATTTGAGTTTTATTATGATTATAAGAAAGTTTTAAGTCTTGCAAAGAGGTTAGGGAGCAAATCTAAACCTGTAATATCTGATGACCTATAAAATATGCTTGATACTAAGGAAAATGAGATATATAGAATAGTTAAGGTAAAATATAAGTGCTTTATGGAATTTGTTAAAATCGGATGCATTAGAAGCAGAGAGAAAGATTTTTGTTAATGATGATGGCATTAAAGAAATATTAAAAATTGACTTGATAAAATGTTAAGTGAGAGCTTTAAAGAAATTAATTTTGAAGAGAATAATAAACAAAAGGATGTGTTATATTATAATTAGATTAAAAAATGAATTGGAGTTTTCTATTAAGGAAATGCATAAGCATAAAGCTGTTATTCCATATGGATAAATATTGTGACTTTGATAATTTTGGGGATTACTAGATTGTTGTAAAATCTTTCAAATGAAAATTTGAACACTCAGTTGATGCCCTTGTAATTGAAAAATTATTTTGTTATCAATATTTAAATAAGAGATATTTACTATGTTGATAATTATAGAGGAATAAAATTTATGATATATATGATGACGATATTGGAGTAAGCAATGAAGTGTAGTCTTAAAAAATTTATGTTAGTTTTAGGGAATCATTTTGATTTCATGATAGGAAGATTCACCATAAAAGTGAATTTTGTATTGAGCTGATTAATGAAAAAATATAGAAATCTGAGAAATCATCATATGTTTTTTATTGTTCTTGACAAGGTACATATGATTGAGTATATGGGAATTGATTTAATGCGTACTAAGGAAATATTTGTCTTAAAGGTATGGTGAAGTTATTAAAGTTATGTGTGATGGAGCATTTGACTAATATTAGAGGTAATTTTGGTGTGATCACAAAGTTTTCAATTATATTAGGGTTTTTGTTAAGGATCAACATTGAATCCATATTTTTTTATATTGGTTATTGATGCTGGAGCTGAGCCATTAATTGTATTAACTTCAGGATAATTTAATCCATTTCATAATTTATATGGCTACATAGGATTAGTGTTTGACTATGTTGTCTATAGCCTAGTAGGTTGCTATGATTTGTCTATAAATACATAGCCATTAAGTGTAATGAGGGGATTTTTTAGAAATGAATAAAATTTGAGTTTACTATCTCGTGAATTTCTGTATCCTAAGATTTGTTCTTAGGTGGTGGGTTCTTGCTCCAAGGAGTTCTTGGAGTGGTGTCCGGCAACCATCACCGGATCGTCGACGTGGATTCGTCGAGCCCCTCTGGTTCGGTGTCATTTGGTATCAGAGACGGCAAGATGCCGGAGAGAATTTTGGCCTATTTTTTTTTTTTTTGGAGAGAGATTTCTCTCTTCATGTATCTTGAATTTATTCAAGTGGTGGTTTCTTGGTTTTACGTCTCTATCCAATAGGTCAAGAAAGGGAGGAGGCTTCCGGTGACATCCGTAACTGGAAGGCAGAATCGCATCACCGGCTAGGAGCGAGTGAAGGCGGATCAAGGCTGGGTCGCTTGTTAAGCGATTGCACAGGTCTGTAGGCGGGAGTCGGGCCTGGAGCGGACATCGACGGCCTCATAGCTGGTGCTTGTTGATTCAAGATTGGGAACAGATCAGAGATCTCACGCCTTGTTCGCACAAAGTAGACCGAAGGCATGGTGGAGCGGCACGACGCCAGAGCCGAAGTGGACGTGTACGGAGAAGGTGCAGTCCGGAGGCGCGGCAGGAGTCGCGGACATAGTTAGGATTCTTGTTCCCAGCAGCCAACCGTTTCCGCCCATGGAGACTTCTGATCGCAAGCCTGGGACGGTGTTCTCTCACGTTATGTATCTTGATTCTTTTCATGTGGTGGTATCGCTACCTTGTTCTTGGATCAGTCAACCGTCTCAGCTAGTGGAGACTTCTGATCGCAAGACTGGACGGTGTCAGGTGGTATCACATAATAGCATATCCAGTAAGAGAATTTCATAGAAGGAAGAATACAAAAGCTTCTAATTGGCTTTCAGACATTGATCTTGGCAGAATACAAAAGCTTCTAAAAGCAGGTGGCCTTTGTATTGGAAGAAATGATAAGGAAGCAAAAAGAATAAGCAGAATTTCTCTGCTCATATTGTCCACCCAAAGAAAAACAGAGCATGTTTCCTTCTCGATGGACGTTGCAGGGACCAATTCAAGAAGTCGAAATTGAAGTTCTTCAACAAGAAATTATTAGACTTAAACAAATATTGTGAAGGCTTGAACGAAGGACAGACTGGAGCACCCTCAGCCAAAACTTTGATGGTTTCCAATCGTGGGACAATTATGCTTCCATGATGGATTCAAGATCCTTTGTTCCAACAAAATCCTTACGAACCGACGACGATGACGAGTGCATTGCAGATGATCAAATCTTTTCCACCCCACCCTCGATTGAGTTCAACTTCGAAGAATTTGAAGATCATTAGCCGAAATCGTCGTCTTTGCCTATCTTTGATGAACCCGTGTATGACGTGTATGATGATGACATGTTCTTTGAAGTTCTTGATGTTGATACGCTTGTGAATAATGATTATAAGAGCAAGCCAATTCAAGAGGTCATTGTTGAAAAGAATAATGGTGGAGACAAATGCACGGGAAATGTTAATGCCATGGAGTTCTTGTTAAAGTCTCTTGGATTCGCAGATTGCAAGGACGCGTTGCCTGTTTATATTGGTGACGATCTAATAGATGAAGATGCTTTCTCAATCATAAGTTTTCCATCTGCTTATGCTACTCTTGAGAGATTGAAGATTGGTAGGCAAGTTGATGCCAGATGGACCTATCCAGACCGATTTAGCCAACCAAACCTGCCTCCTTCTTGTGGCCAACCAGACATCTTTCCACGAGCCTGAAGTTCCTCCTATCCCGATAGAATGATGCCGGAGTTGAGCCATTAATTGCATTAACTTCAGGATAGTTTAATCCATTTGGTAGTTTATATGGCTACATAGGATTAGTGTTTACCTATGTTGTCTATAGCCTAGTAGGTTGCTATGGTTTGTCTATAAATACATAGCCATTAAGTGTAATGATGGGATTTTTTAGAAATGAATAAAATTTGAGTTTACTCTCTGGTGAGTTCCTGTATCCTAAGATTTGTTCTTAGGTGGCGGGTTCTTGCTCCAAGGAGTTCTTGGAGTGGTGTCCGGCAACCGTTATCGGATCGTCAACGTGAATTTGTCGAGCCCCTCCGGTCAGATGTCAGTTATGTTAATGCTTGCAAATCATCTTCAAATTAAAATGCATTGGCATTTACTCATCACAAATGATATAGTTCTAATTGATGAGACATCTTTTAAAATAAGTAGAGAATTGGAACATTGGAGACATGTAATTTATTTACTATAAAATAGAAGATGAAGGCTTAGAATTACTAAAATAAAAGTTTAGTATATGGTATAATATTTAATTGACGTAATATTAAAAATTATTAGTCAATATAATTAGTAGGTAAAATAATATCTATATAAGTTTGATTGAAATATTTTTTATCCATAAGACAACAAATTAGGGATATAGATGATGATATAGCTTCTAGAGTTAATATTAAGTTAAAATAGAGATGTGTCTTAGCTCTATTATGTGATTCATGAGACTTAAAGGTGAATTTTATAAAATTATAATTAAACATGCTATGTTATTGATCCAGATATTGGATAGTAATTGGTTGTTGAAAACTTAGTTGAGTATGTTAAGATGCATGCATGCCATGAAAGATAAATTAATAAATGATTATATTAGAGGGATGATCGGATTAGCATCTATTGAAGATAAGATAATTGAAAAGTGACTTTAGGTGGCTTGAGCATGTCAACAAAGGGTAAGCAATGCATTTATTATATAGATCAATAAAACTAATCTCGAAAGATTACGAAGGAAAACCACTAGAAATTAAGTTAGCATGGATGGAAGTTTTTAAAAAATATTTGCGAAGTTTAGATTTAAGCCTTCTGGAACGAAAATGTTGATTTATCAAGTAAATTGTAAATAGTTGGGATGAGATTAATGATGATAATGTTGCTGGTTAAAGCCATATAAACTTTTATGTCCAAGTCAATTTCTGACAGGAAATTTGACTGATTGAAAGAGAGACTATTCATTTATCTCAAAAATTTTATTCATGTTGCTTATTATGTTGAAGAAGTAATTTGTTAGTATTACCTTCCTCGTATAATTATTTGTTGCTAGGTTTCACTTTTACCATTCTGGACATCATCATTTGCTATTGTCTAAACATATTATATGCTTCGATGCATTTACAATATTTTCACACCAGATTTAGGGTTCTTTTGGGACGGCTTTCTTATTGCTTCAAGAAAGCTGCTTTAAGAAGCAGTAAGAAAGCCGTCAAAAAAGCTGCTTTAAGAAGCAGTAAGAAAGCCGCCCCAAACGAAGCCTTAGATTGTGATCATGTTGATGTATTTTCCCTATTCAAATCAAGTGCACTCTTCGATCATGTGAATTCACTTGCTGGCATTGCCTGTGTTACTATTTCATGCACCGGTTAACTACACGGTTCAATTTGTCATCCCAGTCTTCTTTATTCATGAAAATGTAGCAGAAACCATCTGAGTTTCAGTCCAAGTACCCAAACGAAGATCATACCAAGGAAGAGGAGGAAGGTTTGGCTGAGGACGAGCATGGCGAAACTCTATGCGGTGCTTGTGGAGAGAACTACGCAGCAGATGCTGATGAATTTTGGATCTGCTGCGATGTCTGTGAGAAGTGGTTCCATGGAAATTGTGTCAAGATCACACCAGCGAGGGCCGAACACATCAAACAATACAAGTGCCCCTCTTGCAGCAGCAACAAGAGATCTCGGCCCTCCTGATGCAGAAATGACCAATCGGCAAGTTTTTTTTTTTCCTTATTGTATTATTGTGGCCTTTTTCATACTTTGGAAGGGAGATTGCCGTCTTGCTCTCTTTAGCTTGTGGGTGTAGGCTTAGGCGATTAGTGTTTGTTATTTTTAAGCTTTTATGTATCGCTGATTTAGTTGTCTATTATTTATTTATATATTCCACATAAATGCTTCAGATCACGCATAGGCTAAATGTGCTTGTCATTTCGTGCTTCATAGTATCTCTTACTTTGATAGACAAGTTAAGGTTTTGAATTTTGATGTGTTACCAGCATTCTTGTTGCATTATATTATAAAAGTGTCCACTCTTTTGTTTGAGACTTAGGCCTTTGGAATGGCTTTCTTACTGCTTCTTAAAGCAGCTTTCTAGTAAAAAAATTACATTTTTTTACTTGAAAGCTGCTTTAATAAGCAATGAGAATGCCAGTCCCAAACGAAGCTTTAGTCTTTGTGGCTTCGTTTGTGACGACTTTCTTATTATTTTATAAGTTATTTAAGTACAAATATCTCATAAAATATTGGGAAAAAATAATGATTTAAAATTGTTACAAAGGAAGCCTTTAAATGCTCATGACCAATAGAATGTTCTATTTTATCCATGTGGGCAAAAAATTACAGGGGATTTATATATTGAATACTTAAAACGAAAAAGTTAAATATTTAACAAATAAAACTTACTATTAATTTTATCTGTCACTCTATTAGCCCTGCCTCTTACGCATGCAAAAGACTTTGATGAGACCTCAACTTGTGCATAGTGAAAGTTGTGACGATTTCCTGTTAACAGAAGGCCATTGGCCGAACCAAATTGGTTACTTGTGTAGTCTCATAACTCTTGATGACAAGGAAGAGAATAGGAAGTTGCGGCGAGATCTTTCTAAGTAGGCATTAATAAGACTAGCGGTGTGTGCACCTAATATCTTCTATTAAGAAGAGTTGATAAAGTGATAAACAAACTGCTTTTTGGGAAGGAAGAAGACCATTGCTCATGTGTTAATGACAATTGTGAGGAAGATTATGTTACTTCAAAAATTGAGGGATATGTGAGTAAATAGGAAAGTTTAGATGTTAAATATATAAATATGGAGAGATTATTAGGTGCGGAGTGTGGACTGGGAGAACCGTCCGTACAAGCATTATTAGGTGCTAGGTATCCGCACTCGGTACCGTTAGGTATCCAGTGCTTGTGCGGACGGTGCGCTCCGCACCTAACAATTTTTCATAAATATGAGAGTTTAAATGATATGGTACATAAAGCTCCCAATTTTAAATATGCATAATGCTCATGAGGGTGAATTGGTTGCTTTAGATGAAAGAAAGTGGTCTTTATTATAGGATGTTGAATGTTGTCTTAAGACCAACCAGAATGTGTCATGACATTCCTTCGCTCAGTACTACTTAGTACCGTGATTAGGTATATGTGACGCATGTTTTGTTGGTCTCTGAACGACAGTTTGCGTTTGACCTTTGCACATAATAATTTCTCGAAAGGCGACTCATAAGTGATGTATTTTATGAACTTTGTATTTTTTTACTATTTGCTGCTCTAAAATCCAATCTGTTGAATTAGCTCTTGCGTTTTGATAGCCTCTCCAAACATATTAATACTTTAATAGCTAATCAATTTTATGAATTTGGTATGCTTTATTTGGTGGGAGAAAGGAAATTCACCATTTACAGAAGTAGTAGAACATAAATCGTACCAGAAAATGAGAAGAAAAATGTGGGGCAACGTGCTGCACATATGGTCCCAACCATGTAAGTTTACGAAAGGTTTCACAGCGCTCAATCGATTTAGGGTTTTGCTGTGCTATTTGTGGTGTTAAATCGATTTAGAAATTCCTCAGCAAATTGTTTCCCTAAATTTATGGGCTTTATGTGGTTATTTGTTTTTTTATTTTTTTGTTCTTTTATTTTTCAATCTTATTTTGTTTTGTTTACATTTTAATATAAAATAAAATATGTTTGCTATTTAAAAATCTGTTATTTTGTTTTTTTTTTGTTTGAATATTTGAATAGGTTAATTTAGGTTTTATTTGAGATAACTTTCTTATTGTTTTGTAGAACAAAATTTTAGTAAAAAAAAATTCTCGAACTAATTTTTTTTACTAAAAACTATTTTAAACAACATTAAAAAAAATGTCACAAACAAAACCTTTTTATCATTATAATTTAGTGTGAAATAACTTAAAAAGCAATCAATTTTATTTGATGATGATGATGAAACAATATAAGTCGGGTGGCTGCGATAGGGTGATGGTCAAATCAAAATAGTTTGATGATAATGATGAAGCAATATCAAACAAAATGCAACATTTAGACGCGACATAGTTGAAGGTGGCGAGACAACAATTGTTAGATTATAGTAGATGGTCACCAACGATCAGATGATGATGATGATTGTTGGTTGTGATCATTAATATAAATGTTAGATATAGCTATAGAGTTCTTTGAATTTGTAAGCTTTCTTCAATTTGAAGTCAATATTTATTTAATGCAAAGAGTGCTTATTTAAAACTTTAGTGTCAAATTTATAAATGTAGTCAAAATTTTAGAACACTTCATTAGATGACTCATTCCGATTTTATTGATCATACATTATTTTGTTCAATATTTTATGCTACTTAATCATCACAAAATTGAGTGAACTTTGTTGTTTGTTGGAATCCTATCACTAATTTCATTATTTTGACTAGAAGCATGCAAAAATTAAAGATTATTTGATCCTTCAATTAAAGTTCTAGAGTTTCGATCAGCTATACTTTCAAATGTTTTAATTGAGCTCCTTGGGACTCGAATCATATTACTTTTAATGTCATTGGATTTGTTTTATCTAAATGTCCAATTTGATTATATAATTAGTGAAATTGGTGTTTGAATGTTCATGAATTTTATTTCATATTCTATTGAATATCATTTGCCCCTTTTTTCGATCATGAAGATCTGCATCATATGAAAATATGTCGGGTTTTGAAAAAACTTGCGACATAAAGTTATAATCCTGATTTTCAACCGATCGTCTTGTATGATATACATCAGACAATTTGATTAGTTCATCTTGTATTAATTATTTTTTGATTAGCTGGTCAATATTGATCATACAATACGATTATTTTAGAAAATCTTTAACATTGTCACTAACGCATTCACTTGTGTGTGTGTGTGTGCATGGTTACCAAGCTTAGTATCCATTAAATATATGATTTGACTCAAAAAAGATAAAAATACATAAGAATTGAAAATACAAACTCTTCATTACATACTTAACCCTAGTCTACCCAATCCTGAGTTGATCAAACATGCAAGTGTACGGTGGACCTGAAATGTTAGTGCATAGGAAAAACAAACATGCAATAATAACAATTAACAAGAGATAACACATTAAGAAATCCAATAATATTTGTTATCATCAAAATCACAAGACTTGAGTCCAAATTTGCAATATGATCTTTTAAGGTATAGGGACTCCAGTTTCTTCCTGAATTCTATGGCAGAACCTTAAGTACTTCCCTCAAGACTACATCACCGTGTGATAACAAAATTGCACTATGATCCTTCAACTGTGTATTCTTTACCATACCAAATCTTAACATGCGATGAGAGATGTATAAAGAAAACCATTTTTGATATATTTAATATTATTTGTTAGAGTATTACAAAATGACATTAATCTATGATGAAATATGTCAAATTCTCTTGGGATCTATTATACGTTGATTGAAATAATCATATATCCCAAATTGAAGGTGAAAATTTTATTCTTCAGATTATTATCGCCCATTTGATAATGGTCACTATGCCAAAACATAAGTTAGAAGGTGTCTCCCCATTGAAGTTCTTGATGTAGTGTGATAAGCTAAGAGTATGTTGAAAAGCTTTTCAGGCACATGCTTCCCAAATGTTTTAAGGCTTGATTTTTGTTCACTAAGAATGGTTTGATTTGTGACTTCATGACATCCATTCATTTTAGGATGTGTGATAGCCATATGATCTAATTGAATATAAATATTTTTGCAAAAATGATGTAAATTTTTTTTAGTAAATTGGGTCTTAATACTAGTAATAACTTCATATTGAGTCCAACACAATAAATAACATTATTCCAAATAAATTATGTAGCATTAGCCTCAATAACATTTTTTGTTTGTTTTTTTCAACATCTTCCAAAAGATAGGCAAGAGGTTGTACTTAAACGTGCTTTGAATCGGCTGCTGGCATGTGCACGGGAGAAAATCCTTCCACAGGAGCTGGACATGCGAACGATTGGATTAGAGCTGGGCGTGCAGACGGTGGCTGGGCTTATGAATAGAGCTAGGTGTGAAGACGGGAGAATGATTTCGAACAGTCGAATGAGAGCTAGGCATGCGAACGGCCGGACGAGAGAGTGGTTTGTGAATGGAGGATAGGAGCGGGGCGTGCGGACGCGGGTGTTGTGTGGCTTGAGAATGGGAGTGGAATCATCAACTAAACTAAAGTACGCACCTACCGGTTAGGTATGCATGAAATTTTTTGTTTCGACATACGTAGTTAACCGAGAGTTTACTGTACCTTATTAAGCGGCCATGAGCTTTGGAGAGAAAAAAAGTTTTATTAGTGGTATATGAATGAGATTATAATGCTTTTGACGATTATTACATTTTAACATAAAGTCCAATATACCATGTTTAATCATTTTTCATATCTAGAGATTTCTTTTGAGCAAGCATTGCATTTGTAAGTGCACCCAATATATCTTTAGTGGACTTATTGGAGTGCATACTCACCCTCTAGTGGTAGAAGGCACTTTTTTTACCCTATGAATGCTTTTCATATATAATTAGTCTCCATTCGTGTTAGAGTTTATTATTTTTCTCTTGCGCTATCGCTCTGAACTCAACCTAATACATCTTGGATCATCTTTATGATCCTCTCTTCCATCTCCATCAAATTGTGATGGGTTATGAAGTTTTGGTTAGCCATGTTCACTAATGACTCATTGACTCCTAGTTCTATTGTTGTTGATGTAATGTTTGTCTTTTAGTTACTAGCATTAATCTATATTCATTGCACCATAAAGGATGTTAGATCCAATTTTTCTGTGGCTATTAACTACTTTAATGGGTTATACTAAGAGAACCAAATGCGAGTATCAAACAATATGGAGAATAAATGAGACATTGCAAAAACTTTGTAGATACTAAAAGTAACTTTAAGTTCAAAATATGCCTCTTAACTTTTTATTTATACTGTTAAAAGGGCTACAAATAAAATCCTGCATCTAGGAAAAAAATATAAAATAACATATGATGTGATAGTTATAGATTGACATAAACATATAGAATGAGCTGAATGGTGCACACTTGGTCCTTTACTTCTAAAGTGGCTTGAGGAGGCACATGATAAGTACCTTGAGTGATTCTTTAGGGCTGAATGCCTTGTGTGAGACTTGAAAATTGAGTGCATGGGGAGAGTATATAAAGGTAAGCCCATCGGGATAACATGCAAGTCCTTTGGATGAATATGACTATGAGACAAGGAAGAGGATAACTAATAGATTCGTGATGATGACCATTATAGGTGTACCTGGAAGTTCAGTATCTGGATTGACATGTTCTAACACGATTGGAAAAAGCAACAAGAAAAGAAATTCAGGAGGAAGAAGATGATTTTTTAGCTACTTTGGGTCATTCTCAGCCGTCGACCCATTTCAAAACGTTATCCAGATCGAGATATGTCAATTATGTCTATCTCCATTTTTAAAAATATGATAATTTACCGAATTTTTTTATTAAATTTATATTTCTATTAGCAAAAAATGAGTATAACTTTGCGCCGAAAAAACTTTTTTCGTGTAATTTTTTATATATTATAGAGATTTTGATTCTGAATATTTTGAATATATTTTTTAAAATTTTATATCGAGTTTCTTGGAATCTATGCTGTTAATTAAATAAAAAATAATATGGACATTGAAAATTAAGGTACTAGTACAATGAATGTCATAAAATAATATTTTACACAATCCTTTGTAATTTGATTATGTTTTGACATTATGAAAATTTGTTCACTAAATTTTGCTTTAGCTATTATAATGTAATGAAATATATCACTACGGGAAAATTGGACATTGGCGACAGATTTTTCTAGCGGAATTGCACGATCAAATTTCCAGTGGTAATGAGATTTTTTGATAGATTTTTTTTTTGTTGGTATAAATCGCATAGAAAACTAAAATTGACGGTTTATTTCTGACGGCAATTATTTCTGACAGTTTTCCTGGGATCATAACCACTAGAAATAAAATTTTTTTTTTTGAATTAAGCCGCCCCACTGCCTGCCCGTGCTGCCCCACTACCATGAGATTCGAACTCATACCAAAAGAAACATCAAACATCCATCCATTTTGATTGGTTTGTGTAGCGTGCTGAGCTGTGATAGCTTATTGTGATTTGCTTGTGATATTCAAGATATGGGAAAGGGAATGAGACTATCGATTAGCAGTTCAGAATCAGATATGTGATTATAAACATTTCTCTATTTTGATTTTTATACATTCATAGCTAGTTTACTATTCAGTTCTATAGCTTATGCATGTAGCAATGTACTGTAGTGTAGATATATATATTTTTTAATGAAATGAAAGAAACCCGGTAGATAAGTTTGTTTTCAGTGCTTGAATGTTTTAGTAGTTATGTAGTTTATAGTTTAATTTAAAATAAAATTTGAAAGAAAATCTAAAACATTTCAAAACTAGATTTTGGGAATAGTTTGTCACAGCTTAACATGATGGGACCTGTCCTGATCGGGTTAAGGTGTGACAAGGTGTGTGCTTCTTGTAGCTTTCATTGAGCCATCCATTGAAGAAGGTTAGCCTTAGTTAACAAGAACTGTTGAGGGGAGCAAATCATCTTGAGGCGAGTGCTCCTTAGGGTTAGGGCCTGTTGAGGCGTGTCAACTGGACTCCCAATATGTTTTGGTTCCATATATTCAATTTAGGCTGTTAAGCGCAATGCCTATATATCAAACCTTAGGCTCTTTCCAACTGGTGGCGTTTGCGACAGTGATGTCTAACGATGAAAAAGAAATCTCATTTTTGATAGAAAATGAAATTTCACCAAGTTTTTCATATGAGCGATTCTTCTGCAATTCCCTGTCATCCTCAATTATATAATGTATTAATGAATTGACGGTGATCTGTTCCTCTCTGTGATCCACCTCTTGATTGTAATAGTAAATCTGGATGGATTTTTCATGACAGTTTGTGACATTTTCCTCATTGATTTTAATGGATAGAAGCTGCATTTGATACGTTTTTATACAGCTAATTTAATGCTTCCTTTGCGATAGTTTTTTTTTGCTACTTTCTAAAATAGTTTTGAATACATCACTACAGGAAAATCTTTCATTACCGGAGAGTTTTTCTGGTGGCTTTCCGTTTCCGGAAAAATATCCCCTATGCGGGTTTTTCCGGCGGAAAATTTGCCGCCGGTAAATTTCAAAACCGCCGGAAATGACCAATTGCTGCCAGTAATAAATGATTTTAGTGTAGTGCATAAATTTTTTGAACTAAAAAGCTACTTAAAAAAGGAATAAAAAAGCTGTCACAAATGAAACTATAGACTGGGTCATGGAAATAAATTCTGAACATTTTTGCAGAATAGAAACAGGCTAGCTAGTCTTTGTTTTTGGTGGGTGATGGTAAAGGTTTATGGAGCCGGTCTCTATTAAATATTCATTTTACAATGAAACATTCTTTCTAAGTTTACGTGGAACAAACTCTGACCCCAAAAAATAAATTCTTACTATGAAATATTTTGATGGTCTATTTATGAGAATATTATGAGGGATAAATACGATATTTTCAACTCTTCTATGATGCAGAAGCTCAAGGTCAAGTTTTCATATGGTCTCATCAAATTGTAATTAAATTAATAAGGGAAATAATCTTTGAACTATGTAAAATTTATATTATTTAATGATTTTTTTTTTTTTTTGCATTTTCATTCTTAAAAGCTTGCAACATATTAGAATGACTAATTAAGAGGTTGTTTAGTTTGTTGATAAATAGAAATACAATATAAATGGAATGTAATATATCTTACAAATTTAAAATTATTTGGATAAATGTAAAATAAAATATTGTGTTTACTTTTTGTTGTTGGTTTGAAATAAAATAGATGCAGTGCAAATTTCAATGACGGTAGTAGCTGGTTGTTGCGGGTGGCAAGGACGACGACAAGCTGCAGCCGGCGGCGAGCACAGAGTTAGCTTGTGCTGCATTTTAAAATTCGATAAAAACAGACAAATTTTGAATTCATCAAAATTAAACGCAGAGCAATTTTAGAATTCACCAACATTTTTTTCTGTATTCTTTTTTCATCAAACAATATATCAATATTTTTTGTAATACATTTCACTCGCTTTCCATCAAACCAAATAGCTCATAAATCAAACCCAATGTAATGATAAACATCTTGTAGCAAAGATAATAATTACTACAAATAATAAAATTTATATGAATTTTTCAAAAATAAAAAATAGAGAAATATTTTCTTATCATTTTCTTTCCAATATCAAAATTATGGACCACCACTGATATTATCATTGGCAAGCAACCAACACAATTAATTATTATGTAGTTATATTTTATGAAGTCACTCTTCTGCAACCAAACGTACAGTTCATAGCATAAATGCTAAGCATTATTAGAAAAAAGAATTAAAACACTTACAGATGCATGCAATCATTAAACATGTAAGCAAAATTTTTTATGATAAAATACTAAACATGCATGATTTAATTATAATAATTAAGTTTCAACAAAAGCACCCTAAACTATTTAAACAAAGCTTACATTAACTGTTTTGAATGTAGATATAAACTGAGCTCTTAAGATAACTACCTGATTATATCCTCTCGCGCTATAAAAACCGCACAGATTACATTGAAGGCTGAAGGTGAAGTAAACATGGAACGAATTAATTCTTATGTTTATTAATTGATGATATTTTTGTCAAATAGATATAGAAATTTCATGATTATTCGACAAGTTTTACGCTGAGCCAACGTAAAATCCGACACGAACCTGACCCAAAAATTCTGAGTTAGGGTCAACCCGGACCCGAAACAGGTTGGTTTGGTTTCAACAAATCGACATGTTTCAAAAATCGGGTCGGGTTCTGGTTGACCCAAAAACCTGAAATTGATCCGTTGACCCGAAAACCTGAAATTGACCCTTTTTTATCTGAAAATCGGAGATTGATCCCTTTCTTGACTTGAAAGCTAGTAATTTTTTTTGACCGGGTCATTCGGGTCGTGTCGGTTTGACCCAGACCCAAGAGGATCTGGTTCAGATCCAAAAAACCGACTCATTTGCAAAAATGTTAGGTTCGGATTGACCCAAATAGTGCGGGGTAAGTTTCGGGTTCAACCCGAACCCGACCCATGACCCGAAATTAATTAATGCCCCACGTTGGCTGGTGACTACCTAACTCAGCCTTTCATTTTTCTCATCCAAGACTTAGAATTTGATAGCGACAGTGTTGACAACCCCACATAGTGGGATAAAGACTTGTTGTTGTAGATAGGAAAAAGTGTGAACTAAACCCTAAACTTTGTATTTATTCTGTTATTTAACTATGGCTATAGGACCCATCCATGCATGAAAAGATAATAAGCAGTATGCATGTTTTTAGCTATTGCATGGCAGCAGTCTGCTTCCCTTTTAAAAGTAGAAGAGTTGAGCCCATAATGAATTAAGTAGCTAGATGAACAAAATATGATGCATTTCTACCCTTTTATATGTAATCTGGTTGTTGTTATTTCTCTTATAGTATATTTGTCTTCCTCAGCAAGCCTTAAACATAAAGATGAACTTCTCCTTTTTTTAATCTGAAGCCACATCCCCTCCTTTATTGCTTTGTTAGAAATGGTTAAGGATTAAGGGGAAAACCATCTGTGCTTCTGACCCCTTGAGCTGTACCAAGAAGGAGGGATATGATCACTTCAGGAGCTACTGTGAAATTTAGCTCATTTAAGTGGACCACTAAGAGACTGTGGTCCTTCCTTTGATAGGTTAATTTCTCTGTGAACTTTATTAGAGTTGTCTTGGCCCTATGAGGTTCATTATGAACACAGAGCCCTAGAATAGTAAGCAGCAAAGTTATAATTTTTGCATGAAAATAACAAGTACAGCACATGATAGCCAACCAACTCATTGATCACTCTCTATATATTATCAAAGATGTACTTAGGCTATGTTTGAGACTTCTTACTGCTTCTTAAAACAGTTTTTTATTAAAAAATTAAAATATTTGTACTAAAAAGCTGCTTTAAGAAGCAGTAAAAAGCTGTTCTAAACAAAGCCTTAGACAATTAAAAGAAATATTTACTTATATAAATTTAAGTTATTACCACAAATTGCTTTATAAATATCAATCAGTATTTAGTTTTGGATAAATTATATATACTATTCTTCTTTATAGAAGAAAAAAATATACATAGATCTCCTATATATTTTTGCAAATAATTTTTATTTTCTTGAGTTTTGCATTTAACTATTCCATTACTCCTTATAATCTCTCTATAATTCGAAGCTCCTTGTACTCTCTTGAAGTCATCATCTTACTCATGTAGAAACTTCTTTTCCTCTTTCGACTTGAGTGCTATAGTTAACTGGCGGAGTGAGAAACCCAAGCAGGTATTTTGTGATGCTTCAATTTATAGAAGAAGATGATAGAGGAATTATATGTGAAAGAAAAGGGCATAAGTGCTTTATAAAAACTGGCAGCTCCAACTATCAAAGGAGGGCACAATAGCAAAAGTAAAATATGCTAAATGTGCATTTTATCATCTTTCTAACAAGCTACTTGATAAAAGGCAAATTAACATGTTGTTAGTATATGTGGAATCTGATTGTGTCGAACAATCAAGTTGTACCGTTACCTCAATTCAATTTGTTAGCTTATGTTCGCGTGCTTTGTACATGAAAGTTTTTTTTGTAATACACACTCCCCTTCCGGGAATTTTATTTTTTGCCCCTAGTCGACATTTTTTTCACGCAATTTGCCCTTCAAAAATTGGAAAGCCTCTTGGCCTCCGGTTATTTTCATCCGATTATTTTGAACTTTTCGAACACTAACAAATAAGTATGTGAAAAATGATCGATTATGTGCAAAATAAATTATTTTTGCATCATAATATATATATTTTTTATTTTTAAATTTGTCACTTGCCCCCCTGAGAACTAAGGCTAGTTCCACCCCTGTTTCAGCTAATATCATATTTTCTTAATAATAATTAAATATATATAGTACATTTTCTTAATAAGATAAAAGAAGGAATTCCACAATTTAATACAAACAACAAAACAAGTAAAATAGAGTTTATCAATATGAAACAAACTAATAATGTGCTTTTTAGTTTCATTACTGAAACAAGGCTGATTGTAACAAAAACAAAAAAAATATTATAATAAAATATCATAAATGATTACTTTGGCTTATATTTCCTAATAAAAATATAACTAAAATCCATATTTATCATAATTTTAAAATAAAAACAGCATACCATAAAATTCTACTAATATTAATTAATAAAAATGTTAATATGCTAAGTCCAGTGGACCACTAAGACAAATTTAGTTCAGTTGCTCATCATGATTTCAGCAATTATGTGACCCTTAAGGTCCACCATCAACGTACCATCATCCAATTGGTATGCAATGCAGTGAAGGGTCCACTTGTGCTAGCTATATTGCTAATAAATGATGATTCTGTTCTATCCAAATCCAACCACCAGATTGGGGGAAATGAAAAGATATCAAGGTATTGCTTTGCTTCTCTTTAAAAGGGCTTCTATAATAGGTTGAGAGGTACTCAAGGACTCAAGGTCACATGGCACAATAGTGATGAATCAATGCAACTGAATACTTAGTTGTTTGTTGCTCCACAGAGCTTAGAAAAGAAACAAGTCAATTGAACAACCTTTTTTTTTTTTTTTGGAGTAGAGATTGACTGGGAGTCATAAGGATATATTAACTCTCCTAAATCAAATAAAATCTTTTAATTTTATAAGATTTTAATGTGTAACTTTTGATATATTATATATTTAATCATTCTAAATAATTTTCTATGATTTATTGTATTTTCACTAGTTAAATATGTGTAAATTTTTTTTGGGTAAAATGAGTAGGGAAAAAGGATGATTGAAAATGAGTTAAAAAATCATGTACTGTGATTTGGCATGATAAGATTATAAAATAATATATTGAAATGATTGATATGATTGAGTTATATAAGAATATAATATTGCTACAAGTCTAAATATGATATGATGTATGAATATGATATGCTGATATATGACATAATATTCTTAAGATCCACGTAGTCCACTAACAGAAGTCAGTGGATATGAGTCATAAAGAGTTTGAGATAAATGAAGTTATAAGGAGTCAGGGTGATTAATTCAGTGATTCAAGGGGAGTTATGAGGAGTTTATTAAATGAGAGTTAGAAGAGGCGATTGACTGGGAGTCATAAGGATAGGAGAAAGATCAAGATCAAGATACTCTCATCTAAACATCTAATTGAATACTAATTTCTGACTATTAATACTGATTACTAATCGATTACTTATTACTATTACTAATAATATTATTTACACTATACTGATGCTATTTAATATCAACACTATTACTACTGTTGAGATTGTTCATTGTTACTAATACTGTGACTAATATTGACACTGATTAATATCACTAATATGGATCATTGTTACTGATACCATTATTGATGATATAATATAATGAGATGTGATGTGTTATAAATTGAGTTGGTACAGATGACCAGCATAAATATTAAGGTATATATTTCTTTATATAATTTACAACATATTATTTCTTTTCATTGCATTAATTTTAGTTGTAAGATTTTAGTTATTGTTGGACTTTTATGCTACTTTTGTGATTTTATATGTTTTTAGGAAAGGATAAGGTCCCTACGATGTGAGACTTCATATAGCATGTTTAGTTTTCCTTTTTGGCACCTACAGTTCATTTTGTAGTCATGGTATATTTATAGTGATGTAGCTAATTTTTTGTATCATAACTATTATATATATGATATTTTTTGTTTGTAATAGCTGTACATATTGATGAATATAAATGCAATCATGTTTCTTTCCATTTTTTATGTGAAGTACAAAATTTGTGGATTAAAAAAAGAAAGTAAGATAGATCCAAATCTTCTAGTATAGATTTAGGGCATGACAATATCACTTTAGAGTACAATGTTTATGTTACAAAGCTCTTTTATAGATTTCCGATTCAAGCATTATGAATGATCTAAACATATTGTGAATCAACAAAACTTTAGGTGATTTTTTTTGCAGTCATTTTATTTTTTGTGTCACTATTTATGTGAGGAAGTTTATTGCCTTATATTTATAGAAAAGTTCAAAAACATACATAAGTAGGCTACAACTCATAAGGGATTCAATTTTTTTTTTTAATTTGGAAAATCTAGAAGAGAAAAAATATTTTAGGATCTAACCCAATTCAAATAATTTCATTATAAAGGTTGAAAGCTATAATGATTCACTCATCTCTACCATTAAACAAGATAGAATTATAAGATAAGGCAACATGCATCAGCATTAGTCAGTAAAGGATGACAATCGACACTACAGAAAAAATGTCATTTTCCGGCGGTCATTTTCGTCGGAAAATGGCCAAAATCCTTAGAAAATTGCATTTCCGGCGGATTTCCGATGGAAATATTTTCGTCGGCTCCATGCGCGTCGGAAAAGGACTTCCAGCACAAAATAATTCGTCGGAAACATTTTTGGCGAATTTCCGACGTATTTTTCACTGGAAAAATATTTCCGTCAAATTTTTAAAGCGCCGGAATGTCAAGAAAAAAAATAATAAAAAAATCATTTCCATCTGACCGGACGGCTGCTCCCCCATCCGCTCTCCACCCAAGGTCCCCAGCCTGCCCCGACCGCCCCGACCGCGTGCTCGTGCCAGCCGCCCCACCCCGCCCTGACCGCCTGCCTGCGTGAACCGTGGCCTGTCTCCTTCGGCGGGGTTCGAACTCCGCCCACCTCTCCTCGCGCAAGTGTTGCCGCGACTTCTTGCATGTAGTCATGAAACCAAAAACTGTTAACTTTGTTACTTTTTTTTTTATTTAACCTATTACATATTAATTATTAAAACAATTAATTTAATTTAACAAAGAAATTTAAAATTATTTAACTGAATTTAACAAAATAAATAATTTTAAAATTTTATTATAATTTAATTTTAAATTTAAATCATTTAATTTTTTGTTATTAAATAATTAAATTATAATTTATTTTATTATAATTTAGATTATTAAATTTAATAATCTAAGTTAGTAAATTCAATAATTTAAGTTATATTTTAAAATAAAAAATATTTAATTTGACAATAAGCTATTACAATATAACTTAATTTTGTAATTTCAGTCAGAAATCCGCCTGAAAGTCCGTCGGAAATGCCCTAAAAAAAAAAACCATAAAAATACCAGTCAAAAAATATGTTATAAAAATCGTTGGAAAATTTTCGTCGGAAATCCGCCGGAATATGTGACGAATTTACTTCCGCCGGAAATTCTGTCGGAAATGAGCTGTTTTCCTGTAGTGTGATAGTGGTTTGTAATATCATTTCATGGAAGTATACTATGGATGGTTGAAGTTAAGATCATTCGATGGTTGGTATTAACAATGACTGATGGTGGGCATTAATGCTGGACAAATATAGAAATTGGTATTTGATGATGGTAAGCATCGATAATGGTTGATAGTTGGTGCCATGGTGCTTGATGACAGACATCTAGTGTTGGTAGATAGAGCATTGGAACTATCTATAACATTAAATTATTATTTCTAAAATCCTCATAAGTGTAGGAGTAGCGATTATTTATAGATTTCAAGAAGGGAAATCCTAGTCATTTTTTTCATAATCATGGACACCCAATCTAATGATCAAGATGGATTTCTTTTGATCATTTAATATATTTTTGGACTTCTAAGTGCCATAGTAAATTCAAAATTGAGTAATATTATTTTCATAAAATTTTTCTGGTTTAGGTTCCTTTGGATTGGATCAATTTAAATCCATATCATCATAATATTTATTCGATAATAATTTGCTTAAAATTGAACTCTAATATTCTCTAACCGATTAACCGTTAGGTTTCGAGCCGGCTCAGCCGGCACACCATAGTGCATGTCTTTTTATTGATTTTGACCATATATGTCTTTGTAAAGTTTTTTTTGGGGAAAATAAGGGCAATGCTCGTATATTAATTGAATAAGAGTAAAAAGAGAGGCAAACACCTCCAATTACAGATCAGCTCGAAAGAGCACAAAAACTATGGAGAAACAACAAAACTATACCAGTGGCCAAAAACACATAAAGCGGCTAGTTGAAAGTAAGAAAAGCCTTCCAACTAACCAAGGTATAGTGAAAAAGAATAATCACGCAAAAAGATGAATCACATAGAAAATTTATAATTGCCCAAAGCAGAAGTAGTGAGGACATCCAATGTAGCAGGCACCAACGAACCAAAATAACAACAGAGATCCTTAGAAGTAGAACCTGTCAAAATAAAAGGACGTAACAAGATGGAAAAATAGAAGAGGCGATGACACCCCATAAGCCAACCATAGCCAAGACTTAGTCTAGAATAAGCAGTGATCAAAATATAGCAAACCCACGACCCCTGGTTGCCCGGAGGCCATCCAAGGGGTGCCTGAAAGAAGGGCACATCATCTCATTCAAGGCCAAAGCCCCCATCAGGCGAATACGAATGTGATAAACACAAAGCAACCGATAGATAGTCAACCAGATCAAGACCATAATCCTTCCAGCATCATAAAAGAGCCATGATCGAAATGCACTGAATTTTTGCACTTGCTGATTTTAGAAAATACCACATTTTTAATTCTTAAAGAAACAATCACAGCACAAAGCATATTGTTGCCATATCTCCTCTCATTTAATTCCTTCCAAATGTGGTATATAGAGCAATAAAGAATAAGGAAGTAAAAGCATCTAGTGCCATTAGATAGGTTATCTTCTTAGAGATCCAGCTTAGAAGATGTAAAATACTTGGTCTGAAAAATAGGAAAGAAGTGCCCGGAATAAGGCTTAAAAGATACTCATGAGAAAAATTTCATTCAAAAAATAAATGAGAGGTACTTTCATTATGAGAATGGCAAAGAGGGCATCCTTGATTGATCTGAATATTCCTCAAAAGTAAAGTGTGAACCGTGTTAAGCCCACCAACTAGCGAGACCCAAGCAAAGGAAGAAAATTTGAGCACATGCTTTTTGTGCCAGATTGGATTGTACCAGGAACAAATGAGGAGATCTTGGTAAAATTTCAAGAGGAATTTGGAGAATTTACCCTCGATATTGCCTTCCCAGAAAATAATGCTATGTGCGTGTTCAAAAATGGGAGTAGCACGAATAATAATAGTAACATCCACGGGGGTCAGCTGGGGAATTGACCAGCAATTACCATCAATCAACTCTTTAAGCTTGGCATTAATATCATAAAATTGCATCAAAGCATTACCTCCAAAAATAGTTGAAAGAGTAGTGTTGTCTCACTAGTGATCCAAAAAAAAGGGAGATATTGCAGGAAGGATTGACCTTGAACATAAAAGAAGGTCTAGCCATAGCAACAGAAGAACACAAGGCCTTCTAAAAAGGTGAGGTATAGAGAGGGGATGGCCTCCAAGGTGAGTGGTATCTCAAGGTAAACCAGCTAGAGAGGGGGGAAGAGCATTTATACAGTCTACTAATAACCATGCAATTGAAAGCAAATCTAAGACCAGGAATAGACGGCAGCCCCAATCCACCATAGCATTTAGGCCTACTAACTTTATCCCAAGAAACCGTTCTCAACTTCTTGATAGCCAACATATCACTGAAAAATAGAAATATGGAAGAAATTTTCCTGATGTACTTAATAACAATTTTTGGTATGATAGTGTCACGACCCGACCCGACTCGGGACGGATCCCGCTCGCACCGGGCCGCGACCAGCCAAAACAGACCAACTGACCAGGATCTGGCTTTGGAATTTGTTTCAGAACTGATTCTTCCAAAGATTTCAACTCAAAAACAGACACACAGAGCTACTATGAAACATCAAATGCAGCGGAACAAAAGATCTATATGTTTTTCATTCTTTTCCTCAAAACAATCATCTACAACTACAGACCATGGCTCAGACAGAAAGAAACAGAACAGAAGAGCCATGTCTGTACAAAAAAAATCAAAAGTACAAAACAATACCTACAGATAAGACTCTGAACTCTAGTCTAAGACCTCCTTCCCTTTCCCAGAACTTGAAAATCACCAGAAAGCAAGGGTGAGCTCAACAGCTCAGCAAAGCGACAAACCTCCAATCAAAACTTCCAGAATCCCAAAACCAAACACTTCAAACCAAATCCGTACAGAAACCAGAACAGAATCAGACAGATATCAAAATCATGCAGATCAGAATGAAACAGATTAAATCAGAATATATACAGACATATATCAAATCAGAATCAAACTTGCTTACAGAACAGATATGAAAATCAGAAGTCCTTTCAAATCAGATATCAGATATTTAATTAATAGCTAAATTTCCTGACACTGACAGAATCTCTATGGATTCCGACCTCTTATGCCTCCCTTTGTGCTCACGGCACCAGACAGATGTGCTTATAGCACTAGAACAGATTTCATCGGATCCGGAACATAACTGATTTCAGATTTCAGATTGAGCTCATTTCAGATTTCCCAAACACTAACCGAATCTCTTAGGATCCGGACCACTTATAACTCCCTTTTTATAGCATATACAGATAACATATCCGTTCAGAAGAAATCCGAACAAAATCAGAAATCACCCAAAAATTGGGCAGCACAACGGCTGTATACGAAATTTACACAATTTTCCTGAAAAATCACAGAATACCAAATTTGCACAGAATATAGATAACAACATTGCAAGACTTTAATTCTATTGCTCAGACATTTTTAGACTACACAGAAAAATACAGTCGACGAAAAACGCCGTCAAATCAAAACTACCCGGACAAAAATCCTCAGAAAATAATCAAAATGTGCACACTCGGCACGTCAACAACATACAGAAAATTTCGCGGTAAAAACTGAACCAGACAGGAAATACGGACGAAAATCACGAACAAAAATCAATTCCGGACAGATAATACCGCCAAACACGACAGTTCTGAAAATTGAGAAAGACGAATTGTGCCTTACCTCGCGTACAGCAATATCTTCAACTGTCACAACAGACGAAAACAGACCGACGTCGCCCAAAAATCACTTTTCATTCTTTTTCCTTAATTTTTCTCTCCTGAGCTTTTTCTCTCTCTTCAAAATATCTCATTTCTATATATATCCAGACTGATCGTCCCGGACGATCGCACTTCGTCCCGGACGATCCATGCTCAGGAAAATTTCGTCCAGACGAAAACTAATTATCGTCCCCAGACGGCAGGGCTCTGGAAAATTTTCGTCCAGACGATCCAAATTTCGTCCAGACGAACCATTCAGCCAAACATGTTTTCCTGCACAACCTGTACCGATCGTCCCGGACGATCCAATTTCGTCCCGGACGAACCTGGGAGCAAAACGATTTTTACAATCTCCCCAACTTCTGAAAAATGTCGTCCTCGACATTATCCAATCCAAACTCAGTCAAAACAAGTACGGGTACAACTGTCTCATGTCAGACTCCTTCTTCCAAGTGGCTTCCCGTGCAGTACGGTGCTTCCACTGGACTTTAACCATTGGAATCTGTTTACTTCGTAGCTTTTGGACGTCGTATGCCAAAATCAACTCTAGCTCTTCCTTATACGCCAGATTCTCCTGAATCTCAACCTCGTCAGCTGACAGCTTCTTCCCAGAGTTAGATACCCACTTCCTCAAAGTGGATACGTGAAACACGTTATGCACGCCAGGCATCGAATCAGAAAGAAACAGTCTGTAAGCAGATTTTCCAATCCTTTCCAGGATTTCAAAAGGTCAAACATACCTTGGATTAAGTATACTCACCTGACCAAATCTGCTCACACCCTTCATCGGGCTGACTTTGACATACACAAAGTCCCCAACCGGAAACTCAACAAACCTGTGCTTCTGATTATAATACTTCTGCTGTCGATCTTGAGCAGCTTTCAATCTTTCTTTTATCAAACTGATCTTCTTAATAGTTTCCTCAAAGAAAGTGGCACCCAGTTCCTGTCTATCTCCGGCCTCAGTTAGAGTCAAAGGAGTACGGCACTTCCTGCCATACAGAGCTTCGTACGGTGCCATACCGATACTGGACTGAAAACTGTTGTTATAAGCAAACTCAATCAAAGGGATATGATCTTCCCAGCTTCCTCCAAAATCCAAAACACAAAGTCTCAACATATCTTCCAGTACCTGAATAGTCCTCTCAGACTGTCCGTCTGTCTGAGGATGAAAGGCTGTACTGAAATGCAGTTTCGTACCCAAGCCTTTCTGAATGCCCTTCCAAAGTCTGGAAGTAAATCGTCCATCTCGGTCAGAAACAATCACCTTAGGCACACCGTGCAATCTGACTATCTCCTTCACATATATCTGTGCCAAACGATCCACCGGATCGGTCTGCCTGATCGGAAGAAAATGGGCGGACTTCGTCAGTCGATCTACAACCACCCAAATGGCGTCGTGCCCTTGTCTAGATCGAGGGAAACCCATCGCAAAGTCCATCGTTACCTCCTCCCACTTCCACTCAGGGATAGATAACGACTGCAACAGTCCACCTGGTCGCTGATGCTCTGCCTTCACCAACTGACAGGCTTCGCATATCGACACAAACTCAACAAAGTCCTTTTTCATTCCAGGCCACCAGAATAAAAGTTTCATGTCAGCATACATCTTACTACCACCTAGATGTACAGTGTAGCCTGAATGGTGAGATTCATACAGAATCTCCTGTCTCAAATTCCCAAACACAGGTACCCACAACCTGTTCTTACAGAAAATAGCACCATAATCAGAAATTCGAAGTTCAGGAGTCTTACTAGATTCAATCTGAGCAATCAACTTCGAATAATCAGAATCTGACTTCTGGGCTTCCTGAATCCTTGCTTCCAAAGAAGACTGAATGCTCATCTGAGCTAAATCCAAATCACTGGAGGAAATCACCTCCAACTGCAAACGTTCTATATCACGAATCAGGAAGTCATCAAAAGGAAGCTGCAAACCTGATAATCCAGAAGACTTCCTGCTCAAAGCATCCGCTACCACATTAGCCTTACCAGGCTGATACTGAATGCTCAGATCATAATCCTTGATCAACTCGAGCTATCTTCTCTGCCTCAAGTTCAGATCCTTCTGAGTGAAAATGTACTTCAGGCTCTTGTGATCAGTGAAAATCTCACATCTGACGCCATACAGGTAATGACGCCAAATCTTCAAAGCAAACACAACTGCAGCTAACTCCAAATTATGTGTCGGGTAATTCTTCTCGTGGGGTTTCAACTGTCTAGAGGCATAAGCTATTACCCTTCCATTCTGCATCAACACACATCCCAAACCTTTCAGTGAAGCATCACTGAACACTTGAAAACCTTCCGTACCTTACGGAAGTGCTAACACTAGGGCTGAAGTCAGACAATCCTTCAATCTCTGAAAACTAGCTTCACACTCCGGTGTCCAAACAAAAGGTACTGACTTCTGCGTCAGTCTCGTCAAAGGCGTCGAAATCTGTGAAAATCCCTTCACAAATTTCCTGTAATATCCGGCCATGCCCAAGAAACTACGTACCTCAAATACCGTAGTCGGCCTTGGCCAATCAGCAACCGCCTGAATCTTCTGGGGATCAACAGAAATACCTTCACCGCTAATCACATGCCCCAGAAATGAAATGCTCTTCAGCCAGAATTTGCACTTGGAGAACTTGGCATACAGCTGATGCCGCCTCAGAGTCTCCAACACAATACTCAAGTGTCTGGCATGATCATCCTTAGAAGCAGAATATACCAGAATATCGTCGATGAAGACGATCACAAACTGATCCAAATACTCCCTGAATACTCGGTTCATCAGATCCATGAAAATCGCAGGCGCATTGGTTACCCCAAAATGCATAACCAAGAACTCGTAGTGCCCGTACCGAGTACTGAAAGCTGTCTTCACCACATCAGCTTCCTTCACCTTCACCTGATAGTATCCGGATCGCAAATCAATCTTCGAAAATACCGAAGATCCGGAAAGCTGATCAAACAAGTCATCAATCCGAGGCAAAGGATACTTGTTCTTGATCGTGACTTTGTTCAAATCTCTGTAATCCACACACATGCGAAGTGTCCCGTCCTTCTTCTTCACAAACAGAACAGGTGCTCCCCAAGGAGAAACACTAGGACGGACAAAGCCTCAGAAAACTCTCCTGCATCTGCTGCTGTGCAGAAGGGAGAACGAACCAGTCTCGAAAAACATCAGTGAACTCTTCCCAGGTAATCAAAGAGTTCAATTTGCCCTAAAATCTAGCCTCCTGCTGGCCAACCCACCAATGCTCAGCCTCACCATCCAACAGAAATATTGCCAACGGTACCTTCCTGTCTGACGGACACTGCATTCTGTCGAAGGTCTTCTCCAATCTCCTCAACCACTCCTCAGCAGCTCTGGGCTCAACAGCGCCCTCAAACCTCGGAGGTTTCAATCTTAGAAACATCTGGAGATGTCTATAAATATCATCAGATCTGACGGTAGAAGCTCTGCTCTGAGTCTCACTCATCATCTGAGCAACAAGTGTAGCAAACTGAGACAGTGTATCAGCACCGACCACTGGGGCTGTACTCCCCACTAGTGCTGCCTGATCGGCACTCTGACCGTCTGTCATGTCTAGGTCTAGCTGATCCATACAGAAAATCCAGAAAAATCCGGAAAACTATCACAAAAACAACACAATAAAAAGCCGAACAAACCAAAACTACCCTAAACAGACTCACTACAGATCACTTCCTATAGCTCTGTCTTACACAATCCAAATTCCAAAACCAAGGCTCTGATACCACTTAAGTTATCACGACCCGACCCGACTCGGGACGGATCCCGCTCGCACCGGGCCGCGACCAGCCAAAACAGACCAACTGACCAGGATCTGGCTTTGGAATTTGTTTCAGAACTGATTCTTCCAAAGATTTCAACTCAAAAACAGACACACAGAGCTACTATGAAACATCAAATGCAGCGGAACAAAAGATCTATATGTTTTTCATTCTTTTCCTCAAAACAATCATCTACAACTACAGACCATGGCTCAGACAGAAAGAAACAGAACAGAAGAGCCATGTCTGTACAAAAAAAATTAAAAGTACAAAACAATACCAACAGATCAGACTCTGAACTCTAGTCCAAGACCTCCTTCCCTTTCCCAGAACTTGAAAACCACCAGAAAGCTAGGGTGAGCTCAACAGCTCAGCAAAGCGATAAACCTCCAATCAAAACTTCCAGAATCCCAAAACAAAACACTTCAAACCAAATCCGTACAGAAATCAGAACAGAATCAGATAGATATCAAAATCATGCAGATCAGAACGAAACAGATTAAATCAGAACAGATAAGGACATATATCAAATCAGAATCAAACTTGCTTACAAAACAGATACGGAAATCAGAAGTCTTTTCAAATCAGATATCAGATATTTAATTAATAGCTAAATTCCCTGACACTGACAGAATCTCTATGGATTCCGACCTCTTATGCCTCCCTTTGTGCTCACGGCACCAGACAGATGTGCTTATAGCAGCAGAACAGATTTCATCGGATCCAGAACAGAACTGATTTCAGATTTCAGATTGAGCTCATTTCTGATTTCCCAGACACTAACCGAATCTCTTAGGATCTGGACCACTTATAACTCCCTTTTTATAGCATATACAAATAACATATCCATTCAGAAGAAATCCGAACAAAATCAGAAATCACCCAAAAATCGGGCAGCACAATGGCTGTATACGGAATTTACACAATTTTCCTGAAAAATCACAGAATACCAAATTTGCACAGAATATAGATAACAGCATTACAAGACTTTAATTCTATTGCTCATACATTTTTAGACTACACAGAAAAACACAGTCGACGAAAAACGCCGTCAAATCAAAACTACCCGGACAAAAATCCTCAGAAAATAATCAAAATGTGCACACTCGGCACGTCAACAACATACGGAAAATTTAGCAGTAAAAACTGAACCAGACAGGAAATACGGACGAAAATCACGAACAAAAATCAATTCCGGACAGATAATACCGCCAAACACGATGGTTCTGAAAATTGAGAAAGGCGGATTGTGCCTTACCTCGCGTACAGCAATATCTTCAACTGTCACAACGGACGAAAACAGACCGACGTCGCCCAAAAATCACTTTTCTTTCTTTTTCCTTTGTTTTTCTCTCTCATGAGCTTTTTCTCTCTCTTCAAAATATCTCATTTCTATATATATATCCAGAATGCTCGTCCCGGACGATCGCACTTCGTCCCGGACGATCCATGCTCAGGAAAATTTCGTCCAGACGAAAATTAATTATCGTCCCCAGACGGCAGGGCTCTGGAAATTTTTCGTCCAAACGATCTAACTTTCGTCCAGACGAACCATTCAGCCAAACATGTTTTCTTGCACAACCTGTACCGATCGTCCCGGACGATCCAATTTCGTCCCGGACGAACCTGGGAGCAAAACGATCTTTACAGATAGAGCCGCTAATCCAGTAAGCAATGGTGTTTTGAATTATAAATTTTAAGTATTGAAGGCATCCAACAAAAGAGAGTAGGATAGCTTTCCAACCATTTAATTTTTTATTGATACAATCCATCAGAGGCATGAAATCAGCCACAAGAAGCCTTTGAAAGAAAGTGGAATGCCCAAATAAGTAATTTTGGGGTTATGGTTAGAAATAGTTAAAGCGTGACAAATAGCCTGTTGATTAACAACACTATTAGGGATCATAACATAGCTTTTCTCAAAATTGACATAGAGGCCAAAGGCTTGGCAAAAGTAGACAGAATTTCCATAAGTTTATGATAGTTTCCCACATTAGAGTTGCCAAAAATAAGAAGATCATCTGCATAGAGAAGATGAGTGAACTTGAAACCATCAATGTTAACCCCCTCAAACTCACCACTATCAAGTAATTCAAAAAGATCATCCATGACAATGCAAAAAAAGATAAGGACTGAGAGGACAACCTTGCCTCAACCAAGCCGAGGAAGAAAAATATCCTTCCAAATCCCCATTAATCAGAATAGAGAAGTTGACATCTGTGATACACGCTTTAACCCAATTGATGAAGTTGCTAGGGAAACCTTTTTGAACAAGCCGAGCAAGGAGAAACTCCCTAGAAACCAAATCAAAAGCTTTACGTATGTCCAAACTGGCACAAAAAAAAGACCACCTCTTTGTCTCTTCAAGGAGAGAAGCTCATTAGCAAGGATAATGTTATCAGTGGAAATTCTAGCCTTAATGAATCCGTCTTGATTGTCTTTGATGATCGAAGGCATGACAGGTTTAAGTATATTGGCCAAGATTTTAGCAATTATCTTGTATAAAACATTACAAAGGGCAATAGGTCTGAAATCAGAAAAAGAGGTAGTATGCTTAGATTTAGGAACGAGGGCAAGAGTAGTGGATTTAACACCACTCGGCAGATAACCAGTAGAGAAAAATCCTCCGATTGCCTTGCATACTAACGACCCCACAATGTGCCATCCAAATTTATAAAAGTGAAAATTATAGCCATCCGAACCAGGAGCAGAAGTGGAGGCCCCCAAAAATACAGCTGATTTAATTTTGTCATCAGAAACATACTGAGCAAGGTTTACATAGTGGTGTGATACAATTACCCATAGGAAAAATATGCATGTTATGAACTGTGGCCGAGGAGGATTGAGCAAAGCTTTAAAATGCTCAATGATAGCAGTGATAGTGTCGTGCCTAGATGAGAGGAACTTTTATTTGATCTGGTGACCGGACGTAGAGCTATGTTCGACGAGCACTGATAACTCGCCACGTAGCAGGCACAAAACCACGGACCTAACCCGGTGAATAGTGGGTATGTCGCACGTGCTTTTTTTAAATCCATAACAACCCAATATTGCTCGGTATTGCTAGGTATTTATCAATTTTGCTCGACAATAACGAGAAATATCATTATGTGAAGTTAAATACCGAGCAATACCGAGTAATATCGAGCAATACTGAGCAATACTGAGTAAAATTTGGTATTACTCTATATTGCTCGATATTGGTCTTCACAGAGCAGTATTTCTCGTTATTGTCAATCAATACATAGAAATACCGAGCAAATACCGAGTAATACCTAGCAATACGCGAACATAGCATTCTCGGGTTCCGTTCCGGGTCAAGTCGTCGGGCCGCGCAGTAAAGAGTAAGAGTACGTGGCACAATCTCAGTGGTGATCGAATGTAGAGCTATGTCTGGTCACCGGACCTAATAATTGTTCAGATGAGAGGCTAATGGTAGATCCCATGCATATTGAGAACAATGTTATTAGAGCTTTGCCTAGCACATATTTTAGCATATAGAAATTTCAAAGTCGTCTTCACCTTGAGATAGCCACTTAGCTTTTGCATGTTGAATGGTCCAGGAAGCTAGCATATGAGTGAAATCAACAAGTTTCTAATTAATATCCTTAAGATTCATATTTAGCATAAGATTGAGAGGATCAGAGTTGAGACGATTAAGGCAGTCAGATTACAAAATGTTTAAATCAGCCATGTGCTTTTGAATAATAGTGGAGCTAGCCCAATCCTTGGTTTTAATATTTTCTTTAGGAATCATACGCTTACAAAAAAATCCAAGATGGGATTACTAGAAGTGGGAGACGAGAAGACATGAAGCACCAAATCCCAATACCTATCCAACTTAAACATAAATCTGTGCTTGAGAGAGTTAGGTATACTTGAGTGGAGAATATAATAGGGCAATGATCCAAGCAAGATGGGCTTTGGAAGGAGCAAAAAGAGTGAGGAAAAGCATATTTCCATTCCTCATTCACAAGAGCTCTGTCTAATTTGATATGGATAGGATTATCCAAACGTTGATTAAACCATGAGTAACGACTTCCAACAGAATTGAGGTCATTCAGTTTGACATCAAATAACAAATGGTTAAGCTTCAAAAGATTGTTTTTAGTCAACAAGGCACCACCTACTTTTTCATGAGCAAAGCGACAACAATTGAAATCTCTCATGAGAATCCAAGGAGTAGGCTGAGTAGGCATAATCTACCTAATGTGATTCTTAAAGCACCCCTTTCCAAAGCATTGTTAGAAGCATAAATGACAGATAAAAGAAAAGGAGCAGAATTGCCAACATAAACATAACCAAAAATGTTTTGATCCGTGACAAGAATGGGGTGAAAGTCAGCTTAGTAGGGTTCAATTTAACCCAAACGTGACCATATTTGGATTTCTCAAAATTGTTGCAACTATCTTCTGTAGAAAAAATAGAGTGAGAAATACTGAAGAAAAGGTCTTGGAGAACGGCAACATGAATTCTGTTCTCCAAAATACACACCATATCAAGCTTGAACTTGGAGGCCAGTTGTCTAAAATAGAGCACTTTATCAGGGTTATTAAAACCCCTGATGTTCCATACCGCAATGGATGGAACCAACATTAATGTTTAGGGATATTAGGGGGCTTTCGGCCCTTCCCCTAGAAGGTTTTTTCCCTGTATTGAGATTTGTAGGAGAATGAGTATGGCTTGAGTTTGAATGTCTAGTGACTTCCTCAATGAATACATCTTCTTGCAAACTGTCTTGTAAAGAAGCAAACTTGTTAGGAGAATGGAATTTAGGAGTGGATTTATGGCCATGAGAGAAAGAAGAGCTGGAAGTAGAAGTAGCATTCTCATTGGGAGAATTTAGGTTCGAGATCACAGGAAGAGTGTCCACTTCCTCAAACGTGGTTGTAGAAGGCTTGCTATTTAAATTTGATTCATATACAATAGCAGGAGCTTGAGAAGTTTTCGGGACACTATCAATAGGAATGGTATTTATATGCTGCTGAGGCTCAGGCGTAGGGGTTTGATTGTTGACCGAGATTATATGATCCTGGGATGTTCAACCAATTATAGAATTAACAGTAGTGTGAAAAACTGAAGTGGAAGGAAGAGGGTTTAATGGTGTTGTCTATGGGGAAGGCCGAGGAGTTCTTTTTTATGCTTTCTATTGGTACTCCTACCCTGAAAAGTAGTTGGCAGCTTACCAGCTATAACAGATTCAGGAGTGGATTTGAAGGGCAGAGAGATGAGGTATGAACCAATGACTTGCATAACTCACAAGGAGTGGGTTGCCACTCATATTGGACTTTGAGACTAAAAACAACACCGTATAGAGAAATAGGGATTTCATCTAGATATTTAGCATCACAGTCTACTTGAACACACATCCTAGCAAAAGTATGTTGAGTTTTTTGAGCTGTCAGTGTGTCAACTGCAAGGGGGATGCCAACTTTGCTAGCTATTCTATAAATTCCTTCAGAGTTCTAACATGCAAGGGGCAAATCATGTATCTTAACCCAAATCAGGATATTGGAGAAATTATCCCTCTCAAGACAAAAATGAGGATGCGACTTTTGTAAAACAAAAGGTTTGCCAAGGAGGAACCAAACCCCTCTATTCCAAACCATGTAATAATCTTTCGAGGTAGTAAAACGCAACAGAAGAATCCATCACTAAGTGATAGAAGTATTAATGAACCTTTGAGCGTCCAGGTTTTTCTGATGGCTCCAAGCAGAGCTTCATAAAATGGTCTCCTCCCCAAAGAGTAGCCAACAAGACACATGCTCCAATCTTGAGCACCAGCCAACAGCTTTTCCCCAGAAAAGGGAATCACCTCAGGTTCCGAAGGGAATAAGGAAAGCTAGATGAGTTCGATCGCAGCGTTAGACGGTGCAAAGATGTTATTCCAGTCACAAAGACATGGGGCAGCAGCACCGCTACTCCCATATGGGAGAGGGGGAAGTCAAAGGCATAGGTAAAGATATTCATGGGAGGAGAGAGACCTTCGGCAGAGCCAGAGGAGAGAGACCTCCGGCAGAGTCGGAGGAGGCAGAGGGAGCGGGAAAGCAAAATCGCAAGGGAGCAAACCCTAGCAGAGCCGTCTTTGTAAAGTTACTAATATGTCAAGAAGACCTAAAATATTTATTTATTGTTTTTAAGAGTTTGTTCCTTAAACAAACACCAAGTGCTGGCCTTTTTCCTTCGTCCTTGATGAGCTGTCGTTGCTTTAGGAGTAGCTTTTTTAATTTAATAATTGAAATTCTTGGTGTAGCTAGCTATTAATAAACTATTAAATTGCTCATATGATTATGTTCTCATTTTTAATAGTATCTTTAGGTCGTGGGCCATATTTGATCTTTCGTATAACAATTAAAATAGGGGCTAGTCATTTTGTAGAGAGAGACCGCATTTTGCCTTTTAGATTTTTTTATTGCTAAACATTATTTTTAAAATAAGCAAAAATAATTTTATATTTATTTTAAATTCATTTATTTGGTTGGATATACTTATAAATTATTATTCTTTTCAATTCTTACCAATAAAAAAAGCTAATTAAACAATTATCTAAGGCTTCGTTTGTAACCGTTTTTAGTCATCGTTGTTTCGCAGCTTTCAAAAGCTTTTTTATTAAAAAAATTGCTTTAGAAAGCAGTAAGAAAGTTGTTACAAATGAGAGAGATTTATATGTGCTGACACCAGATGCCATCCGGAAACGAATTAGAGTGCGCCGCATCATTGCGGGTGCACGGCAAAAAGGTGATGTGACCCGCTCTGATTTGACTCCAAACAACGTCCGGTGTCCGCACAGAATAATTTTTCCGCAGATGAAGCCTACAATCAAATCATTTGTCAAATCTAAGTTCTTAACCTCAAAGCTATGTTGATCTTCTTTTAGTCATCTCATTCTCCATTCATCATACAATGACATCTTTAACCATCCCATTCTTCATCCTCCATAAAGCAAAAGGCTCATATGTTAGATCAAAGTTTGTCAGTTTCAGTGTGATGTATTATGTCGGAGAGGGGACCATATGACAGATACATATATTCGAATTTAAGGCTCAAACATTTATCATGTGAATATGTCTGACTTGGAGACCTAACAAGTTAAGAGGATGTCCATTAAATGTGCAAGTTTCAAGACGTGCAAAGTAATGAACCACTCATCAGTTTCTCCACTTGCTGCTTGTTGCTATTAATGATCATTTAGCAATTAACACCTCTGCTACATAGACTTAACACAAGTAGGAAAAGTCTCAAAATATCAGTATTTGCATAAAAATATAGACTGTTGTCGGGGACTAGGGAAAAATCATGGAGAACTAAAGATGATAAGATGCATAAGTGATTGAGATTGTGGACATTTTTTTTAAACTCTTTGTTTTAAAAGATGTTTTGATTGATTTTATGAGAGATTTAAGGTTCATTTGAGATAACTTTTTTACTGTTTTTAAATCAGTTTTTTAGTAGAAAATTTTATGTTTAAAAAAATTTTATACTGGAAATTAAGCTGCTTTAAAAAAGAGTAAAAAAAGTTTTCCCAAATGAAGTCTTATTCTGAAGAACTTTAACTCGTGCAAACATTTTCTTACAAATTTAATGTGAAAAATTAGATAATTATGCATCCTTTCTTCAGTAGAAAATTGCTTTTGATCAATATGTTTTCAATAAGAATAATGCTATAATCTTCATCTAACATTTAAAAAAAAAAAGGATACCAAGACTATTGTTCACATTGTTTTTGAAGTAGGCAACCTTTGACTTATAATTGAGCTTCATAAATCAAATTCAAGCCTAGATGGCCTCTCTTCAATTCTTTGCCACTCAGTTGGCACTAAGACTTGTGCATATTAACTTTTGACTCATAACTGACACTGTGAGTCATATATATATATATATATATATATATATATATATATATATATATATATATATATATATATATATATATAAAAGGCCTATTTAACTGTTGAATACCTTTTTTTTTTAATTGTTTGAGCTAGTACCCAATTGGCCTAGAGTCAAGATAGGATGACCTAAGGTTAGTTTGAACTTGAAAGGCCTAGTCAAACTTAAATAAAGGTAGTGAACCTTAGGTGAGGTTGACCGATCCAATCAATTCCTAACGAGATCATATTGAATAGAATCAAGTGCGACTTTTGGCTAGCTAAACTTAATTTGATTGTCCCTTATGTTTTGATTAATTTAGGATATGGACTCCTCACTAGTTGAGGTCTAATACTATCATGACTTGACCCAGCATAACATATATACTCTAATGGGTGACATAAATTCAATTGGTGTCTTATCCTTCCCTAAAAGATGTAAATAAACTGAGTAAGTGTATAACTCAATATGTTACAAAAAAACTACCACTATAATAAATGCAATAAAATCAAATCAATATGTATGTTGTTATTACTTTAATCATGAAAGCTATTTATGTACTAAATCAATATCATTCTATTTTTATCCTTGTACATGTATTGATCACAATGCAAATATGATCAAGAGCATTATATTAGAATAATATGTTTATGCCTGTTTTAATGATCATCTCATATAATCAAGTATATCAGTCTGTTAGTACATGCAACCTATGTATATTACCATCATGTATGCAATGGTATCTTCGTATGTCTCATGCATATAGATATTATCATGCTCATATATGTAAATGCTATGTATCATACCATGTTCATCTTTATCAATACTATACATCATATCAAGTCAGGAGTATATTATCATATATATTAATATTATGCATCATATCATATTGGAATCACTATTATATATGACATAATAATATTCATATAATATTATCAAGTATATGAGTATGCATGGTATGCAAAATATAGGAGTATGCTAGTACTCCTATATGAAACCATAGGCAACATATCATTATTATGTATGCTAGTACTATGTATCATATGAAACCATATCATGTATAATTCGTTATAGTCATAGTCAGGTGACATCATATAGGAGTGTCACTCCAATCAATGAAAGACCGTTAGACCTCCCTCCTGTACATGATATCATATCATGTCTCTGCTAATCTGAATCAGTCTAATTCAATTGCTAGCCTTTCTTGCACACACACAATTCACAACAGATATACATATACATCAATTTCTTGTGTATAGGCAATATCATATAAATTTTAATAACTTGTTCATGAATCAATACAATATATATATACATGCTTTATCTTAATAAATTATGTCATGTCAATTATGCATGTCATTATCACATTTATCACATGTTATGCTAATTATGCATTTCATGTCAATCTAGTATACATGTCAATTATTTTATTTAATCTCAATGCAATAGTCATTTATTAATTTCATGCTTTGTCTATCTTACTTTCCTTAAAGAATATGATCAAATATAGAAATACTTAATAAACATAAATATGATCATATCAGAATGTGTAGAATAAGTAGATTTACAACATATTGAAAGTCACTTGGTCATGAAAGTTCATTAGAAATCTAGGTATCACATCCTTTGCATATTTCAATCAAACTAAATCACAAAAATCTCATGAAATCTAAATCACTGAAAATAGATGTAGGATAATGATCACCTACTTGTAGATGAATACTTTTCCTAACTGGTTAGATGGATGGAATAAATCTTATGGCACTGAACCTGATTTTCCCTTTCCTCCTATCTTTTATCCTTCCTTCTATTCTTCTCCTCTTCTTCTCTCATTGCCAAATGAATGAGGGGTATGGGATTTGGGGGAGTGGGTTTTGATATTTAGATAAAAATTTTAAAATAATGCCACTCCACTATCATATTCAACACTACTGCACTTCCAAAGATTTATCATTTTCTGGAACCTTCCCCTAACCCAAGACCACAATGCCATATTGTCCCCTAGGGCTTTGCTTTTTCCTTCCATCATATATAGAGCTTAGTGTTGTAGTGCTCCCCACATTGAACATTACAATGCCCTCAAGGGCAAACTTGACTGTACACTATAGGAAAATGACTGAATTCTGACGGCCTTTTTCGTAAAAAATTGATCAATCTTCGTTGGAATAATGCATTTAAGGCGGATTTTAGACAAAAAAATTTTCACCATTAAAAATGCATAGAAAAACAAATAATTGTGAAAAAAATCCGTCGGAAACATTTTAGCGAAATTTCCGACAGAAATTTCTGAAGGAAAAATAAAAAATTTTGATGAAAATAAAAAACAATTCTTGTCAAGCGCTTGCCCACCAACCAACTACTCGCCCTCGCCCACGATTGCATGCAGCCCACACTTGCTTGCCCGCGCCCATGCCGACTTGCTACCAGCCCGTGACTATGTGAAGGTTTGAACCCAACTCTTTCGAGAGGATATATAGCGTCCATCCACTCCATCGCGAAGCTAAGTTCTTTAAAATTGTTACTCTTTTTATTTAAATTATAACTCATAAAATATTAAAATTAATTATTAATAAAAAAAATAAATATTAGTTAATTTAAATCGATTAATTAGCTTAAATTAATTATTTTATTAGTTAATTGAAAGTATATATTTAGTTGATCTAAATTAATTAATATTATTAGTTTATTTAAATTGATTATTTAGTTAATTATTCTTTTTAAATTATAAATATATGCTTATTTTTTAGAAAGTTTTAAAATTCTTTAGAAAATCTGTCGGAAATATTTTATAGGAAATTCGTAAGAAATTTGTCGTAAATTTCGTCTGAAACATGCTTCCACCAGAAATTCCGCTGGTAATTAAAATTTTTCCTATTGCGTTATCAATTTTCATTCCAGATTCTATTCCTAAATCTCTTTTCAATCTTTCAAATATAAAAAAGGCTAATCACACTTATAATTATCATAAGATACTCTTCTAATCATGCACTATGAGTTGTACTGTTTTTAGGTGCATCAGTAAGAACCCAAAGCCCTATAATCTTCTTCATCATTGTGAAAATTTCTCCTCTTACTCTTCTGCATAATGAATGCAATCTATAAAATTGAATAGCTATAAAATTATATGTTCTCTTCAATGATGGATTTGAATTAGTTAAATATAATTTCTGATTTCAATTTAATTTTAGATTTAGCCACTGAAATCATATTGAATAAAGTGGGCTTCAGCTTCGTTTGGAACAGCTTTCCTACTGCTTTTTAAAACGGTATTTTGATAAAAAATTCTAATTTTTATATCTAAAAGTTAATTTAAGAAACAGTAAGAAATTCATCCAAAATAAAACTACATAAACTGTAGTTGTAAAGGCATAATTGGAGATTATTAAAAAATCTACCAGCTAATAGTCTTTTCTACAGAGGAGAGTCTGTGTCACATTTTGGTCCGCACACGAATCCAGTTTGAGGACAACAGTGACTGCCAAGTCCTCTCTTTAAGTACTTAGGTCTACGTTTCACTATTTTACTTGAGAAAACTAATGGTGAGGATGTAACGAAAAAGAAAGGAAATGCTGAATCGACTACAGCTTTCTTTCAAATCCGTTAACATCTATTTACGTCCATCTCATGAATCACTTAATCGAGGCTGGAAGATCTACTAAAGATTCTTTTGGCAAGTAGTAATGCTGCACCGCTAAGAGTACTCTTAAGAATTGGGCTTTGTTTGGAATAGCTTTTTTATTATTTTTAAAATAATTTATAAAAATTTTTATACTAAAATATAGTTTTAAAAAGCAGTAAGAAAATTCTCCTAAACAAAACCAAATATCCCCTCTAAAATATCCAAAATATCCCCTCTAAAATATCCAAAATATCCCCTCTAAAATATCCCCTCTAAATTTTTTTAAAAAATGTTTGAGGGTTGCCCACCTCGAGTCCTTGGTGGATCCGCCTATGAATATGAGGTTTAAAGAATATGATTGAGAAGGACAGGCATCGGTTTTGATTAGCGAAATTTGACTTTATATGTATCTTAAGATTTGTAATTGGAGAATGGATCTCCTGCTTGTTTTTTGGGAGAAATATGTTCGAAGATTAAAAAATTATGTGCAAAGCATGATAATGACTAGTCATGACGGTACACAAATCAAAAGAAAAAAAAAAATAGATGTACAAACTCAGATGAGACCCTAAAACAGCTACTCAAGTAGATCTTTCTCTTTCCCAAGATAGAAAAAATAGAAGGGGGAAAATGACTATGAGTTAACATAACTTAGTAAGCCACATTTACCCATCTAATTAATTTTTTAATAAATTTTGTTCTTAAGCATTTAACTGAATGTTTAAAAGGAATATAATAAATCACTATATATACTGAGCAGAATAGTTGCAATCATCAAGAATATAAATAGTAATATTGACAAAATAAATAAATAAATATTCCACATTTCAAAGTAGAAAGTAACATCAGACATTGTTTAGATAATTCTACATCTTATGCCTCCTAACTGATATAATTCAAATAATTCTATGCCTTATGCCTCTCAATTGATAGAATTTAGGGAATTCTGAATAGTGAGTGGATATAACATTAGAATGTATCTTTGGCACCATAATCTAGATTTAGCACCAAAATAAAACTCCCTCCACCTCACATTTCTTCAAAGCCCCCCAATTCAATCAAATAAGCACATAATTCTTTACAATACAATAATTCAAATATAATTATAAACTCATTTAAAATTTCACGAAATGCTATAATAACATGCAATAGAATATACTACTGAGTAGAAATCCATTATTTTTTAATATAATCAAATTACAAGAGATTATGCACAATACTGTTTTGAGATGTTAATCATACTACAATATTATTTTTTAGAGTAAGGATTATTTTATAATAAATTAAATTAGCATAATTTCATAAATCCATGGTATTAAATTTCTAGATAATATGTAATTGTCTAAAATCAATGGTTGTATAACATACACAAAGATATATAGAAGAAGTTTTGTAATTGTAAAGTTATTCTCATTTTTCAATATAAAAATATAAATTAAAAAAAAAATTCTCAAAATTTTATATTTTTGAAAACTGAGATAGAAAAAATATAGCATACCTTAAGTCGGATAACTTTTGAAATTAACGCAATAGTTGATAACGATCCAAATCCAGTTTTCTCTCACTAGATGGGTACCCTAAATGAAACGAATGAAATTGAATAGTAGAAAAAGATATTTTAATTAAAAAATTTTACCCTAGTGTTGTGGTACCCTACAGTGCTCATCGGAGTACTCCCTCAGAGAGTCCACAATGTCGTAGCATTGTTGAGCTAAATTATTTTCCAAAATTTTAGAGAGTTCAACGCCGCGGAGCTACCAACTCTAGCGCCACAATACTATTTGATTGAAAAAAAGTTGAAAGTTTTGAAAATGTTTAATTATCTTTGGGACAATTTAATTTCTAAAATTTTAGTCTTAAAATCGAATATTTCATTATGAATAATTTATCAACCCGAGAGATGAAAATATCATTCCCTAATAGATTCATATTATAGAACTTTGAATTCATTCTGATTATCATAGTCAAACTTAGGGAAGGACAACATATGATCTCAGAGGATTAAAATGATATTTGATCAAGTGTTTAACTATAATAAACTTGACAAGAGATCATTAATTTCATGATAATAGAACGATATATCTTCCCAAAGAAAGAGAATATCGTCTACTATCAATCATTTGAAAATGACGATAATGATTATTAACTTTAATTATCCCAAAGATAATTAATTGAATTTTTCAAATTTTGATTTTGAAAATTTGATATGCATTTCTAAATCTTCTACAAGTGCAAGCTCTCATAGTTAATTACAATATAGGAAAATCAAAGTCTACTATGAATACTCTCAATTGGTAGAAATTACATTTTTTTTTTAAAATTTTTAAATATTGATGTCAAAGGAGTGTTGTTTAGAAATTCAACTGGAATTATATCAAATTAGAACACTTATTTTTGGAGGTCAATGAATTAGAGGTATGAGGTATTTTGAGATTTTGAAATACTTCAGAAACACCCAGGCCAAACTATCCTAAGTATTTCTAAAGTATTTCAAAATTTAATTTGAGTTATAAATTTTATTAAAATGCTGAGATTATATTTCTATAAGGTTGATATGTTATAATCTGAACCTGTCTCAAAATATAAATCTAAATAATGTACTAAAAATTAGTAGCCTGAACCTACTTAATGTAGTGCAAATATGGACATACCTCGGTATGGATTGGGAAGCTAGCTAATCACCTAGTCAGTTAAAATCAATGCATCCAATATTTAATGAAAGAGTGGTAGGGATGTTGTTTAGTTATGTTTGAAGAAATGTGGCCAACAACTAGAGCAAATCTTAATTGACTCATGAACACATGTTAGATAATATGAAGCTTGAAAGTAAAATGCAATTATAAATTTAGACACTTTTAAATTCATATCTTATGTAATGACTACATGTTGAATCAATAAATACTTAAATCAATTATGAAGCAATTTTAAAATTAAGCTTAGAAATATGTTTTTTCCTAAGAAATGCACAACTTTCTTTTGATAGGACTGCACCCTAATAGGTTAGGTGGCCTACCAGAACCAACAAATGAGGAGGTGTTTAATAAGGAAGATAAGTAATCAAAATGTATGCAGGAGACCCTAGGCAACCCAAGCTTACTGTTTGAATTCATATTCTTAATATTATCTCAAAATTTTCCCTATGCAGGTTCACTTGTTAAAAATAAGTTATCATTCTCCTCAATCAAATGAGGTATAAGAGGCTGATCAAAACCAAAATCAAGAGTAAAATCCTTGTTGAAAGTGTTATGAAAATAATTAATACATTAACCGTAAAACATTTTAGTATCATCTAATACAATACCACTAGGTTGAGTGATTTTATAAATGTAGTTAGAAACTTTTTTGTGATTATCAATATTTTGAAAATATTTAGTATTCGTATCCCCCTCAACCAAAAATTTAGAAGAAGTCTGTTGTCTCCAATAAGCTTCTTCCTTAGCTTGAAGATTAAAAAGATTCTTTTTAGCTTCATTAAGATTGCAGAGATTCTCAGTAGAAGCATCCAACATATAAATATTATCTAAAGAGTTAACCTTACTTTCAACATCTAGAATGTTAGAGAAAATATTTTTTTTGAAAATAGCCTTATTCCACAGCTTAAATTTTTGTTTAAGTCTTTTAATCTAAAGTAACAGTCTAGATATGCCACTAATGTTATCATCAAGATATAAAGGAGCATACAAATTACTTTCTAAGACTTGAAAAAATCTGATCAAGAAGCCCCAATCCTCTTAGTTACTTTAAAGATGACATTGAAATCCCCCTCAGAAGAAAAATCACAAAGTTGATTCCAAAGAGAAGTACTCCTCCCTTGTTTAATTAATGCTAGAAGCATAAACAAACGAGCCATAACATAAAAAACTGCTGACATTCAATTTTTGTATGAATAATTTGCGGAAAGTAATAGACGATATCTAAGTTGAACGACAGAAAGATTCAAGAAAAGTCATATTTTATGCGTACAATTCACAAAAACCTTATTGAAACCTAGAAATTTCCTATTAGACTCAAGTTTTGAGATAGAAATTAAAGACTATTAAAAAAAAGATATTATGAATCCAACAAAAAAGTCTTCACTCTATCCGTAAAGACAGAATAGCCCCCCCCCCCCCCCCCTTCTTTTTAAATAAAACTTAAAAAGGGCCTACACGTTGATATTGGAAAATGGTTACAAGTCTTTAGAGGGATCAATAGCACACAAATGCTCAATTAGCAACAATTAAGAAATAAAAAAAGGTCCTACGAGCCAAAGATCCCTATCTCTTAAATTAGAAAAAAAATATAGTCAGCAAGAAGCCCAACCCATGAGCAGCCCCCCGAAGCTTAGATATACATTTAGCACTGCAAACATAGAGCCCCTTCTTTTTAAATAAAACTTAAAAAGAGCCTACACGTCGATATTGGAAAATGGTTACAAGTCTTTAGAGGTATCAATAGCACACAAATGCTCAATTAGCAACAATTAAAAAATAAAAAAAGGTCCTACGAGCCAAAGATCCCTATATCTTAAATTAGAAAGAAAAAACATAGTCAGCAAGAAGCCCAACCCATGAGCAGCCCCCCAAAGCTTAGATATACATTTAGCACAGCAAAAAATATAGAGAACGATCCATGTGCAACCCATCTTCAAGACCAAAAATAATAGAGCACCAAAGCCCTCTAACAAGCTAAGACCCCTGCCAAACAATTTCAAAGAAGAAGCAATAATGTGATCTAGGATAACTTAAAAAACACCTATATGAGTGCAAGGATGAATCCTTACAAGTAGCTGCTCCACCGAAAATAAAATCCACAACCCATAATAAACCCAGAAAAAGAACAGAGCATTAGAGTCTAATAATCAAGCCAAAGCCCCTGCCAAAAAAATACAAATAACAAACAACAACGGACTAAAAGCTACTGAATAACAAACCTGAAATGGTCAAAAATAGAACCCAGATAATCAACAGCTCCACCAATAAATAAAAACCAACACCCATAATAGTGACAAACAACAGCATGGATAACAAAGCCCCAAAATCATGTCCTAAAAAAATAAAACCAAATAAAAGAAAAACCAAAACTCAATAATAAAATAATACAAAAGGGGACCCCAAACTATTGCCCAGACCCAACCACCCCCAAATTGCTAGAAAAAAATCATAGTATGACAAAAAACATACCCAAAAAAAAAAAAAAAGAGGGAATGAATAAGAAAAGAAGAATAAAAACCCATTAATATATATTTGACATTGCAATTGGGAAAACCAAGCTTATTCATTCTCACCAAACTTTTAAGCATATGCAAATCAGAGAGGTAAATATAAATATCCATATTTTGAAGATATGCACCTTTTCTAGCCAAAAGATCAGCACAAGAGTTTCCATTTCGGGGAATATGGGAGATAAGAAATTCAATCTGGTTTAAAAGATTCATAATACTTCTAAAAATTTAAAATAAAGTAGCATTGTTACAAACTTTACTATTAATGAGATTAACCAAAATCAAGGAATCGTACTCAATCAAAAGATTCCAAATCCCAAAATGTAAACAAAGGTTAAGACCAATAAGAAGACCATCAGCTTTAGAAAAAAGAACATTACCATTAAAAACTTTATCTGCAAAAGCAAAAACCATATCACCCTTAGAATTAATCTATAAGGATACCACCGCAACCATCACCAACTTTAGAAAGCGAGCCATTAACATTAAGCTTGAACTTGTTCACAACCAGATTGATCCAATACATGACACTAAAAAAATTTCTAATGTTGACGTCCTTCTAAAAAGAAATTTAAAAAAATTTTGTTCAGGAAATCACACCTTTAAAATGTTTAGGCTTCAATAGATCTGCATTAATCATCTGATGACTTTTCACCTTTAGGCACATAATGATTCTTTCACAACTAATTTTGACACCTATATGTTTACTATTATTTCTCTCAACCCATAAAAGCCAAAAAATAATCATAAGGATAATAATCGCAATATGGCTAGCACGACATTTGACACAACAGTTCTCTAAAAAGCAGATGCAATTAATCATATTTGTGTCAAAGAGATAACCCAAAGCAATGAACAATATGTTTCAAACTTTGTAGGTTATAGGCCTAGACAGAAAAACATGATTGATTAATGGTTTCCACCTGGAAGCAACATTGACATCTAGAGATAATATTGAAACCTTTAGATAAAAGCCTCTGGTCAACCAGAATATAGCCTTTAGTAAGCCTCCAAGTGAAAATCGAATAAAAAGTGGGAGTATTATTACTCCAATTTTTATCAAAAACCGTGGAATTATCAGCTTTAAGCCTTTTGGTGTTCCATACATCTTTTGAGCAAAAATCCTCATCTTTAGAATTCTTAAAAATCAAAATGTCAGGACAGTTAATTTTCAAATGTATGCTTAAAATCGTGTCAGCCACCGGGGTAGGAATAGCATCAATCAAACGATTATAATCTTAGTTTCCATTGCTAAGAAAATTAGAAACTATCAAATTAGAGACAAAATGAGTGTGAAGAATCTCATCTAAAGATCAAAAGCTTGACCAATTGTTTTGCCAAAAGAAACAATTTTCCTTGCGAAGGCCATATTGTAAAAAGGATTCACCCAACCACTTGATCTTACACAATCTATGCCAAACAAGAGATTGACCGTTCTTGAAGAAACAACAAGATGAATGATTCGAATTGCAATACTTCTTATTCACAGAATTAGCCCATAGATAATTGTTTAATCTAAACTTCCACCAAAGTTTAATAGAAAAATAGTTAATCATATCTATGATAGAAAAACACCAACCCCTTTATATTCCAAATAAGGGACTTAATCATTAGCATTGTTCGAGGAATTTGAAGATGTGACAACCCGTGGGGAGAAGGCCAGGATTTCTTTAATGTTATTACTCTTCTTTTTGTTATTAACCTTGATAAAACCATGAGAAAGTCTTTTTATACACAAAGGTATGATCATAAGTCAGAAGTGCTTGTTACAGAACCTGTAATTAAATAGAATCTGGTCTTCTATTTTAACACTAAAAAAAAAATCTATAATTTATGATAACAAATATGAACATAACAAACTTTCTAACAGATGCCAATCAATCTTTTTAAAATATCATCTCAGTAGCTGATATTCTGATATGATAAAGCCGTGGTTTTTCATAAGCCAAATCTGGAGACCAAGTTCAATAAGAGTATGAAAAGGATGTTGAAGCTTCGTGAGCTTGATTCCTCACTCTTGCCTCATTGAAGATTCTCTTCTTATTTGTTGAGATCATATGTAATGGAGCCTACAAAAATATTTCAGAAGTAAATTTGTGAAATATTTCAGAAGTAAATTTGTGAAATATTTTGGTTTCACAATGAATATTGCACATGTACAACCTAATCTCTTCTTAATATAGTATATATGGTTGTTTAGGTGAGAGGTCTCCTGATGAAAAATATAAAGGCCAGGGTAGATGTGGTAAAAACTAAAAGCAGGAGACCGGATAGGCCCCTTCATATTTGCCCGTTTGAGCAATCGTCCATCTAACAAGGACCACTGTCCTCAAATCCTGTAAGGCCAGCGCGCGATATAAAGAAACCCATCTTCTTTAAAGAAACGCGCACAGCATAGCCATTCCCCTATCCCTCCACAGTCACTCTGAGATATATACGCATCCACAAACACAGAAAGCTCGTCGCTTGCTGCGCCATCTGTGCAGTGATGGCTACAATGCGTGAAAGCTAGGTAGGGATGTAAAGAAGAAAGCAAAGCAAGCAGAAAGCACAGATCCACAATCATAAACGCAGAGAGAGAGGGAGAGAGAGAGAAGAGACAGGTTATGGTGAGTAATAAGCAGCAGCTGCAGCAGTACTGGTACTTTAGCTGTTCTTTGAAAAGCCAAAAAGCTTCCATCGGTTTCAGTATAGTAGCAGAAGCAGCCCTGCCATGAGGTTCAAATCACACTATCCGTTCCCAAAAAACCACAAACCTCTCTTAACAACAATAACAATCATTACCGTCATCCCGAAACTCCTACCTTAGCTTCCTCTTTTTACTATTCCCTTCTCTCTCTCTCTCTCTCTCTCGCTATCTTTTCCTTAACAGAACCATGAGCGAGAGAGAAACCCAAGACTTCTTAAACGTTGACTCCTTCTCTCAGCTCCCTTTCATCCGAAGAGATCATAAGGCACCAAACCCACCCATCCGCCTCTTCGGCTTCGACTTCCCACCCGAACCTCCCACTTCCATCGATACCAACAAACGCCGCTGCTACCCCGCCGACGAACACACCGGAAGCCCTTCCGACGCCACCGAAATCGCGAGGAAGTTCGAGTGCAACTACTGCTTCCGCAATTTCCCAACCTCACAAGCGCTCGGGGGACACCAGAACGCCCACAAGCGCGAGCGCCAGCACGCCAAGCGCGCCCACCTTGCGGCGGCGTCGGCTGAAGGGCACTTGCACGGCATGATAGGCTACCACCGGCTCGGTTTGCCGTCATCAGCAGTGCCGCCGCCACCGCCGCCGCTGCACTATAATTCTTGGAGTTTGTCGGCTGGAAGCGGTGGAGGAGTGCGGTTCTATGGCCGGCTAGGATCGGTGGCCCAACCCATTAATGGAAGCCCGATGTTGGGGTCTTGGAGAGAGCCGGCAGCGGCGCCTTTGCCTTTGTTTCGCGGGGATGAGGAGAGGAGGACAACGTCTTCAGCGCAAAGGGAGCGGCATGGTTATAATGAGTCTAAAGATGGTGTGAGTCTGGATCTTCACTTGTAGTTTTTCGTTGTCGAAATTGCAGGTGTTAGTTTCTGAACTTAATTACTTGCTTTTAAAATCTTACTCGACTTCTATGAGTGGTTTCTCTGGTGATTTGCAGAGTATTTTGGCTAATTGATAGATGAGAAACTTTATTCTCATTTTAGATCACTCAATTAATTGTTATGCTTCACCTAAAATGTGACTACAAGATTAATCAATATTTAAAGTGTAATCATGTAATTAAAGCATAATACTTTGTCATATTTTCAAATAACTTGTGTTTGTTCAAATTTATAATATTAATTTCTTTTAAAATTGATATGCTTCATGATAAAAAGTGTAGATTTTATGACTGAAATAAACATTTGTTTTTTATGTTTAAATCAAAGTTTAATTGAAGTAGATTTTTTTGTTAGGAAAAAATTATATCAGGATTAGAAATTCAAGATAATTATATTACCGGCCCTAAATACTAAAAAAATAAAAACTGTATAAATTACATGGTTATGATTATATAAATTAAAAATTACAAATAATGCTTTTGTTTTATCTAAATTGCAAGATAGTTCTATAAAACATGATGTTTTCTTGCACTACAAAATAATTATAAATTTATTTTCTTGAAGATAATTTTTATTGCATAAAGTTATTACCTTGATTTTTATGAATAATCATGTTGCACTTCTTATTTATATATTTAATTTTTTATTTTTGTTATTTGCTACGTTTAGTCCAGGAAAAATAAACAGCATTGGCTCTTAAGCTTTAGCAATAAATAATTACACTGTTTGATGCGCAGGCCCTTTGCTTCTCTTGGAAAGGGCCGTTACGTAATTTTTTTTTTTTTTTTTTCAAAATTTACAAACTATAGAAAGCCTTTTTCCGATACTGCTTCTCGTTAGAGGATGCCAGATCGAGATTGATCATTATGCCCTCGATGAAGACCTACAGAAGAAGAAGACAGTAATTTTGGCTCTTTGCAACAGTAGCATTCAAAGTCTCTTTCTGTCACATTACATATGTATATTACCCAGACCACATATATTTACACGTATATTTTTCTATGTTGTCAAAGTTTAGAGTACTTTATAGCGTAATTTATGCCATACATTTCTGGGCTGCTGTAACCAGTAGTATATCTACTAATATATATTTCTGGGCTTCTGAAACCTGTTTGCTCTGGCTGGCCCTAGTATCCTTGCTCAAGATTTTGCTCAAGATTCCTATCGCACTTCTCGCTAATCTTGTTGGTGCTCCTACATTAGTAGCTATTGGTGTCCCATGCTTGTCGTAGCTGATTTTTCATCTCAAGAAATTGCTTATTGCCATTCTTCTTCCCCGAAAGTTGACCCTATCCCAATTAACACTGTTCTATGCCCTGCAGGCATTATGGACCCTAGCCTCTCTTTTTTTTTTTTTTGCCAAAAATAAGACTTCATTAAACTTAAAAAAGTATACAACCAAGACTCCCCCCATAAACAACAGCGTTACAAAGCTAAAACCACCAGCGAGAGAAACGACCAGAAAGGGAAGAATGCGGAAATAAGAAAATCATATCCAGGAGAAGGGCGAGTGCCCTCCGGACTCAGGTATGAGGTCTCGCACACCCACCCTGAGACCAGCAAGGACCTTCCATTGGATGCAACACAGCAGGAGCCTAAACAAAACACAACACATACAAAACCTAACAAAAGTCGCACCAAACCGCGAGGAAAGACCACCAAGGTTGTCATCATGCAAGAGAAGGAGGTAGCGGACATAAGCCTCTTCATCATTGTCCAGAAAATAATGGACCTTAGCCTCCTCGTTCATCTAATCCATGGTGAGGGTCAACTATGTGAGTCATTTTCCCTTAAGATTATTGTCCTATCACCTTCATCTTTGATTTATCTTGTATTATCTAGGTTGTACCCTAGGTCTAGCTAGCACCTAATGTGTTTATGGTGCTTCATACATGGATTACCTCATGCGAGGCATTTCACTTTCTTTGGTTCAACCATCTTCTTCTCATCTTCTTGGCTACCAGTTGCGTCTACCTTGTTTCAATTTGTTCCCCACAAATTTAGTTTATTTCATTCTTATAAAACCTTATATCATAATATTTGGCATTGGATTGTCTTCCTACTCCTGTCCGCATGTTGGTATCTAATAGCCCACGCTCTTATTTATTTTTCTCTTCATATAAAGGTTAACTTATATTTCTGGATAATTATATGGATAAATAGGTATCCCCTTTAACCTTTCACTTATATGCAAATTCTTGGATAAATGACAAGCATTTCATGCAATTAGAAGTTCTTTATACTTTATAGGCTCATTGCTCTTGGGGTTGTGTTCCATCTCCTTACTTTCGAAAGAATGTGTAGGCTAAATTCAATAGATTATTGTCGAAGAGAATATAATATTATTTTTGTAAATGCTATATTGGTTTTATTTGGATTTCATTTCCAAACTTGACTGCTCATCTTTTAAAAAAAAAACTATAATGTTTACATTGGCTTTATTAATCAACAAATCTCTTCACAAAGATGTGCTGATTACTATTATTTGTAGATGATCTATTGAAGAGATATGAAGAAATTATTTGTAACTCACCAATTTTTTAAATCTATATGGATTGGTTGTAAGAAATGTAGTTATAATCAAAGAATGCTTAATGTGTTCTGTAAACACTACCACCTATTTGGGCATGATCGATGATTCCCACTGTATAAGTACAATCGTATGGATTTTTATTTTATTTTATAGAGACTCAATCTTAGTATAGTCGGATCATATCCCTAAACGGATTACTATAAATATGACAATATCGTGCATTATCTTTCTTTGTTATCAAGCCAACTTTCTCTTTAAAGGACTCAATTGATAGTTCTATACAAAATCAAGTTGATCAAAGTGATTCGGAGATCCCTAGCTAATAAGCTCTCTTATATGTGGATCATAAGCTAGCTACTATTCCAAATCTATGTATTGTAACACTTGATGAGGATAATTTTTCATTGGGGTTGTTCTTTCTCCTTTGTCCTCAAATTAGAGCACAAATTTGCACAAGTTTATATTATTTGGCTCATCTAATTAGAAATTATCTCTCTCTCAAAGACTTCATGGATATCATAATTTCATCAATGAATAAAAATATCACATTTGAAGATGTTATTCCTACCGACTCTTCTATTTATTTCATTGTACATTTTCGAATTTATGAGTCAAGAGAAAGACTAAACGTCATATTTTACCAAAGCATCAATTAGCATCTTAGTAGTGATTCATCTAAATGAAAAATTAATTGTTGTTAATTTAGGCTATGTTTGGGATGATTTTTTGCTGCTTTATAAAGCTGCTTCAAAGTACAAAAATCTCTCAAAAACAGAGAAAAAATAGTGGTCTAAATTATTCCAAACGATGCCTTAATTTAGTGCTTTGCCATGGTGCTTATATTTTTTTGTGATATTTTGAATTTTTTATTATTTTCTTTTATTCCTTTTTTTTTTTCATTAGATGCTAAGATAGCCACTTTTTTTCAAGTGATGTACATATCATCTTTTTTGTTTTAAAAGAAATTTATATATTAAGGTGATTTTTTTTTTTTCTACAATGCGAAGTTTCAATTATAAAATTCTCTGAAATGAAATGATTTCATTCTTCACATGCAAAAATAAATGAAAATTAAATCACAAAACTTCAAAATTATTTTAGAATGAGATTATTTTCAACTGCACAATTGATTAGAAATTTATGATTAGATTTCTTCCATTTAAATTGATCAAATTAATTTAAAACATAAATAACATTTTAAAAATGTGACTTAGGCTTCATTTGGTACAGTTCAAAAAAAATTTGTACTAGAAAAATGCTTTAGAAAACAGTAAGAAAGCTATCCCAAATGAAACCTAATTCTTTGTGAATTTTAATTTCATTTGGGATGTCTTTCTTATATCTTCTTAAAAGCAACATTCTGATATAAAATTAAATTAACCAGAAAGCTATTTAAGAAGCAATAAGAATATCATTCTAAACCAAGCATTAGTTTATATTCTATCAAATTATTGTGCCACGAGGTACAAGAACTAACAGCAGCCACTCAAGAAAAATGTGGCTGAGGATCCAAAAAATACATAAGATGTTGTAAATTTTTGTCTTCATACGGGGAGTGATGTAGCTTCACTGGCTGGCTATTATGGCAAGTGTCAGTATTTCAAAAACGTCAATATTCTATAACTTCTTGTTTTTAGCATCTTTCTAGAGTTTGCACAAAAAGCATTTTGTAAATGCCTAATAGCAACAAATTTTGAAGAGTTCTTCCATCATATCGTAGTTTTATCAGATGCTCCATAGAACATCATATGAAAGCGATAGTGATCATAAGAAAGATATCTCCTTTATGATATTATAAATTTTCTCTTATTGATTTTTTTCTTTTCTGATTTGTAGCTCTTCTAAATAGTAGTAAACTTTCAACCCCTTTTAAGATCTTGTAATTTTGTCTTTTAATTAACACATAGGCTAGTTAAAAAAAGTACATATTATCTCTTATTTCCCCTAGATCTCTCTCTCTCTCTCTCTCTCTCTCTCTCTCTCTCTCTCTATATATATATATATATATATATATGAAGAAATTTTATAAATAAAAAAAAAAAGATTATAGGAGAAGATGTTGCAGGAGTGCCAAAGGACACAAAGTTCCATAAACTAGAAGAAAGAAGCATTTTGTAAAGTGTAAACAAAAAGAACAAGCATACAATTAAAGGAAAAAAAAAAGGAGTTTTACAACAATCTCATGAGGCACAACTACAAAATACTCATTGTACAAGAGAACTAGCTGTAATTGATTTGAAAGTTTTTCAATGAGATGATCTTGTTTATCTCGAGCAGAGGATAGGAAAGAAGGAGGTAAAAAATTGTCTCATTTTGAAAGGTTTTATAATGCTTAAATATGAGAAAATCATTTACAAATTCTCTATGAGGATTGTAACTAAATATGGCTACTTAATCATAGATATGATTAGATCTGAGGAGAGATTCAGATTATTATCTCTTTTAATGAAGGTATTATCTTATGAAGGGAAAAATATCATTATCTGTTGGGTGGAGGCCTCTTTAATAGCATTATAAAAAGGTTGAAAATTCATAGGAGAAGAATCTATTGTATATTTTGAGCCACTTGATCAATTATAGTGAAATCTCTTTAAGGTAAAGAGGAAGAAATTCTTTATCCATATTGATCAACCTGCATTTAAATGATCTGTACACTTTGAGGGATTTTATGAGATTGGGCAAATAAGCTTTACCTTACTTCAGGCATATCTAACCCTATCTTTGTCTTGGCTTCTTTTCTCATCTCCTAGGCCTTTTATTTATTTATTTATAGGATTGAATTTTCCTGGAGCCACTATAGGAAAATCATACATTACTGATTGTTTTCCAACGAAATACAATGAGATAACATTTCCAGCGGCAATTTTCGGCGAATTTCTTTCCGTTGGAATTTTCCGACAGCCATCCCGGCAGATTTAAAATTTTACTATTTAAATGATTTAATAAAAAATAATTTTAACAGTTTATTTAAATAATTATTATGTTAATATTTTATTTTAATTAATTTCTTAATTTTAATACGATGATCTGATATATACATCATATCCTTTTGCTAATCTGAGTTTCAATCCACTTCTTTCAAATTTTATAAATCTCCAATACCTCACTTTTGCATCTAATGGTATATACCCAAATATATCTGGAGTAATCATTAATAAAAGAGACAAAGTATCATCACCCATCAAATGATATTTTCTTTATCAAGCCCCAAACATTTGTACTTATGAACAGACTCCAATATATCCTTTGTACTATGGATGATAGTACCAAATGATATATGTGTCTTCTTGCCAAACACACAATATTCATAAAAATTGAGCTTGTAGGTGGTTACTCCTTCGATTAATCATTATTTCTTCAAAGCTATAAAAGAAACCTCTCAAGTATGAGATAGTCGCATATGCCATAATATAATGGCACCAGAAGAATCATAAGCAATAATAGCTGTTCTAATCACGATTTATCCCTAAAGATAATAAAGATTATGATGAAGAACTCCCTTAAAAAATAACAATACTATATGATATATCTTCAGAACTCTTGCTTCAATGATTACCTTATAGCCTTTGGTCTCTAAAGTCCCAACAAATGGTAAGTTTTTCCTTATATATGTAACATGTTTCACGTCAGTTCTCTTACAGTACCATCATACAAACTGATGAAAATACTCCCTACAATAGTATGATAGGCATGATTATTTCCCATGATCACAACACCACTATCAAGTTCCCTATAGGAACATAACCACTCTCTATTGGGATAAATATGAATGGTAGCACCAATATATATAACCCAACATTTTTTTTTTAATTAAAACCCACTAAGGGGCCTACGTGTTAATATCAAAAAAGAGGTTACATAGTCCTTAAAAGGATCCACAGACTCACTAATGCTCGAATGAGCTACAATCAAAAAGTAAAAAAGACCTACGAGCCCGTGGTTCCTTGTCATAATAATACACTTTAAATAAAAAAGGCTACTAATGGTGTTGTGAGCAACCAACACCCAAATAAGGGGATGCAATAAAACAGAGCCATATGAGTATTAAGAAACCTCTGCTGCACCGCAAAAAACCAAAAAGCCATAATAGAAACAGCAGCATGAGAGAAACAAACCAGCATTACAAGATATGAAATAGACCAGTATAGAGAAGGATAGTAGCCAGAATTCATCCAAATGCAAACCAGAAACAAATTGATAGAGTATCAGCCCAGATCAGCACGCTCCGCAAACACAGCAGAGTGAAAAGAATCCCTAACAGTGTGATCCCAATTGAAGTAGAACATAGAGCAAATAAGAAATCCAGACATTAACCATACCTGATATAGGGTAAACCAGTATTATCTAACATGATCATACCTTGAAGTAAAGGATGCAAATCAGAAGGATTTAATTCTTCATAATGCAAAATATTGCAACCCCGCTTAGCTAACCAATCGGCACACACATTCGCTTCACGAAAAATGTGAGAGATAAAATAATGAAAACTGGACAGAGAAAGCTTTATCTTTCTAATAAGATAAAAGTTTTCAGGATTACCAAGAACCATATTCTTAATAATCTGAATAAGAAGCAAAGCATCAACTTCAATCCAAATAAAACTAATACCTAAGTTAGTGCAAATATTCAGCCCAAGGAGAAGAGCAAAAATCTCAACAGTAATCTCAGAGTTACAGTTAATAGGGGCCGAGTAAGCAGCTAACACCTTACCAACCTCATCTCTAATAATACCTCTAGCACCAGCACCGTTAGGGCCAAGAGAACCGTCAGTATTAAGCTTAATGTAAGGTGGTTTGGGTTTGATCCACTTCACCATTTTATCAACAGCAATAGTGTAAATATCAGTAAAATTAATGCCCAAAGAATTGGCCAAATGAATGCAGTTTTTGAAATTCTTCTTCGAAATAAGCTTGTAAGAGTGCATTTGAAGAATTTTGTGTTTAACATTAGAAATAATAGTAGTTGCATCCATCCCAATATTATTGTGTTTAGCATCATTACGGGACTTCCATATGAACCAAACAATAAGAATAGGAATAAGATTTAAAATGTGACCTTTAGAGATTTGGAACCAACCTTTGATGACAGAAATAAAATCGTCATGCGAAGCAATCAAAGGTCTATTAGCAATATTAACAAAATAATTCCAAACAGTTTGAGCAGTGACTCCAGACACAAAGAGGTGATCACTTGTCTCAATATCCGAGCAGCAAAAACATTTAGAGGCTAGTTGGAAGCCTTTCATTTGAAGCCTAAAATCCACTGGAATGTATCCTTTGATACATCTCCAAATTAAAATAGAATAAGATAAAGTAAAGTTCATGTTCCAAATAGCTAAGTAAATAGTGGAGCTATCCTTTTTAATTCTGAAAGAATTCCAAACATCCTTTAAAATAAAATTGTCAGAAGAAGACAGAGAGAATAAAATTAAATCTTTATCTTGCAGTTGAAGAGGAACCTCTAAAATTTTATCAACAATGAAGGGAGGAACCACCTCTCTAAGTTTAGTAATATCCCAAAAGCCATTGTTAAAAAACTGAGAAACTTTAATACTACTAATAGAATGTGTATTAAGCAAAGTGTCAATAGAAGAATACACGAGCCAATTGTCTTGCCAAAAGAAAATATCACCTTTTCCAAGACCCCATTGTATGAACTGTTCAGCTTCCCACTTAATATTGCACAGCCTCTTCCAAATAAAAGAGTCAGTATTTCTATGAAAGCATAAAGAAGGATGAGTATTAGAGCAGTACTTAGTATTCATGAAGCGAGCCCAAAGACTGACGTTAGATCTAAAAGAAAACCATAATTTAAATGAAAAAGCTTTAGCCGAATCAGTTAAAGATTTGCAACCAAGGCCACCTTCAGAAAGTACACCACAATTTCTATCCCAAGAGGACCAATGAATGCCTTTATTGTTAAAAGAGGAGCCCCAAAAAAACTTGTTTAAAATTCTCTCTAATTTGGAACAGATGGAAGTAGAGGGCAATAAGGTATGAAAAAGATAAATAGGCATCGAGTTTAAAACAGACTTTATCAGAGTGAGCCTACCACCATAGGATAAAAAGTTAGAGGACCAATTGTTAAGCTTCTTCTCAATCTTAGCAAAAATTTTATCAAAAAGAAAATTCCTCTTTTTACCTTTATAGATGGGGGTGCCAAGGTACGTAATTGGTAAAGCTTTAGGCAGAAAATCACATAATCTTTGAATGCTTTGAATTCTATTCTGATTAACAGAATTGCTAACAATAAAAGTGTTTTTATCTTTGTTGATAGATAAACCGCTATGATTATAAAAACTAATCAGGAAATTCAACAGTAAAGAAATGTTATTAATATAACTATTAGTGAACATAATGAAATCATCCGCAAAGCTAAGGTGAGATATATGTAAACCTCTAATAGTACGATAATTTAATTTAGGATGTCTCAAGTATAAATCATTTAAACCTCTAGAAAGAAATTTCATAGCAATAATGAAGAGAGTAGGAGACATAGTATCACCTTGTCTTAAGCCTTTGAAAGATTTGAAAAAATCATTATTTTTGCCATTAATAATAACCGAGAAAAATAGTTTTCAATACTATTTTTGATAAGAGAAATAAAAGAGCTGCTGAAACCAAAAAGAGAAAGAACCTTATAGAGGAAATTTCAGTTGAGATTGTCATAGGCTTTAAAAACATCAAGCTTAAAAATCACATTGCCACCTTTAGTTTTAACATTGATATCATGAGTGATTTATTGAGCTAACAAAATATTATCAAAAATGCTACGACCTTTCACAGAGCCCATTTGATTCAAAGAAATAATGTTGGGCAAAATATTAATAAGTCTATTAGCAATGATCTTAGAGTTCAACTTATTGAGAAATGTACACAAACTAATAGGTTTAAAATCATGACAGTGATTAGGGCCCTTGATTTTAGGGATGAGCACAATATAAGTAGAAGAGAAAAATTTAGGGTAGGGGTTACCAGCAAAGAAATTCGCCACCGCATTAATAACATCCTCTTTGATAATATCCCAATTGTTTTGAAAGAATTTAGTAGTAAAACCATCAGGCCCCTCAACCACATTGCTATTGAGATCCTTGATAACTCTAAAAATCTCATCTTCAGAAGGAGTTTGGCAAAGCATATTATTATCATCCTCACAAATAATGTTGGGAATAATATGAGAGTTAGTAATAGGCAAACAAGTAGATGAGCAGGTAAAAATATTCTTAAAGTAAGCCACACCAGAGTTGCAAATAGACTCATCAGAATTAAGAACAGAACCATCAGCATCAAAAATCTTATGAATATGGCTTCTAGATTTCTTTTTGTTGGCTAAAGAATGAAAAAAATTAGTGTTTCTATCACCTTCCACAATAAATTTAGCATTGGACTTTTGATTCCAATAACATTCTTCTTGACGTTGAAGAAGAAGAAGAGAATCTTTAGCTTGATTAAGGGAGGTCAGGTTATCAGAAATAGGATTGCATTGGAAAATAGTATCCAAATAAGAAACTTTATCCTCGGCATCTTTAATATTAGCAAATAAGTTTTTAAAAATGCATTTATTCCACCACCTCAAGCACTGCTTGAATCTAGAGATCTTAGACCATAGTCTTAACATGCCAGAAATATTGTTATCGGGAAAAATCGGAGTATTCCAGTTAGTAGAGAGAAGATTAGAGAAATCAGCATGTAACATCCACATATTTTGAAATCTAAAAGATAAAACATTGTGATGTAAAATTTTGTTAATATTCAAAAGAAGGGGCGAATGGTCAGAAAGAGTTCTACTAAGATGCTCAATACTTGAAGAGGGTAAATCAGCAATCCATTTATCATTAAAAAGAAATCTGTCTAATCTTTGCCACAAATTGGCTCTATACCACATGAAGGGACTACCAAAATAACCAATATCATTAAGGTTGCAATCACTTATCATAGAATTAAAATCGTCCATCGCATTAACATTAGGGGCATTACCACCAAGTCTCTCCGAGGAGTTGGAAATAATATTAAAATCACCACCAATGCACCAAGGACCATTAATAATAGAGGAAAATTGTCTTAATTGATTCCAAAGAGGTAAACGATTGGTTTTGGTGCAAGCAGCATAAACAAAGGAAGTATAACAGTTGACATTGAAAAGAGAAATATAATAGTGGAAAACTTGAGGAAGATCATCAATAACATTTAAAGAGATAACATTATTCCAGAAGATCCAGATTTTGTTGGAACAATTAGCATAACAATTAGAAAAACCTAATAACTTAGCAGTAGAAGCAATGTTGATATTCTTAATTAAAGGCTCAATCAAAACAAGCAAATGAATATTATGAATTCTACATAAATTATGAACTCGAAGCTTAGAGTCCTTACCACCAATACCTCTAACATTCCATAAAAGGGCTTTAATCATTGCAATGTTTTGAGGAATTTTGAGCTCTAATTGATCTGCGAGTTGGTGGTAAAATATGTTTGGACTGCTTACCCTTTTTCCTAGAAACCTGTATGAAATTGTCCTCAAGAGGACTATTAGAAGTAACTTTGCAAACATTGGATTTAGATTTCTCAGTGCTAGAGCCAGGCACAACATTCCCTGAAAAAGGAGGGATGAATTCCCCCTCTTCATGATCCTCACTAACATTGTTATTAGAAATAAGAGCATTTTTATCTAAAACCACTGGAGGCAAACAATTTTCAAAAGAAACTCCATTGTCCCCTTCATTGAACATGGAAGCAATAGAAACAAAAAAATTAGGTTCAGTTATAGCAATACAATCATTAACAGGAACGTTCATAGCCTTGGTATCATGATCAGGAATATCATCTAAAACAGGATTGTTAGTTAACTGTAAAGTATTAACAGTGGAAACTTCATTGATTAAGATGTTGTCAGAATGATTCAAATCATCAATATCTAAGTTATGAATAATGGGTTGCGGTTCCACCATATTCTCAGAATTCTCAGTATTCTCGTTTTCTTTGTCGATCGGGACATAAATTTTTTGAGAATCGACAGAGCCAAGCTTCCCGTTAGACATAACTTTAGATTTTTTGGGTTCAGGGTGAAGATTAAAGCATTCATTCTGTGCGTGTCCATGCATTTTGCAATGAGAACAGAAATCCGACACATTGTCAAATTCCACTTTTTGAAAATAACTGAAAGCTTTAGATCCAACCCAAATTTCTTTGGGGTGAGTCTTCGAAATATCAATCTCAACAAGAATATGGGCAACAGAAGGTCTAGTACGAGAAGCAGAAGCTTGATCTGTTTGCAACGGTCTTCCAAAAATTAAGCCTAAAGCATGCAGAACTTGTTGATTGAAAAAGTGAAGACGAAGGTAAGGGAATGAAATCCAAACAGGCACGATGGGGGATTCCTCTTTTATATCGAAAAAGGTGTCCATTTCAAAATACGCATTTGACAGTTGAAGTTGAAATACGAGCGCCTAGCAAAAATGCGACTATAATCAAGATCATTCGATAATTGAATAGCAACATGCCTAGAATCGAGCAAACCAACCGAATAGAAACCCGACAGTTTTAAAGAAGCAAAAAATTTGCGTATCGCATCAAGATTAGGTCTGCGAAGACCAAATTTACCGATAAAAGTGAACTTGAAAGGAGACGCTAACTTCAAAACCTCTTCATCCGACAGTAAAATCGTAGGAACGCCATTAAAAGTAGTTTGAGTAAGAGATGGAAGCTCATCACCTGCAGAAGCTTTACCGGCAAGTACCTCTTTGAAAGATCTAGATCTAGAAGGAGATTTTGGAGAATCGTTAACCAGGTTGAAGAAACCCTTACTCTTTTGCGTCATTGGCTCCAAAACCTTCCCCCAAGAGGAGGCAGGAGCAATTTCAGCCATAAGAAATTGGCCCAGAAGGGGCAGAGAACGCAAAATGGAGCCAAGGCACAACGATCGCTCGAGAAAACACAAGGAAGGCAAAGGAAATCAGGGCCGGTGAGGGCGGGATATATATAACCCAACATGAATCATCGGTATATAAACTTTGAGAAACTACAAATAGTGATGCATTTGAATCTTTGTCATGCTCTTCCACGCTAAGGTTTAATTTGCCTAAGTGAAAAGTTACTTTTCCTTTTCCTTCAGCTTTAACCAATCTTTCTTCTAATGAACAGTCTCTAAATAGAAAGAAAATAGATTCTTCCCAAGATTGTGTTCACTAGACTTTCCTTACTTATCGTTGTCTCCACTTTTATTCTTCTATTTTTTAGATCTTCCACATTGGAGTGTGAGAGCCTCAGCTGAACCCATCTTTGCAAAATCTTTATTCCAACACTGGAACTCATGAATCAGCAATGCAGAAGTCACCTCACCATAGTTCAAGACCTCATTCCTATGAATGAGTGCCTTCGTGAAGTTTTTGTACTCATCTGATGGCGAATTCAAAAGGAGCACCTTGTCTTCATCTCCAACATCTTCATCCAGATTTAAAAGATCTTCTAATAGCTTTGTGAAGTCATTTAAATACTCATTAATCTTAATCTCATGTCTCATCAAAACCTATAGATTGGTAGCTTCATATGGAGACGATTCTCCATGCTCTTCATCATATACTTATTCTTCAAGGTCTTTGTTGACCTGTATACTAAACCCAAGAAAAAAAAAAGAGAAGAAGAAGTTCAAAATCATACATTGCCCATCGGATCCTTAATTCCAGCTGAAATCGTGCAGAAATCTCGCTCTGCACCTCGTATTCGTCGAAGAAATCCCGCGAATCCAGCTGAAACATCGCGTACCTCGGACTGCCGAACCGAGCAAATCCCGCTGCAACTGCGATCACTTCTCCGTTATTCCCGTGAACCGGCCTCGATCGAGCATCCGCAGAGGTCGTTAAATAGCGAAGGAAGGGAGGCTTCTCGGGCTGCTCTCCTCCACGACTCTCTCCCGATCCCTCTCTGCTCACGAGAACTCCTCTTCCTCCCGAGCTGCTCTCATTCCACTCTCCACGACCGAACCCCCTCACTCTCGATACCTCTCCACGCTCGCCTCTTCTCCCGTCCGAACTCACGATCTCTTCTCCAACAGACGCAAATCCTCTCCTCCCTCCGACCGAATTCCTCCAGATACCGTCGCCTGCTTCCTCCATTCATTCCACGACTGCTCTCTGTCTCCCGATTTCCTCAGCCGCTCCGACCCTACACTTCCTCTGCCCGTGAGATCCCAGCCTCCGGTCCCGCGAGCCGCTAGCGACGACCCAAGCCCCGTCCTCTTCTCTATCCGATCCAAAGAAGCCGAGAGAGAGAAGAGCCGAGAGAGAAAGAGAGAGAGAGAGAGAGAGAGAGAGAGAGAGAGAGAGAGAGAGAGAGAGAGAGAGAGAGAGAGAGAGAGAGAGAGATTTACCTTGCATTCTTCCTCCCCTTGCCTTGAGACCGAACTCCCTCCTCCATCTCTGTTTCTGTCGTGCCCTCTTCTTCCCAAGCCGAGAGAGAGAGGGGTATAGGTTTTATTTTATTTGTTTTTTTTTTATTATTATAATTATTATAATTAAGTTTTTAATTATTTTTAATCATTATCAATAATAATTAATTTAATTAAAATAAAATTATAATTAATTTATATTTATTATTGTTAATTACTATCATTAGTAATTAACTATAATTTATCAAAATTAATTGTAATTAATTATTTTGATTTAAATTAATTATTGTTGGTTATAATTAAAGATGATTAATTATTAATTATAATTAATTATTTTTTAAAATTATAATTAATTATTTAAATAAAAAAAATGGTTCTTTTATCGATGCTTGCAACGGGCCGGCAAACCCCCGAGGCGCTCACGTAGCGTTTAGGGTGGGAAACCGGTGCGATGCTCGCGACAATTTAAGAATCCCTCTTCAAAGCTTGCAACGAGCCGGCAAACCCCCGAGACGCTCAAGTAGCGTTTAGGGTGGGAAACCGGTGCGACGCTTGCGGCGAAGGGGATAAAAAAAATGTGTTTTCATTTTGTTTCATTTTTATATAAGTACCCCCGAACGCCCACGTTGTGCAGAGGGGGGAAATCCTGCTTATTTCTAACCTATTTTCTTCTTATAATAAACAAACCCAAAAAACCCTTAAATGCTCACGTAGCAGGCGGGGATAAAAAAAAATACGTTCGCGACCGCGGTGTCATTTTTGACACCTACCTGAAGCGCTCACGTAGCGTTGATGGGAATGGTTGCCTCTTGGTTTTTCCCCTAAACGGGGGAGACGCCGGGAGGCTGCCGAAATTTGGATTGAAAATTCAAGGACTAAAAAAAAAATGATATTTCAAGAGAATTTAATTGCACTCAAAAGAACAATTGTGAAGATTTTTTTTTTTACTTAAGATTGTAGTTTGGGACAACTACAATGATCACCTACAAGAACTTTTAATTTGAGATTGTAGTTTCGAACAACTACAAGAGGACTTAAATATGAATTTGAACATTTGAAACTCATTCGAACAATAGTGGACTCGAATAAATGGAAGAAGCTCATCTTGAGTTTGAACTATATTTCTACTCAAACTTGTGCTAGACCTTGGAATTCAAGATTGAATCTAATTGAACTACAAAAGGGTTAATCAAATTGAACTCAAAATTTGAAATCAAATGAACAACTTGGACTTGATTTGAATCAAGCATAGTGAACATGAGTTTGAACTTGAACTTTGCGAAACAACATGGAACTCGACGAGTGGAAAAGGCTCATATTGAGCCTAGACTTTATTTGAACATGTTTTTGGACTTAAACTTGTGTTTCAAACTCAAAGGATGAATGAACCTAAACAAACTTGAACCTCAATGAGCTTGGTACAAGGAGTCTTAACTTAGACTTGAGCTTGACACTTTGAACTCAATCAGGGACTTGAAGAACTACATTTGAGCTTGAACTCAACTTGAAATATAGAAGAACTTGAATGAATCATAAGAAACAAGCTCAAGGGATCATGTGATGCATATGATGTATTGTCCATAATCCAGGGCAATAAAGCATAATGGATATGGGTCTTTTCATATATACATATCAAGACCATCAGCTTGCAAGTTAACATGAAAGTATAAATCATTCATAAGCGGCAATGAGATCTCATGCAAGTACGTGATTTGGAGTAATAGCAATGATAGTCAAGTAACGGGATGAATAATCAATGGCATGCTACAACATCCCTACAAGTGGATTCAACCAATTTCAAATGAAAGCATCAACTGGATTGTAAGCGACGATAAATAACATGCAAAAGATGACAACATACAAGTTATGAATATTTGTTCTACAATCAACTTAAATCTATAATTGCAAGCAATGCTACAAGATCTTCCACTTACACATAAGCATAGTGAAGCTTGTAGTTGCCAGCATGATTCACTTGCAAGTGATAGAACTAAAGAGAACAAATAATTTGGTAGCAACGAAGCATGCAGAGCCTTCAAAAAATTTCATAATTTTCCCACTAATGACGAAAGGTGAAGCGAAAGAAAAATACAATTTGATTGCCAACGTTGATTTGAAGTTCTCTTTGATGCATATCATTGCAAGCAACAATGTGGAACACCTCAATCATGAATAAAGATCGATAAGAGGTGAACGAATGATGCAAACATGTGATAAGGATTACACGTAAACATCAATGATACAAGCCCACCATGCAAGTTACAAGGAGGATGAACAGTTTACGATGTTCGCCATTACTCACACACAAGAAACAAAATTGCAAAGTGAGTGAGCACGAAGAAATACAATAGTGTCCTTATCATTAGCAAATGATATAACTCCAAGAAAATATAGCATTCAGCCAAGTCAATCTACAAACATCAATGATATATCCCCTGCAAGTGTATCAAGTCCCCTTGTGACAACGAATACACACTCAACATCAGATGGCTCATAAATAAATATATCAGGCAGGAGATTAGTTAGTGCACTATGACCCGCCTACAAAAATCAACAGATAGTGCACGACAGTCTACCTGTACGAAGCAGTGAACAATTCCATTCAAAAGTTGCTACGCCACGCCACCGGATCTGCAACATTCGTACAAGCAGACAGAAGGCGTCTATTCCAAGGATACCCCTGCACGTGCACTATAAATTGTATACACATAGGTACACTAAAAGGGGTAAAAATAATTATAAAACCCGCATGGGCCCCGGCGAGCGTGTTATTGATACACACGTGACGTCTAGGGATGCTGCGCGGGTTGACAAGTGAATTCAGGCTCGAACCCGATCCTCCTATAAGGATTAATAGGAGTCGACAAGGTTCGAACCAACAAATAAATATGTGGCCGTGGCGACCAGAATATTTATTTTAATACATTCATATTAGGCCTTCAATGCCTAAAATCAAAAGAGTTCACTTTCAAGGGTACAAAGCCTACGAAACCCGATCCTCTGTCGACAGCCCGACAGAGTTGACAAGGTTCAATCCATAAAAAGAAATGACCCCCAAACACCCCGATGATGGCCGTGTTGAATGTTTATCTCAACCGGAGGGGTTCACAAACATTTTCAAATGTCTCCCAAATATCCAAATGCCTATCAAAAACCAAAAAACTCCACAAAAATCTCAAAATCCTAAAATCCAAAAATATTTAAAATATGAAATCCAACTATACACACTTAAAGTAAAATTCATCCACCCTCCGCAACAGTTTGTCGAGGTGGACAAATTAAAATCAACTTCAGCTCACAAAGAGCGAAATGCCTAGTCGAAAATATCACTAGGATCCATTCTCAAACAATCTCTTGCCAGTAAGGACGTGGTACGTGTCCTCTAACCGGCAGTTTCGCCGCCAAATGGCACTGCAGGTAAACGGTTATGACCCGGGGCCCTCTGAACCGAGTGGTTTTGCCGCCAAATTGCACCACAGATAGCGGTTATGGCCAGAGCCGATACGCTCCTTAATGGCGTTAAATCCTTGAGATATGAATCAATAGGATATGATCGATAGGGCACAAAGCCCTCTGTTAGCTAAGGTGGATTCAAATTTGTCCCCTTAGACAAACATTCAACCCCGGTCTACAAGGTCCCCTTGGACGAAGCAACCCATGGCTGCTGACAAGGATCCTTCTGTCAGGTTGGGTCGACTACCTCCTCTGACTAAGTAGACCAGGGACCACGATGGCCCGGGACGACGGAACCATGGGATCTTGATCGGGTCTATCATCCATTCCCCCACCATCTGCTTTAAGTACACGATGGTGAGATTTCTATTTTAAATATCAAACTTTCCAAACATTTCCAAATCCAAACCTATGCTGCTACTATATGCCAGATACACGTATCTTTATACGTATCTGATCGACGACTAGCCTTAATCGAAAGTTCTCTCTCGTGATCGGGAGAGGTAATTAACTATAGGGGCTTGCGCCTATAGGAAACCATAACTCAGATCATAAAGTCCTCACAAAATGAGGGTGAAATCTCTGGGTAGTGTCTTATCTACAAACCCATCTGCCTTCCAAAATTTACCCCGGAACTTAGTTCGTTAAAACTCCCTCGCCGAATAAGAAAAGCGAGCGGAGGCCGGGGCCGAATTTTCGGAGCCCACAGATTTCTGGCAACTCCACTGGGGTCTGGTTTCTCTTTCCATCTTTGGCTAGTCGTCTCAGTTCTATAGTAGCTGTCATATCAACTCGTGCTCAAGATTTTGAGCCTTTCAAAATGATCATTCAACAAATTCATTTGGCATTCATCAGGATTTTAAATTTATTTTTATTGATTGTTTATGCTAATGATTTTTGTTTATTTTTGTTTTAGTGTTCTGTGCAAGTCTCTGCATTTTGAAAGTGCGGGGTGATGTATCAGATTCTGATTACTAACCCTTGCCTTTCATTTATGCAGATGGATCTACAGAACACGCCGATGACCGTCCAGCTGGGACGAGGTGCCAGGATTCAGCTGGCTAATGCTATTATTGAGACCAGAAACACTGGAGCTACCATCCAATTTGGTAGTGTTGATTTTCCTGCAGTCGTTGCAAGGACTGCCGCCATTCCTGTGAATGAAAGGAATGCTGAAAGGCCTGCCAGGATGCCCCATTCTACTGAAGCTGTCACCCGTCGTGTGCATCTGCCAGCACAACGACCTACTGCTGAAACTCCTCGTGGGAGGATTTCTGTGTTCGAGAGGCTGTCACAGCCTGAAATCCCATCAACCAAGAGGATTGTGGCTGGCGGAAGAATCTCCGTGGTGACTGCAAACACCACCACTCTGTCAACCAAGTTATCTGCGCCTGGAGAGAATAATGCTGAAGCCTCCTCATCTAGAGGGAGGCCTACGAGAAGACAAAGGAGAAAGATGAATGCTGAACTCCGAGCTCAGCAACAACAACTCCCTGTTCACCCTTCTAATCTATCGGCCCAAGTGCCTGAAGCCAATGTTCCTACCCGGAACAAATTTTCTAATTTAAAATGGGTGAAAAGGAATAGCTCCACTGGTGAGCTGAAGAAATCTTTCTGGGAGCAACGACACGAGGTCTCAGCCCCTCCAAAGAGAAAGGAACCTGAAACTCTCTCAGCCCGGGTCTATCGGGTCCTGAAGACTGTAAAGGAGAAAGGTCTGAAAAAGAAAAAGTTCCAACGGCCCTTAGTGATAGAGGCCAGAAGAACTCCGCCAAGAGAACGTTTATCTGCTGTGACGAAAAGAAGAGAAAGACAATACATCCCACGCGGTGAACATCGGGGTGTGACACCTGAACCATATGTTCAGGGATCCACTGCTGAAAGGTCCCGGTGGAAAGGAAAACAAGTCTGGAGGTCAAAGCCTCGAAGAAATGAAAAAGAAAGAAGAGAAAGAGGAACTGATCTGGGCGTGACATCTGGTGAGGCTTCCCGGAGATCCGCCCAAATCTACGAACAACATTAAAAATGGGCCCCTAAAAGGACCCATAATGACACTCCTCCAAACGGTAGACACCTTGGAGAATCCTCCAGGGGATCCCGTCGCCCTTTATCTCCTCCAAAAGAAAAGGCTAACTTCGATCGCAGCCCACTAATCGAAGAAGTCCCCGTGCCTAATCAAGAACCGGAAATCCAATGGCGTCGTCGTTCGGAGATCCGAGTACTGGAGGAAAATATAGATGATCAAAATATGGAGGGAGAAGAATTCCTTGAAGGAGAAGAAAATATTGAAGAAAATATTGATGAATTTATGGAGGAAAATATTGATGAATCTCTAGAGGAAAATCTAGAAGAAGAAATCAAAGAAATAAATAATACTCTGGACATGGAAATTGTCTATATGGTGAGACACACCAATGTTAATGAGGAAACCTATTATGATGAGGGTGAAGATGAAGACGATCAACAACCGCCGATTAGGCGAGTTTATCACCGTCGTCGTGAAGCTGGATCCACCACTGGCAGAGGTGGTCATTCTCAAGTTGAAGAAGACGGAGAAGAAGCCGAGGAGAATCCCTTCGCTGACGAAAATATCACGCTTGCAGACATGCAAAGACATATGAGGCGATAAATGAGAGCTAAAGATAGAGAAATCTCTCAGTTGAATGAGAAGATGACTGAGATGATGGCTCAGATGGGGGAAATGATGCAGATGATGCAGAGAACTGTTGCTGTTGGTGCCATTCCCAATCCTCCTCCTGATCCTCCAAATTTTCAGATGCCTCAAGTCTCGGGAGTACGAGGTATTCCTGAAGGTGGTCACGATGCTCATAATGTGATCCGTCAGCCCACTCCACAAAATGTTGCAAGTACTTCTGAACCTGTGACCGCTGCACAATTGGAAGGAATAATCACAGAAAGGATCAGGGCCATCATAGCCGTTGATCAAGCAGAAAAGTTGGTGGGCAAAGGTCGTCCGTATCCTGCTGAATACGACCAAGTACCGTACCCAAAAGGATATTCTGTACCAAAGTTCAACACTTTCAATGGTACTAACAACCCCCGACAACACCTAGCACAGTTTAAAGCCACATGTGGGAATACAGGAGGAAATGACGCCCTACTCTTCCGACAGTTCGTTAGTAGTTTAACAGCAACTGCTTAAGAATGGTATGCTGAACTGCCGAATGATTCTGTGAAGACTTTCGCAGAATTGGAAAATATGTTCGTGAAGAGGTTTGCTAGTGCAACTGAGAAGATCACGATTGCTGATCTCGCTCTGGATAAAAGAAAAAGAGAAGAATCAGTGACTAAATATATCACTCGCTGGCGAAATTTGAGCATGAAATGTGAGCAGCAGTTAGAAGAAGAGCATGTCGTACAGTTGTTAATGGGCAACATTGACGACAAAATGCAACCCTTCCTGTGCATGGCTATAATCAACACATTTCAAGATTTGCTAGACAGAGTGGCCAAGTTCGAGAAACTGAATTTCTCCAGATCAGAAAATCACTCTGATAAGCCCAAGAAGGCTAAAGCCCCAGGTGCTAGAAGGGGTGAGGCCGACTCTACGTTCTTCTCCAGAGATGATAGAGAAAAGCAGATGATTTATAATGTAGACAAGGGCAAGCAGCCGATGCAATATCAAGAAAAGCCCAAACAGGCCTACAACCCCAACCCCCAGCCAAAGTTGATACTAGGGGGAAATGATAAGCCACGAACTTATCAAGATGGAGGCCAGAGACAGGCAATAGAAACTGGTGATAGAACGTTCCAATCCCTCAAAGATAAAATGAATAAAGAATATTCATTCAAAAGGGAGAGTGTTGCCAAATTATTTCGACAAGTGTTGAAATCGGGTCTAGAACTGCCTGAATGCAAGAGACCCGAAGAGTCGAAGCACACTGGTGACCCAAATTACTGCCCATATCATCGGGTGCTGAGCCATCCTATTGAAGATTGCTATATCTTCAAGGATTGGCTTGAAAGAAAATATCAGAATGGAGAGATCACATTGTCCGACAATGTATTGTCTCACCCTAAAAAGGAATCAGCTCGGGTAGTCACGTCCTCTTCCGTACCCCTGGTTGAAGAAAGAAGAAATGAAAAGAAGCCAATTCAAGAAGAACAGTGGGAGACAACGATCTCCAAGAAGACCGTGAAAATGTTGAAGCAGCTTGAAGGAGTTCTAGGTGTAAGGTGGAAGTCTCCTGTTGAGCCCATAATAAATTTAAAGGAACTGCCAATGGTGCGAGCTCCTATTTCTAAACAACTCTCCAATCAAGCTAGAACTTCAAAGTCTGGTGGGGTGAAATCATCCAAGAAGAAGACCAAGCTGAAGAAGCCTAAGGAGAAAAAGACTGCAACTCAGAGGGTTATTGACAGTTTGGATGAATACTACCAGACTGTGAGGCGACCTATCAAGCTCGCTGACTTCATGTCGGAGTTTAAGATAGACGAAGCCGGAGAAGATGATGAGAATTCTCTTCCAACAGAAATATGTCGGGTCATCTCGGTGACACCGAGTACTTTGACAGAAGAGGAATACACAGAAGTACCCTCTGAATCCTGTATGATGGTTTTTCCAATGGATTACAGTTCGGAGGAGGATTTGTATTTTCCAGAGGAAGACGAATCAGACCCTAGCATAGCATCTCGGATGGGACATGTAAACCTGGGTGGTGATTCTAAATCAACAGATGAGTCCCTAGATGCAACAATGACTGATTCTGAAGAAAATGCTCCGTTAAATGACTCTGAACCGGAGGAGATTGCTCAAGTGCAGTTAAGAAGCGGCAAGGTACTACTGCCTCCACCGAAGAAAGGAATCTTCAATAAAGATAAGGAGAAAGAAATAGTCATCAATGACGATATAATCCCTGAAGAATACAAGAAAAAGAACACCTCAGCCAATGGGATAGATTATAATATCTTATCCCATCTAAGAAAAATTCCAGCACAACTCAACATATACGATGCCTTGGTAATGTCTAAAGACCTTCGGGAGACTCTGATTCAGGCTCTCAAAGATCCCGAAAGATACGAGGCATATTTTGCTGAACGTAGTTTGACTGAGGTTCTGCAAGCTCGAAATGAGCCATTCATTACTTTCTCTGAAGAAGACATGATGCTCGGAACTGCAGACCATAATCGTCCTCTGTATGTTACTGCGGAGAGCGATAAGCTGATTATCAGTCGAATCCTAATCGATCCTGGATTATCCGTGAATCTGATAAGCTTAAAAGCACTGAGATCCCTCTGCCTTGATGTGGAACACCTAGGGCCAGATAAGCTGATGGTCCATGGTTTCAACGAGAAAGGACAGAAAACTCTTGGATCATTTATGCTCCCTCTGGTATTTGGAGAGCTCCATACAGAAGCTAAGTTCCATGTGATTGATGCGGATACTTCATTCAAGGCGCTACTAGGTCGTCCATGGTTGCATGAATATGGCATTGTCCCGTCAACACTACACCAGTGTATGAAGTATCTCAAAGATGGAGAAGAGTTCAGGATCTCTGGTGACATTCAACCCTTCACAGTTCATGAAGCTACAGTTTATGAAGATGCACGGTACTTCATGCCAAAGAAGCAAAAGTCTTCAAGCTCTCTCGAAGCTAAAGCATTAAATTCAAAGAGTACAAAGCAACCTGAACTGGAGGGTAGAAAAAAGCAGGTGGGGAGAAAGAAGGCAATGTCGACTCTTCCCAAAGCGCCGACCATTCCAAAGGAAAAGAAGCATGTACCTCATCTTGGAAGTGACACAGATGAAGATGAGGATACTCCTGCCAAATCTCGAAGAGTGTGCCAGTCAACGGATGAATGGAGTAGGCAGGTTGAATTTTCAAATGATGATTATGACTACGACTCCATTTACATGAACACAGTGCAGAATGTGTTCTCTAGAAGAATTGACAGTCTATCAATTTCAGATAGTGTACTTGTAGTCACGCGTGTTCCTTTACAACACTTCAAAGAAATTATTCCGCGCGAGGTGCATAAAGTTGAAGAACTTGCCACTCTCTATCTGCCTCCCCGTAAAAATGGGACTGTGCCAAAGAATGTGTTATATTCCACGGGAGTTCGCGAAGAGGAGAATCATCACTGGGATTGCATGATCCTCGACTCCGAAGAGTTATTTCCTACGAGACTACCTAGATTCAATACTAAAAATATTCAAAAAATGCTACGAAAACAAGTTAATATTCCTACCACCAAACGACAACTTCGTACAAGTTTGGGCCTCTGGTATGGGAGGAGTCCACGTCCGTTACGACAGAAGAATACAGACGCATATAAAGGAATTGGATTCATCAAAAGAAAATTCCTCCGGAAAGAGACTTGTCAGGCAATCACATGCATGGAAATTGAATCCAATGAGGGTGATGCTGAAGAGACATACGAGGCTGATGATTATGATGAGCAGCCCGTAGAAGCCGAGCCTGCACCAGAAGAGCTTGAAGATGGTGGACAGGCAGCCACTATGGATGAACTAAAAGAAGTCAACTTGGGGACTGAGGAGGATCCTCGCCCAACCTTCATTAGTTCTCTCATACCCGAAGAACAAATAGAAGAAATAAAAGAGCTCCTCTGTGAATTCAGGGACTGCTTTGCCTGGACATATGCTGAGATGCCCGGCTTATCCCCTGACGTAGCAGTTCACAGATTAGCAATCAAACCGGATATAGCACCCGTCAAACAAGCTCCAAGGAGAATGAGACTGGAGATTGAAGAACAGGTGATTGCCGAGACAAAGAAGCTCATTGATGCAGGCTTCATTCGAGAAGAAAAGTATGCTGATTGGATCGCAAATATCGTCCCAGTGAAGAAGAAGAACAGGCAAATTCGTGTCTGTATTGACTTTAGGGACCTCAACAAGGCGTGCCCAAAAGATGATTTTCCACTTCCTGTATCCGAACTCCTGGTGGACAATACGTCCAACTACGACATGTTCTCCTTTATGGATGGATCGTCAGGATACAATCAAATCAAAATGGCGCCGGAGGATGAAAAGCATACATCATTTAGGACGCCCATCGGAATTTTTTGCTATACAGTCATGCCCTTTGGCCTGAAGAACGCTGGTGCCACCTACCAGCGGGCGATGACTCACATATTTGATGATTTGATACATCAAAAGGTCGAGTGCTATGTAGATGACCTTGTTGTCAAAAGTCTTGGCCGAAATGATCACTTAAAAGATCTCAGAATCGTATTAGAGAGAATCAAAAAATTTGATCTAAAGATGAATCCTCTCAAATGCGCTTTTGGGGTCTCCTCCGGCAAATTCCTGGGGTATGTTGTCCGTCATCGAGGTATAGAGATCGACCCCAACAAAATTAAGGCAATAACGGAGATGCCACCGCCAAGGAACCTTCGACAGCTTCGCTCGCTGCAAGGACAACTGGCTTTCATTCGGAGATTTATATCAAATCTATCGGGTAGGTGCCAGCCATTTTCAAAGCTAATGAAGAAAGATGTCCGTTTCAAATGGGACGCAGAATGCCAGGAAGCATTTGATAGTATCAAGAAATACCTGTTGAATCTGCCCATTCTCGCAGCGCCAATTCCAGTGAAGCCTCTTATACTGTATACAGCTGCACTAGAAGAGTCCCTCGGAGCACTATTGGCCCAGAATAATGAAGAAGACAAAGAAAATGCGCTCTACTACATCAGTCGAAGGTTGATTGGAGCAGAAAGCCGTTATTCCCCAATTGAAAAGCATTGTCTGGCGCTGATTTTTGCAGTTCAAAAACTCCGCCACTATATGCTATCCCATAAAATCACATTGATATCTAAGATCGATCCGCTGAAGTTCTTGATGACAAGACCAGCGTTGACAGGTCGTCTGGCCAGGTGGGCAGTATTGTTATTGCAGTTTGAAATCATATACATGCCACAGAAGGCGGTGAAAGGACAAGCCTTGGCAGATTTTCTTGCTGCACATCCAATCCCGGCTGACTCTCCACTCAACGATGATTTGCCCGATGAGCAAATGATGCAGGTCGAGGAAAATGAAAAGCTACCATTTTGGGAGATGTACTTTGACGGTGCATCATCTATTAGACAAGTCCGACCTCCAAATATTGCAAGAGCCCGAGCCGGCATTGGTCTCATTTTCGTAGCACCCGAGGGAGGTATAATGAGGTTTTCATTCAGTCTGACTGAACCTCGGACCAACAACGAAGCTGAGTACGAAGCTCTATTAGCAGGGCTGGAGATTGCAATCGATGTCAGAATCCAACATCTCCAGATCTTTGGTGATTCTCAACTTGTAATAAATCAATTACTTGGATTCTACAAAGTTGACAAAGTTGAATTGGCCCATTACCATCGGCGAGCCCTCGAGCTTCTGAAGCAAATACCAAATGTTGAAATAGCTCGAGTTCCTCGAGGACAGAATGCTAAAGCAGATTGTCTGGCCAAATTAGCCAAAGAAATGGCGAACATTAATGAGGAGAGGCCTATATTCATTGGAGTTTACACTCGTAGGGTCTTGGAGCCCGCTCTATTACAATTCCCGAGGGCAGAAGGAATTTTAGATTCAAGTCAGCAGAATGAAATATCAGTTGACCCTCAACCCCTCCATCAGATCGTTATGGAGAATTATCCAGAAGAATATCACATGGCCAAGAGACATAAAGCTAGTCAAGCTTCAGAATCGTGGTGGCATTGTTTAGATATTGAAGTCGAAAATGATTGGAGACAGCCATTCATTGACTACTTCAAGGAAAATAAACTCCCGACAGAAAAGTCTATAGCCGCACAAATCCGAAAAAGGGCATTGCGATATGCATTTGTCAATGACATGTTGTACAGACGAGCCTTTGATCAAATGTGGCTAAGGTGCCTAGGGACCAGGGAAGCTGATAAAGTGGTAGCAGAAGTCCACGAAGGGCTTTGTGGAGCACATCAGTCAGGTCCCAAAATGGCTGCTAAAATCAAGAGAATGGGATATTATTGGCCAACTATGGTCAAGGATTATATCGATCACGCTAAGAGGTGCCACGAATGTCAAATCCATGGTGATGTTATACATCAGCCTCCAAATCCTCTGCATCCAACAATAGCATCCTGGCCATTTGAATGTTGGGGTACTGATATTATCGGGCCGATAGATCCACCATCTTCAGCGGGACATCGATTTATTCTGGCAGCAACAGACTACTTCTCCAAGTGGGCAGAAGCGGCTCCGTTCAGAGAAGTCACATCCGAACATGTGATCAATTTCTTTACCCATAATGTTGTCTACAGATTTGGTGTGCCACGCCGCATAATCTCTGACAATGGTACTGCATTCAAAAGTATAAAAATCTACAAGTTCGTTGATCGACACAAAATCGATTGGCGATATTCATCTATATACAATCCAAGAGCAAATGGCTTGGCGGAGGCCTTCAACAAGACGTTGGTGAAGTTGTTGAAGAAGATTCTCACCAAGAATAAAAGAGAGTGGCATACGAAAATGGCAGAGGCACTATGGGCGTATCGTACAACCTATAAGACGCCAACCAAAGCCACTCCTTATTCTCTAGTGTTCGGTGTTAAAGCTGTATTACCATTTGAGATTGAATTACCGTCACTCCGGGTAGCAATTCAGAATGATCTCACTCAAGAGCAAAATGCCCGCCTCCGAATGGAAGAGCTCGACGCACTTGATGAACTCAGATTGCAAGCTCAACAAAACTTAGAAATCTACCGAGGAAGAATGACAAAATCCTTTGATCGTATGGTGCGTCCTCGATCATTTCAAGAAGGGGAATTGGTCCTGGTGCTGAGAAGACCAATCATTCCACATCGAAGAATTGGTGGCAAATTTGTATCCAATTGGGAAGGCCCCTTCGTCGTCGAGAAAGTATACCAAGGAGGAGCATATCAGTTGATCGATCTGAACGGTCAAAGACCCATGCCGTCTATCAACGGTCGACTTTTAAAGAAATATCACGCATGAAAATTCCATATATGATGTATTTTGTGATAATCAAAATTTTATATGCATATTTATTAATGCATGTTTGTTTATATTTTGGAATTCTCTTGTATATCAAGAATGCATTTCAAAATCTCTCATCAGACTGGGGGCATTTTAAATATTTATTCGGGTCGACATCGTGCCGTATGCCGAGATCCCCGAATAAATATTTAAAATCTCAAAGATACAAAGCCTATCCAAAATGTCCCTGTGAGACAGGGGGCATTTTAAATATTCATTTGGGTCGACATCGTGCTGCACGTCGAGATCCCCAAATGAATATTTAAAATTTTATATTACAAATTTATTCCATTCTAAAATGTCCTTGCGAGACAGGGGGCATTTTAAATATTTATTCGGGTCGACATCGCGCTGCATGCCGAGATCCCCGAATAAATATTTAAAATTATCAATCCTAATATTCTTTTTGTGCTAAAGAATACAAATATTTATTTTCCAAAGTATATGCAGGTGGTCTTTCAAGAGTTAGAGACAACACCATCTACAACAAACCAAGACTCAAAAGTCAAGAAAGAGACTTTTGTGGCTACACACTCCTACAAAATTGAGCCGAAGAAGCTTGAAGTCTTCCAACAGCCTGAAGCTTAAGGTTCGAATGGGTGTAAGGGGTCGGATCCAACACGCCCAAATATGGCCGGATCGCTGGCAGCTCCGTCTACTCAACAAGCCATAAGAAAGGCCGTAGTAGCGGAACCCCCACTTCGTCAACCCGTCAGTAGGGACTGTAGGAAGAACGAAGGCCAATTTGACTCGACCAGTTCAAGTGATCGTAGTCTACAAAATTCTCCTAAATGACTGGAGAATCAAAGTTCCAGTGGAAGGATGAGTCTAGAACGACTACCAAATGTTCGTAGGCTCCAAAATCTTCAACCACAAAGGAAAACTCCAAATCTGTCAACTTCAGCAAAATCAGCATTGGGGAACATAATTCTCATAGCTCAAGTCTGAAGCCTGAATGGGTGTAAGAGGTCGGATCTAACAAGCCCAAATATGGCCGGATCGCTGGCAGCTCCATCTACTCAACAAGCCATAAGAAAGGCCGCAGTAGAGGAACCCCCATTTCAGCAACTAGAGGACAAAGAACTATCAAATTCTAGCTCTTCCGATCTGACAAACTCAAGTGATTCAGATTAAAGTCTTCTCAAGTGGTTAAGGATCAAGATACTACCTACGTTCGGTACTATCAACTGACTCCAGAACCTGCAAATCCTTCAACAAATCCGTAAAGCACAAAGCGAGGATCGAAGGAATTTTTCTTCAACAAGTCCGTCAAAGCACACAAAGCAAAGGACCGAAGAAATTATCCCAAAGTTCACACAAAGCTCAAGGCTGAACTAAAAGGATTTCGTCATCAACAAATCCGTTATGCACAAAGCTCAGGACCGATGACTTTTCGTCATTGACCTAATACAAACCTAAGAGTTTAGGTCACCGGCATCTACTCCTTCAACAAGCCCGCCAAAGCTAGAAGCATAGGGCTGAAGGTACAAAAAACCACCTGACAAGTCAACAAAGACAAATCAGGTAATCCTCCATCAATGTCCGCAGCACAAAGCACAGGACAAAGGAAATCAGTATCTCAATCATTTATGGATACATATAAAAGAGTCAAAAAGAAAGAGAGATTAGTGTGACATCCAAATAAATTTTGGAGATCCACTAAAAGAAGATCTTAGTGTGACATCCAAACGAATTTTTGGAGATCCACTAAATGAAAACCCTAGTGTGACATCTAGAACAAATATCTAGAGATCCACGGGGTCAAATAACTTACAACAAACGTGATTCGCTCTAGACGCGTACCACATTTGTTGGGGGGCATTTGTTGACCTGTATACTAAACCCAAGAAAAAAAAAAAGATAAGAAGAAGTTCAAAATCATACATTGCCCATCGGATACTTAATTCCAGCTGAAATCGTGCAGAAATCTCGCTCTGCACCTCGTATTCGTCGAAGAAATCCCGCGAATCCAGCTGAAACATCGCGTACCTCGGACTGCCGAACCGAGCAAATCCCGCTGCAACTGCGATCACTTCTCCGTTATTCCCGTGAACCGGCCTCGATCGAGCGTCCGCAGAGGTCGTTAAATAGCGAAGGAAGGGAGGCTTCTCGGGCTGCTCTCCTCCACGACTCTCTCCCGATCCCTCTCTGCTCACGAGAACTCCTCTTCCTCCCGAGCTGCTCTCATTCCACTCTCCACGATCGAACCCCCTCACTCTCGATACCTCTCCACGCTCGCCTCTTCTCCCGTCCGAACTCACGATCTCTTCTCCAACAGACGCAAATCCTCTCCTCCCTCCAACCGAATTCCTCCAGATACCGTCGCCTGCTTCCTCCATTCATTCCACGACTGCTCTCTGTCTCCCGATTTCCTCAGCCGCTCCGACCCTACACTTCCTCTGCCCGTGAGATCCCAGCCTCCGGTCCCGCGAGCCGCTAGCGACGACCCAAGCCCCGTCCTCTTCTCTGTCCGATCCAAAGAAGCTGAGAGAGAGAAGAGCCGAGAGAGAAAGAGAGAGAGAGAGAGAGAGAGAGAGAGAGAGAGAGAGAGAGAGAGAGAGAGAGAGAGAGAGATTTACCTTGCATTCTTCCTCCCCTTGCCTTGAGACCGAACTCCCTCCTCCATCTCTGTTTCTGTCGTGCCCTCTTCTTCCCAAGCCGAGAGAGAGAGAGGGGTATAGGTTTTATTTTATTTGTTTTTTTTTATTATTATAATTATTATAATTAAGTTTTTAATTATTTTTAATCATTATCAATAATAATTAATTTAATTAAAATAAAATTATAATTAATTTATATTTATTATTGTTAATTACTATCATTAGTAATTAACTATAATTTATCAAAATTAATTGTAATTAATTATTTTGATTTAAATTAATTATTGTTGGTTATAATTAAAGATGATTAATTATTAATTATAATTAATTATTTTTTAAAATTATAATTAATTATTTAAATAAAAAAATGGTTCTTTTATCGATGCTTGCAACGGGCCGGCAAACCCCTGAGGCGCTCACGTAGCGTTTAGGGTGGGAAACCGGTGCGATGCTCGCGACAATTTAAGAATCCCTCTTCAAAGCTTGCAACGAGCCGGCAAACCCCCGAGGCGCTCAAGTAGCGTTTAGGGTGGGAAACCGGTGCGACGCTTGCGGCGAAGGGGATAAAAAAAATGTGTTTTTATTTTGTTTCATTTTTATATAAGTACCCCCGAACGCCCACGTGGTGCAGAGGGGGGAAATCCTGCTTATTTCTAACCTATTTTCTTCTTATAATAAACAAACCCAAAAAACCCTTAAATGCTCACGTAGCAGGCGGGGATAAAAAAAAAATACGTTCGCGACCGCGGTGTCATTTTTGACACCTACCTGAAGCGCTCACGTAGCGTCGATGGGAATGGTTGCCTCTTGGTTTTTCCCCTAAACGGGGGAGACGCCGGGAGGCTGCCGAAATTTGGATTGAAAATTCAAGGACTAAAAAAAAATGATATTTCAAGAGAATTTAATTGCACTCAAAAGAACAATTGTGAAGATTTTTTTTTTTGACTTAAGATTGTAGTTTGGGACAACTACAATGATCACCTACAAGAACTTTTAATTTGAGATTGTAGTTTCGAACAACTACAAGAGGACTTAAATATGAATTTGAACATTTGAAACTCATTCGAACAATAGTGGACTCGAACAAATGGAAGAAGCTCATCTTGAGTTTGAACTATATTTCTACTCAAACTTGTGCTAGACCTTGGAATTCAAGATTGAATCTAATTGAACTACAAAAGGGTTAATCAAATTGAACTCAAAATTTGAAATCAAATGAACAACTTGGACTTGATTTGAATCAAGCATAGTGAACATGAGTTTGAACTTGAACTTTGCGAAACAACATGGAACTCGACGAGTGGAAAAGGCTCATATTGAGCCTAGACTTTATTTGAGCATGTTTTTGGACTTAAACTTGTGTTTCAAACTCAAAGGATGAATGAACCTAAACAAACTTGAACCTCAATGAGCTTGGTACAAGGAGTCTTAACTTAGACTTGAGCTTGACACTTTGAACTCAATCAGGGACTTGAAGAACTACATTTGAGCTTGAACTCAACTTGAAATATAGAAGAACTGGAATGAATCATAAGAAACAAGCTCAAGGGATCATGTGATGCATATGATGTATTGTCCATAATCCAGGGCAATAAAGCATAATGGATATGGGTCTTTTCATATATACATATCAAGACCATCAGCTTGCAAGTTAACATGAAAGTATAAATCATTCATAAGCGGCAATGAGATCTCATGCAAGTACGTGATTTGGAGTAATAGCAATGATAGTCAAGTAACGGGATGAATAATCAATGGCATGCTACAACATCCCTACAAGTGGATTCAACCAATTTCAAATGAAAGCATCAACTGGATTGTAAGCGACGATAAATAACATGCAAAAGATGACAACATACAAGTTATGAATATTTGTTCTACAATCAACTTAAATCTATAATTGCAAGCAATGCTACAAGATCTTCCACTTACACATAAGCATAGTGAAGCTTGTAGTTGCCAGCATGATTCACTTGCAAGTGATAGAACTAAAGAGAACAAATAATTTGGTAGCAACGAAGCATGCAGAGCCTTCAAAAAATTTCATAATTTTCCCACTAATGACGAAAGGTGAAGCGAAAGAAAAATACAATTTGATTGCCAACGTTGATTTGAAGTTCTCTTTGATGCATATCATTGCAAGCAACAATGTGGAACACCTCAATCATGAATAAAGATCGATAAGAGGTGAACGAATGATGCAAACATGTGATAAGGATTACACGTAAACATCAATGATACAAGCCCACCATGCAAGTTACAAGGAGGATGAACAGTTTACGATGTTCGCCATTACTCACACACAAGAAACAAAATTGCAAAGTGAGTGAGCACGAAGAAATACAATAGTGTCCTTATCATTAGCAAATGATATAACTCCAAGAAAATATAACATTCAGCCAAGTCAATCTACAAACATCAATGATATATCCCCTGCAAGTGTATCAAGTCCCCTTGTGACAACGAATACACACTCAACATCAGATGGCTCATAAATAAATATATCAGGAAGGAGATTAGTTAGTGCACTATGACCCGCCTACAAAAATCAACAGATAGTGCACGACAGTCTACCTGTACGAAGCAGCGAACAATTCCATTCAAAAGTTGCTACGCCACGCCACCGGATCTGCAACATTCGTACAAGCAGACAGAAGGCGTCTATTCCAAGGATACCCCTGCACGTGCACTATAAATTGTATACACATAGGTACACTAAAAGGGGTAAAAATAATTATAAAACCCGCATGGGCCCCGGCGAGCGTGTTATTGATACACACGTGACGTCTAGGGATGCTGCGCGGGTTGACAAGTGAATTCAGGCTCGAACCCGATCCTCCTATAAGGATTAATAGGAGTCGACAAGGTTCGAACCAACAAATAAATATGTGGCCGTAGCGACCAGAATATTTATTTTAATACATTCATATTAGGCCTTCAATGCCTAAAATCAAAAGAGTTCACTTTGAAGGGTACAAAGCCTACGAAACCTGATCCTCTGTCGACAGCCCGACAGAGTTGACAAGGTTCAATCCATAAAAAGAAATGACCCCCAAACACCCCGATGATGGCCGTGTTGAATGTTTATCTCAACCGGAGGGGTTCACAAACATTTTCAAATGTCTCCCAAATATCCAAATGCCTATCAAAAACCAAAAAACTCCACAAAAATCTCAAAATCCTAAAATCCAAAAATATTTCAAATATGAAATCCAACTATACACACTTAAAGTAAAATTCATCCACCCTCTGCAACAGTTTGTCGAGGTGGACAAATTAAAATCAACTTTAGCTCACAAAGAGCGAAATGCCTAGTCGAAAATATCACTAGGATCCATTCTCAAACAATCTCTTGCCAGTAAGGATGTGGTACGTGTCCTCTAACCGACAGTTTCGCCGCCAAATGGCACTGCAGGTAAACGGTTATGACCCGGGGCCCTCTGAACCGAGTGGTTTTGCCGCCAAATGGCACCACAGATAGCGGTTATGGCCAGAGCCGATACGCTCCTTAATGGCGTTAAATCCTTGAGATATGAATCAATAGGATATGATCGATAGGGCACAAAGCCCTCTGTTAGCTAAGGTGGATTCAAATTTGTCCCCTTAGACAAACATTCAACCCCGGTCTACAAGGTCCCCTTGGACGAAGCAACCCATGGCTGCCGACAAGGATCCTTCTGTCAGGTTGGGTCGACTACCTCCTCTGACTAAGTAGACCAGGGACCACGATGGCCCGGGACGACGGAACCATGGGATCTTGATCGGGTCTATCATCCATTCCCCCACCATCTGCTTTAAGTACACGATGGTGAGATTTCTATTTTAAATATCAAACTTTCCAAACATTTCCAAATCCAAACCTATGCTGCTACTATATGCCAGATACACGTATCTTTATACGTATCTGATCGACGACTAGCCTTAATCGAAAGTTCTCTCTCGTGATCGGGAGAGGTAATTAACTATAGGGGCTTGCGCCTATAGGAAACCAGAACTCAGATCATAAAGTCCTCACAAAATGAGGACGAAATCTCTGGGTAGTGTCTTATCTACAAACCCATCTGCCTTCCAAAATTTACCCCGGAACTTAGTTCGTTAAAACTCCCTCGCCGAATAAGAAAAGCGAGCGGAGGCCGGGGCCGAATTTTCGGAGCCCACAGTCTTCAATAACTTTACAGCATAAGATGTAATCATCATCACATACTTGATCTCCTGAGATAGAAAATTTCCAATCAAGCCTAAGCACTCCAGTTCATCTTCAGCCAATCTCTCTATGAAATCTCCTAAGGATGTTTATCGCTCTCCAGAACTTCCTCTAGATTCAAAGAGCACAATGCATCCATCACTTCACATCTCCACATGCCAAAGTTTTCTTTGTTGTCAAATTTCATCACATCAATTTTCATAGGATGTGCAACCACTTGATAAATCGACGCCTTCTCCACTGTCAAGGTGGATGTATTCATGGCTTCACAAGATCTCAACCTCCAAAGATTGTAGCTGTCTCATGTAGCTAGGATTACATCAATCTGACTCTCTTCCTTTACCTAGACGAACCACATGAATAGAAAGTTCTTCCCTTCTTCACATCATCACTGAAAAATTATTGAAATCTTGCTCTGATACCAATTGTCGTGCAATAAACAATTTGAAAATAATAAGTCACATAACAAACAACACAAAGAACACGATAATTTACTTGGTTCGGCGAAGATGCTTATATCCACTGGGAATGGATGATAATTTCACTATATTAGAGAACATTATGGATGACAATAGGCTCTCAAGCTCTCTCTTTAGCTCATGCATACAATATAATAGCCCTCAAGCCCTATTTAAAGATTTGAAACAAACACAATAAAAAAAGCCTAATCAATAAGAAATCGAATCGTGTCATAATTAGATTGCCTAACCAAAGCTTTGCTAATCAATACATAAATCAAATATCCTAACTAATGCAATAATTAGATTCCTAATTAATGCATCAATCAAATCTCCAATCAACTCTTTAATCATATCATCTTAATTAAGAAAATAATCAACTCTTTAATCAAATAAATATTGAGACATTAAGCTCATTCAAAATAAAACTTATTTGTATTTGAAAACAATTCCAAATCAACATTGATGTCGTTCATGCACTGACCCTAAACTACATAGCAGCTAGCGTAGATCGAGTTAGAAGGAAAACCCAATAACTGAACCATTAAGAGTCTAGCTACGGAGATCAGCACAACTAAATTCCTTAAAAAATTAAAAAATTTCCAATTGGGATATTCATCAATCGAAAAAAAAAAAAAACATTCATTGCCTTAAAAAATAGTTCGCTGAACAGCCTTTTAATCTTCGGATTGTGCAATTAGCCAATGAAACATAATCCTTTATATAAATGTTTGCTGTTGCGAGAAAAAATATAAGGGCTGTACGCTTCCACCTGACAATGTGGGTCAGACTACTTTTAAGAATCCAACAAAACCAAAGGTGCCAATCTGGCATCACTGAAAGCCTTTTATGGCCACAGATAGCAACACTTCATTGAGCAATTTGCCACACAAGTTATTAGAAATACGAAATCTGCTGCTTAAATTTCATGTGCATTCCTGAAACTGTACTTTATTGATCCCAGTAATGCCCAGGACAGTCTCATGGCTTTCAATAATTTGTTTGGGATATTTTTTGGCCTTTGCTTTTTTTATGCTTTCAAAAAAATTTGATACTAAAAAGCTGTTGTAGAAAATAATAAGAAAACTATCATAAATGAAGGTTTCGTTTGGGATCAGAGGCGGACACATGGAGGGGTCACTGGGGGCACGTGCCCCCACTGACCTCTCGGGAGGGCCGGTGGTCGCCGTTCACCCACCATTGTTCACCCGCAAGCCGAAATAACGAATTGACAAAACCTTCTCCGCTGTCTTGCTGCCGCTCAACCGCTGATCAATCATTGTTCTCCCATTCATGTTGAGTAGCATGGACGAAATCACTTCCCGGCAAGAGAAGGTGCGTAAGTTTGAGGAATTCATGGACTGCCGCCTCAAGCTGGACCTTGTAAAAGCTGTCGCTCAACGGTAGTTGTTATCCTCCTTATGTGCATCTATTATACATCTTCACTATTTATGACTTCAACTTTTTTTCCCTTTTTTTTTTTTTTTGCTGTGACAGAGACAAGATGGATCCACCAAAGAACTCTTCCCTTTTTTCGGAAGTTGGTTCTACATCGCTTTCTTCCTTTCTTTCTCCCCCTTCTTCCGTTTTTGAGGTTTCTTTCTCTTTCAGTTGCTTAGTGACATATAAATATAAAAGTACAAGTCCTTAAATTCTCATTTGTCTTCCTTTTTCTTGAAGATTTTATATTGTTCATAGATATCTTGAACTTGAGCTTAAACTGAATGCACGTTCTTCAGCTTGTGATTACCATCAAAATCGTATACTTATTCAGTCTCCCATCGGCCTTCATTTTCTATATATCTGAAATGTTGATATAACTAAAAACCCTACACAAAAACTTCTTTAGCTAAAACCCAACGACAACTAATAATGTTTGTAATCATCAAATCTCAATAAATTTTGAGGCTTATGGGATTTAACAAAAGCATTAAATGTATTGTGGAGTACAATTAGATTAATTTTTGAATTATCTTAATTAATGTGAATTCTTGTTGTTAAAACTATACTAAATTAGATAGATCATATATTATGATACATAACATACAGTACAATATTAATATCAATTTAATTTATTAATATATCTTATTGTTTAAAAATAATAATAATATTTAATTTAAAATTAATCTGGATCATGCAATATGATTTGAGATTATACAATCTAATTAGAACTTTAAAAAATTTTAATTATGGGTAAACACATAGTACTGTAATACAAGATCTAGAGTTGTCTGTCAACTGCAATCATGCAGTCCAACCCCCCTTTTTGCATGAAAATGATTGTCCACATCAATCCCTCCAAAAGTCCAAAGGGATCACTTCCCATTTCTGAAACTTTACACTATGCAGAAGCCTCGTTCAATTTGATACATACCAAAAATATTTGTAGGTATTAAGGCTCATAAGCTAGCACTTAGAATACTATGTATTTACTGTTTAAACCTGCACTGTAGCCGGCTATATAAAGCTGTGTACTCTCCGTTACACATTAAGAAAATAGAATAAATCTTCTCTGTTTCTTCATCTGCTTTGTCTTTTCCATCTCTACATGGTATCAGAGCAGGTACCATCCTGAGCAGAAAAAAAATGGCGGAAGCTTCATCTGCCATTCTCAATTCGGCAGCCGCTCAAGGTACCGCGTCTCAACATCAATCCATCTCTCCTTCACTCAAATTCATCATCTCCCACCTCAAGACTCTTGTACCAAATCAATTGTCATCCGACAATTACCCGATCTGGAGAAGCTAGATTGTCAAGCTGCTAAGGGCAAATGGATTCGATCATCTTCTTGAATTGCACGGTCCACTGGTGTCAGACGCTCAAATCCAGCAAACGGAAGATTCTACTCAGTCTACACTAATTTTCGATCAATACATACCGATCGCAATCTTGCTGCTGCGATATGTTCCACGGTATCACCAATGATCCTACCTTACATTCTACATCTCGATTCACTGCACGAAATATGGCAAGTTCTTGAAACCAGATTCCAGTCTTCGAATCGGTCCAAAGTAATACAGCTCAAAAATGAGCTTCACCATATCACGATGGCAAACTCGTCGATGGAGCAATACCTAACCGAGATCAAGAAATTAGTGGATCAAATTGCATCCGCAGGCTCCACAGTAGACAATGAAGACATTATTCTCCATATCTTGAATGGTCTTCCATCAACATATCAATCCTTCAAAACTTCAATCAGGACAATGCTTCACCCCATAAGTCTTGATACTTTATATGCGCTACTAATGAGTGAAGAAATTCATGTTCAAAATGAGGCTTCAAGATTACAGGTGACGGTCGACTCGCAAAATGCACTCTATACACGGCGTGGTCGCGGTCAGGGGCGGAGACAGGATTTTGTTCATGTGGGGGCACAAAATATTGAAGTAAAAAAAATCGTCAACCTTTTTTCATTCGGGCCTGGGACTGACTAGGTGATTTTAAAATTTCTTTTAAACCATTAGATTCATTATAAAAACATAAAATATATAGTAAAACAAAAAATTTATAATTGAGAAAACTAGTCTTCATAGCTGAGATTCATAAAAAAAATGTTGGATTGTAAGATGCTCAAATATGTTTCATAGATAAATTATTTTTAGAACAAAAATATTAACTTAGTCTCCTTCTGGAGAATTAATCATTCCATAACTTCCCACTGAAATAAATTTCTTAAAAATTTTCATAAAAAGTTAACAAGGGAAACAACTCTCATAAAATAAACAATAAGCGGAATAGGGAAAGGCAAGGAACATGGAGCGCAACAAATAGCAATAGAACCAATTCAGATTAGCACATGTCAACATAATTTTACATGTCTCAAATGACCCTTGATGTAGTATACAAACATAGCAAACAAGAAACAAAGTAAAACAATAGAAAATCTAAGCGGGAGAAACAATCACCCTCGGGCTCGGGAGAGGCGACAGAGTTTCTATCGGACAGAGGATGGTCGGCGGCGTTCGGCCTCGCCGACGGTGAATGGGTGGCCGGCGGCGGTGTTCGAATTCCTCCTCCGAGAGAAACTAGAGCGGGGGGTCTTGGAGTCATTGGGGTTGCGCGGCTGTGCGGAATAGGGAAAGGCAAGAGCGAAATAGGGAAAGGCAACAGATAAGTAATAAGAAAAGGTAATTAATTTGTATTTAATAGTGTCGCTGGGCCACTTATATTTCTTCAAGAGAGCAATGCTAGCAGGAATATGATGGCCAATTATATTTCCTTAAGAGTAGTGTGGCCGGCTGGTAATATTTTTGAGGGAATTAACATGTAATTAATCCTCAAGAGAGCAACGCCAGCCGGTAATATTTTAGCCAAATGTTTCGAATCAGTGGGGGCCGGTGCCCCCATGGCCCCCACACTGTATCCGCCTATGGTCGCGGTCATAGCGGTCGGGGCAGACAAGAGACAAGATTTCAACAAGAACCGCTCACATGCCCATACACACCGGAGCAAAACGGTACTGCGGAGCGAAAGCACCGTCATATTGTGTATACTACTCGAACACTCCTACAAACCACTCACATGCCGCACAATTTCTGTCCGGATGCGGTCACCACCGCGGTTTACCTCATTAATCGCCTTCCATCGCTCACAACAAGTAACACATCACCTCTTCAATTGTTGTTTAACACGCCACCATCTTACCAACATTTGCGCACGTTCGGCTGTGCTTGCTATCCACTCGCTCCTAATCACACTAGAATCAAGCTGCAACCTACCACAATTCTGAGCGTATTTCTCGGTTATTCTGATTAATATAAAGGTTATAGGTGTCTGAATATGAAATCCAACAAGATTCTCATATCTCATCACGTTCAATTTCTTGAACATTTATTTCCATTTCAAGAATCTATTGTTTTAGCTACACAGTCGAAGCAGGTAACTCCCTCATCTCTTCTTGTACCAGCTTCTACACTGGTGACATCTCAGCCCACAAGAAATCAGGAGAATATCAACGGATCTAGCTCCGTCCCGTTGACACCTTCCACCAATTCTCAGACTCCAAGTAGATCCGTCAACATTCAATCCACTGCGTCGCCAAGTCCTGCACCTGCTCCCCATCCCAGGCACCACATGACAACCAGATTTCAGACGGGTTCGCTGAAGCCTAGGGATCGTTTAAATCTCCTACATATTCAGTCCGACAACACTCGTACTCCCGACCCCTCCACGTTCGCAGAGGCGTACAAACATAAAGAATGGCGCCAGGCAATGGCAGCGGAGTTTCTGGCTCTTCAGAAACAGGGAACCTGGTGTCTTGTTCCACCACCTAACAATGTGCTAGTTCTGGGATGTAAATGGACATACGGTAAGAAGCTTCACGTTGATGGCTCAATAGCACGGTTCAAAGCCAGACTCGTGGCACAAGGTAATCGCCAAGAACACGGTATCGAATAGGGGGAAACCTTTAGTCCGGTCGCAAAACTACCAACTATTAGTCTTCTTCACCATCGCTCTGCATCATGGATGGACGGTACAGCAGCTAGACGTTACGAACGCATTCCTTCATGGCACACTCACAGAAACCGTGTGTCACGCCCCAAGATCAAACTTGGAAAGAATGTCAATCAATTTTCTCTAACAATTTACCAGAGTCATCTAAAACCTTCAGTAATTAAAGCAATCTATCAAACATCTATAAAAATTTAAAACATCAATATATCAGTCGATTCATATCTCAAAATATCATGTACAATACTCAGGAACTACACTATCAATACAAGTAGAGAAATCTATCCTGTCCTGAGTACAAAAGAATCATCAATCGACCCAAAAGAACAAAACCTGAAGATCTGGATCAATTCCTATCTCCTGCTCCCAAGCCCTGACCTGAAAATATCAACCACATATAATGAGCTTTACAAAGCCCAGCAGGTCACCTAATACCTATAACTGAAATCAAAGCACGGCGATGCTATCAATATGCATGTCAATCTATCAATCCGTATCAGTCAATGGTCAATGAGTCTATGCAGCGGAAATCAAATCAGTAGTCGATGCAATCCGGAAAACAATAGTCAATAAAATCAGTCAATGCAGCGACAGGCAACTCAATCAATCAATGTCCGTCAATCAAATCGATGCTGTCGAATCAATACAATCTAATCAATGAGATCAATCGAGAAAAGCAATACAAAATAATGAATCTATAAAGCAATCAATACGGTGCAGAAACAGTAGCGATGGAGAATCTATAAAATCTAGACAGTCATATCAATGAATCTATACGATGTCCATATCCATGCTATCAATGCAGTATCTATATCTATCAATGTCCATATCAATGCTCAGTAGTATCAATGCTCGGTAGAATCAATCGATAAAATCAATAAAATCGTACGATACAGTAAATCCAATCAAATCAATAAAGCAGAAATCGATAAAACAATAGATCCGTAAGTCAATACAGTAAACATGCATTCAATACGATAATACTTAACAAGTACAATCAACTGGTCATGTTGCTGTTGTAGAATCCATATTGATATTGTAGATATCCATACATTGGTTCTATGAAAAGAGTCGTCACTCTATTGCCCGTCGGCCTATAATCTCCTTATGACTCCCATCGTTATATCCATGATCCATGATCTATGATTTAAAGGAAAGCCCGTCGGCCCACCATCCTGTACAGGTATCATCTCCAACCAATGTTCAACCAGGTTATACGTGTTTCAGTATCAGTAATCAATCAATAATCAATATTAAAGCAATCATATCAATAATCATATGCATATCGATTCAATCTATCAGTTTCAGACAAATCAGGAAAACTACGAAAATCGGGCAGAGTAACGGCAGTCTATCGAATTTACACAAAAATCCTGCAAAAAGATACAAATTCCAAAATTCTCCAAATTACCAACGAATAACCACGGCATCAATACAAGACTATCAATGTAAAGAATCCAAATCAAATCAAGTCCTGATAATATTCTATTCGATTAAAATCACGTAGAATCAATTCCGACCGATAAAATCTTCGTAGAATACAGTCAAATCGTGTACAATAGTCATATCTATAACATACTAGAAGTTGTGCTGTGAAAGTCGTGTCAAATCAAAATCACGTCTAAAAGTAGACTACGAAAACACAAAACAATGCACAACTCGATCAAAACACAACATCTCTGAAAACAGAAACAGGGTTTGGAGTCCTTACCACGAGATCTTCACTTTTCCCAACAGCAGCGTCGGACGAAAAGCGCTCCGCGGTCTCCGAAAACCAGCTTTTCTTCTTTTTCCCTTTCTCTTTCTCTCTCCTCAAAATATCTGATTTTAAAAATCTGTTTTTCTCTCTCCTCAAAACGAGCTCATTTCCTTATATCATACTCAGATCGGCCTAGCCGATCGCCCGATCGTCCTGGGACGATCAAACCAAATTCTGATCGTCCTGGACCATTCCCAGGGCGATGATCAGGACGGTATTGTGAACAGTGCCGATCGTCCTGGACGATCTCAATATCGTCCTGGACGATCCTGTCCAGAAATAGTTCCAGAAATCAGCTGTTTGAATGCACTGATCGGCCTGGACGATCTCAACTTCGTCCTGGCCGATTCTGTGAGGAAAATCCAATTCAGAGAGGAACAGTAAGAGAACGAGATCTTACACCGTGTATATGCGCCAACCCAAGGGATTCGAGGACAACAACTATCCGTCTCATGTTTGCCTTTTCAAAAAGGCGATCTATGGACTACGGCAAGCAACACGACAGTGGTACACGACCTTCACGGATTACCTTCTCACCATCGGCTTTCAACACAGCAAGGACGATCCGTCCATGCTAACCTTCATTAAAGGTCAAATTCAAATCTATCTACTAGTATACGTGGACGACATCTTGCTAACCAGGAATAACATGGACGGCATCAATGCTCTCATCCGTCAACTCCAATCCAGATTTGACATGAAAACACTAGGAATCGCAAATCACTTCCTCGGCATCAAAATCACCTCCACACAAGATAAGTTTTTTCTGTCTCAAGAATCCTATGCTATGTCTATCTTACAGCAAGCCAACTTAGTAAAATGCAAACCTATTGCAAATCCCTTATCCACTAAACTGCCGAAAATCTCTTATTCAACTACTGCCAGGTTCAATCCAATGGAATACAGGAGCCTAATGGGATCCCTGCAGTACTTAATGCTCGCCCGGCCGGATCTAGCATACGCAGTCAACATGTTATCTCAATACATGCACGAACCAGCTCTGATTCACTCACTGCTTCTCACCAAGCTACTCCGCTACATCAAGGCCACGATCAGCTACAGAATTCTGATATCCAAGTCCGATCTTCATATGCAAACGTACTCTGACACCGACTGGACGGGAGACCCATCTACAAGAAAATCCACCTCGGGTTTCTGTACATTCCTCGGCGACACGTTGGCATCGTGTCAGTCAAAAGACAGTCCACCGTAGCACGGTCATCCACGGAAGCTGAATACAGAGCGTTGGCGGCCGTCACGGCCGACACTATTTGGATCAAGCGCCTTCTTGCCGATTTTCAAATTTAGCACGATCATCCAATTGATCTCTTCTGCGACAACACATCAGCAATTGCACTAGTCAACAATCCCATTTTTCACGCTCGAACTAAACATATTAAGATCGACCACAGATTCGTGCGTGACCAAATTCAACATAACCATATCAACATTCTTCCGATTTGTACAGCTGATCAAATAGCCGACATTCTTACCAAACCACTATCCAACACTAGATTTCAGCTTCTTCGCTCCAAATTGATGGTTACACAAGACCCATCAATTTGTGGTTGAATATTAAGGCTCATAAGCTAGCACTTAGAATACTATGTATTTACTGTTTAAACCTGCACTATAGCCGGCTATATAAAGCCGTGTAATCTCCGTTACACATTAAGAAAATAGAATAAATCTTCTCTGTTTCTTCATCTGCTTTGTCTTTTCCATCTCTACAGTAGGACTCCACGTTTTGGATCTTAGACTTCAAAAAAATTTGAATCTTAGACTTACAAAATTTTTTAAGGGCTCGATATATTGGATACGGCATTTCTGAACTATATAAAAGGATATGAAAGTTTCATTAACTAAAAAAAACGGATTTTTTGCCGCACATGTTAGTAGTGGATTTAAAACCGCTTCCAAAACATATTTTTTGCATCGGTTTAACACGTTACAAACTGCACCGGTTTTAACCGGTGCTATTTGCACCGGTTTGAACGGGTGCAAATAACACCGGTTTTAACCCACAAAATGCCCCGCGCGCGCTAAGCATATCGACAATCTCTAATTTTTCTCTTACGCGCGCGAAGTGGCCGGCTCCCCGGGTTATAGCTGCGGTTAAAACCGATGCAATTTTGTAATTTCGCACCGGTTTAAACCGCTCCTATATTACATACCTACCCCAACGCTCACAAAACCGCTGCATAATGTATTTGTAGCACATTACAAGTACAGCAGTCATGCAACAGTTTTGTAACCGCTACAAGTAAATTTGTGGTGATTAAAACCGGTGGAAAAGCTCAAATTTTCTGCTGCAGTAGCTTTTTTTTTTTTTTTTTGTAGTGATTTGATTAAAAATTCACCATTAACTGGCTCTGTCAATGAAAAATATATCAATCAAGGACTACTGGCTCTCTAATACCACTTCTTCTGCTTGTTCATTCTTCTTCAAGCGAGTCTGGAAATGTACTATTGCATTCTTTAATGATTTTTTTTTCTGAGCCCATTAAGTTCCAGCAATCTTAAATTTTGAACTGATAAATAGACTGAAAACTGAAAAGTCTACCTTATCTTCTCAGTTCGATTCCCTTTTCAAGAATAAACTCTCTTTGGCCTTTGCAATCATCTTTTTCGTCTTGGCGTCTTCTCTAACAATATCCTATGTGATCTAACATTGTAGAAAATTTTCATATTTTCTTTCTCGGTGATGTGGCATTATGCATGGCTCTCTTCAAACTTTATGATGTTACTTCTTCTCATAAAGATGTGTTCTCTTTTCATTTCGGACTTTCATCAATAACGTTTATCATTTCTTTTTTGATGAACTGGATTGTTTGAAATGAGAGAGAGAGAGAGAGATTTTAAAGAAAAATTTTGACATGATAGAAGCTTTATGATATGATGCTATCTCACTACCAGATCCATGGACAACTAATGCTAGGGGAAATGGCTATTGATGATCAAGGTCTTGTAGTGGGTGTCAATTTGGATGTGAAGGGGTAAAAATCCATAACTAATTCAATTTGAAGAAATTAGAAATAATGTTATATTTCATTTCAACATTCTATTTTGCTTTTATTGTGACAGAAATACTCTCTCTTTTTTACTTTAGCTTTAATGGTGCAGCATAGGGGTGTCAATTTCGGGTTATGGGTCGGGTTCGGATCAAACCCAAAACTAATTCGGCACTATTTGGGTCAATCAGAATCCTACCCATTTTTGCAATTGGGTTAGTTTTTTAGACCCGTACCCGACCCACTTCAGGTCCGGGTCAACTAGACACAACCCGAATGACCTAGGACCGACCAAAAATTGTTAGTTTTTGGGTCAAAAAAATGGGTCAATATTCGATTTTCGAGTAAAAAACAGGTCAATTAATCTTGGGTTTCCAAGTCAAAAATAGGTTTTCGGGTAAAAAAATGGGTCAATTTCGGGTTTTCGGTTCAACCCGAACCCGATCCAATTTTTTAAAAGGGTCGATTTGTTGAACCCAAACCCAACCCATTTTGGGTCTGGGTTGACCCTCCTAACCCGAAATTTTCAAGTCAAGTTCGTGTCGGATTTTCTGATCATATCAAATATTGTAATGAAGTTTGTGCGTAACATTTAAAATTGTTGTGATTTTATATTTTAAAAATATTTTATTGAGTGAAATATAAATACAAAATATTTTTTTTGTATATTTGTGAAATGCACTTTATAAATATATTTTGAGGAATTTAAAGTTGGTAGAATCCTGATGTGAACCTGCAGATCTTGCTGGACAAAAAATCAATAAATGTAGAGAAACTAAAATCTGGCGTATTTCTCAAGCCAGATGATTAACGAACAAAATGATTCTTTGGCTTGTGCTTCAAGTTTGAGAGCAAAATCACGGTTCCGCAGTGTGAAACAAAAGCCAAGGCTATACTACGCACTAGCGTGAATCAGAAGACAAGAATAGAGAAACTAATCTTGTAGCTAACCAAGGCTATACAAAAAAAAATCAAAGAATACTGTTAATAACCAATTCGGTTTACAACAAAGAGAAATAAAAAAGCATAAAACCTTGAGAAAATTGGATTACAAAAACTAACAATCTTTGCCTTGATTAAATTTTAATGAATGACTCATGTCAATACGTACAGTTAACTAAGTTCAAACAATTCTTGATTTGAATAATTTGTTAATATTTTGTCAATGAATCCGATGGATTATCTGCTAATGTAAACTTCTCTACTTCGATATTTCCATTTGCAATGATATCTCTAATGAAATGAAGCTTTATATCTATATTGTTTGATATTTCATGAAAAATGGGATTTTTATTCAGTGCATCTCATTTTTTGGGTGCGGGCTGCTAGCTGCCCTAGTCTAGGTTTTTGGCTTTTCATTATAATTTTGCTTAGTATGGACCACCGGCTCATAGGATTTTTTTATCTTTTTTTGTAGCTCTTTTGAACAGTAGGGGGCTGGAGGTTTCTTTAAGGATCTTGTACCTTTTTTATAATATTAACGCATATGCCCGTGGGTGAATTTTAATTTATATATATATAGCACCTTGATTATCAAAAAAAAATGTGAATTTGTTTTGAGAGAATCAAAGCTCTTCAAGAAATCCTTGTACCCAAATTCCTTAATTTCTTTGGTGGCTGCAACAAACTCAATTTCTGTGGTGGATAATGCAACTGTGTTGCAAAGGAACACTTCCTAGCTGCCAAGTTACTAAATACAATAAGTAAATAACCTAAAATTTAATGCCTCGTGTATAGGAATCCTGCAAAATCTGAATCAGAATATCCAGTTATAATGTTGCCATTATTCTTGTTGTTTGCAAATGACAAACCTCTATATAAGGAGCCTTTTATGTAGCTCGTCATCCTTTTTATGGCAAGCCTTTGTATTTTACCTAAAAATGCTAATAGAATAAGCAAGATCAGGCCTTGTGCACACCATTGCATACATTAGACTTCCTACAACATTTGCATACGATACTTTTTCCCCATGTCCTTCAATTCAAACTTATAGGACATCCACGCATAAATTTTGATATGATTAAGAAAAAAATGAATACAAATATTTTAGTATTAAGTATGTAAATATATAAGAATTATAAGATATGCATACAAATCCTCCAAATATCATTAAAATTTAGCTTAAAATATCAGAGGTTAAACACATTTTTGAACCAAAAGTTTAACCACATTGATGAGAGATAACCACTAGATATTTCTACACTAATATATTTTTCAACTTTCTAATGTGGTACTAAACCCAAAGTCTCATTTGCGTTAGTAATTTCAAAGTGCTATATATATATGAACATTAATAAATAAAATATAAAGCAATGAAAATGCTACTTGTATTTTTTGAAAGAATTTATAGACAGGGGTACCAATTTTGAGTCACGGATTTGGTACGGGTCGAACTTGTAACTATTCGTGTCAATCAGAATCGACCTGTTTTTGCAAAAAGGATAGTTTTTTAACCCAAACCTGACCCGCTTCGAGTACGGATCTACCCGACCCGACCCTCGGACAATGCAGTGGCCGACGCAATGGCAACTGGCAGCGTAATCACTCAAGATGCAACGCAGCAGTGGCAGTGGGTCGATGGCAGGAAGCAACGTGACAACGGCAAAAAAAGCCGGCTTAAGTCATCACTTGGGACGCGACGCGGCAATGGGTCGACGGCGGTACGCGACAGCAGCAGCGGCGGGCAGGTGAGTCAGTGCGATGGGAAAACTGACGAGGATAGGGATACGACGCGAATTGGTTTTGCATTGGAACGCAACGCGTGATTAACTCGAGACGCGACGTGGGCAGCTTCGATCAGGAGTGGTCAGCGCGGGTCATTTATGGGTTTCCGGATTAGCTTAAACCCGACGCAATCTTTAAAAAGGGTCGAAAACCCTAACCTGAACCCGACTCGGTTCGGGCTCAAGTCAACCCATACCCGAAATTTATGGGTGAGATTTTGAAGTCTTGACAAATATTGACACCCATGTTTATAGTTATACCACTTTAGATCAATAAATGCAAAACCATTTCTCTATATGAAAATCACTCTGGACATCTCCTGCTGCCATTGGACATCGTCTTATACAATATTTAAAAAATATATACAATTATTTAGAATATTTAAAATATTTTCATTTATATTTAAATATAAACACAATATATCAAGAAATATAAATAAAAATAGAAAATAATCGCAAACAGCTGCTTAACTTTTCAAGAACTTGTGAAAGCAAACAGTGAAGACTCTTTAGATGCTCTGCATCTGATACGGCATCACAAAATTAGTTTGATCAGGCATGAATCTCGAGACAAAAGCTAGTTAGAAACTTCAAAAATTAATTTCGGGAGCACCCGAACTCCGATTTCAGTGATCTTATAGTCAAACTGAGCGTCTCGGAAATACGAACCCAACGACACCAAGATCAATCCAATCCGAGCCCAAATGAGCCCAAATCAAGGACCCGAAGCACTGTTGGAAGGTTCAAACCGCAATTTGAGTTACCAAACGGTCTCCGATTTTGACGAGCTTATACTCGAATCGAACGGCTCGACGAGAAAAATCCAACGACCCCAAGATCGCCAAATTCTGACATCACTAAGGCTTTCAAATTCCCAACGAACGGTGCATGATCAAAGGATCCGATATCGGCCGTCCATTCAAAACACTCCCAATTCGCCCTTGATCTCACGCCTATTTACGGGCTATGCCACTCCAGAAAAACTAGAAATAGAGCCCTCATTCTACACCAGAGGAACTCAAGTCAGGAGAGAGAAGAAGAAGATAAGAAGAAGGAAAAGGGGAAAAGGCGATTCCTCTCCTCCTCGACCACCGCCGGAACTCTTCCCGCCGCCTGAATACGCCGGAACTCTGTCGGATTTTCGAGAGAACGCCAGAATTCTGCCTAGCTTCCATGGGATGCGGAAATTCTTCCCAATTTACAGCAGAGTTCCCTCCTGACGCCGAAACTCCGCCCAAGTGAAACTGGAGTTCTCCTTTGCCACCAACAGACGTCAGACTTCTACCCGACGTCGAACCTTCACTCTTCGCCAAGTTTCTACCCGGCGCCGGACTTCTACCGATTATCGGAGTTCGCTGGACGTCTATGCGAAGTTGGATTTCTTTCCATTGTTGGACTTCTACCTGACGCTGTCCTTCTGATCTTCGTCGTCAGACTACAGTCTTTCCGACCTCCGTCGCCCGCCGACTACGGTCCTCCTGACTTATGTCGCCCGCCGAATACAGTTCTTCCGACCTCCGTTGCCTGCCGACTACGGCCCTCCTGACTTATGTCGCTCGCCGACTACAGTCTTTCCGACCTCTGTCGCCCGCCAACTACAGTCATCCTTACTTTCGTCGCCCGCCGACTACAGTCCTTCCGACCTCTGTCGCCAACTGACTACGGTCCTCCTGACATACGTCGCCCACCGACTACAAGTCTTCCGACCTCCGACTACGGTCCTTCCGACCAAACGAACATGTCAACAATGACTCTTTGTATTAACATCATGTAATGTACTCCATAAGATGTACATCAAACTAAGACCTTCCACCAAGGAAGGGCCTCATTTGTAATCGACTGCAATACTAGTGGATTCGTTCAAACTGGGCTAGGCCCCGTGGTTTTTCCCCCTTTTCAAGGATTTTCCACGTAAAAATCTTGGTGTCTCATAAATGTTAGACCCTTTCTCTTATCTGATTGCGTGCCGGATTTTTGTACAACTCTAAGACGATAAACTTTATCTCTCTACCGCCGCGAATACTCCTGGACGCAACAGCATCAAATTCACTGCGTAACAATGTTAAATGATCATATAAGAGGCATAAATGCAAACATATTCTCTGCTGCCTTTAAGGAACATATGGTCTTTTTAATTACCACCCTGATAATTATTGCTGTTGAACTTTATTGAGTCAGTCTCTTGTAAATTATTTGCTATTTAGTCGTTCATAATAGCTAGCTAACGACAAACTTTTCTAACCAAGTAGTTCAAATTCATTGATATTACAATAAATAAATGATAGATATTTAGATTTTTTTTGGAGAACTTTCTTAAAGTAATTTTTTTATTAAAAACTTTTTTAAAAAAATAATAAGAAAACTTTAAAAAAAAAAAAAAAAAAAAAAAAAACAAGAGTCCTAAAAAAGGGCTTAACCACAAAGATAATAATGTTTTCTTTTTTATCGAAATGCATAAAGGATAACAGGAGTAGGGGTGTCAAACTGTCAATATATGACACAACTTGAAAAAAATTCAAACCAAATCCGATCCGAATATCCTGAGTTAGAGTCAGCCCATTTTTGAAATGGGTCGATTCGGGTTTAAAATTCTAATCCGTTTGGAACATCGAGTCGGGCTCGGATTGGTCCGGAAACCTGAAACCTACTTGATTTGACCCTGCAACATCCCGTGTGAGTCATGTGACCCATCTTGTCATTTGTTGCTTCATTTGTGTCCTCTCATCACTCACTCGCAAGGTGCAAAAACATGCGCCGTCCGCGCTGCGGCCGTGATGCCCAAGCTACCGTTGCCGCTGCCATCGTCACGCCCGTGTTGTTGTTGCTGCTACCGCCGTCACATTCTTTTGTTGGATAGGAAGTAACGACAACAAGAGGAGCTCGCTGACATCGTCATTCTCCCATTCGCACAATCGCGCACTTCTTCACTGTTCTCCCAACATTCCTTTGGCGATTTCGTGTCGGTCGGATCGGGTCCGTGTTGCACTTTCTGATCAGTTTGCAAAAACGGGCCGGATTCGGGTCGTGTCAGACGAGCCGGGTCAACTTCAGATTTTACTCAAAATTCGATTTTGACACCCCTAAACAGGAGCCAAGGAGTCATAAGTGAATCTTATATACAAATACATTAAAATTTGATTTGAAACAATTTTCTTATTTATTTTATAAAGCTATTTTAAAGAAATAACTTATAAAAGTTATTGTAAAAAATAATTTCAATTATATATTTTTTTTATAACAGCCAAATAAAAACTCCTATCACAGCTACTGGCAGGACACTGCAGGCTTACACTGGCCATCCTATCATTTTGCCCACTTAACATGCATAAAACCATGAAGATTTTACTGAACTTTTGATATCAGAAAACTCATATCTTTGGTCTCCACTAGCGTCCATGTACCTGCACTTTACAAGAATGCTCGCCCTAAACCACCAAAGTATACTGACAAAAGTAAGAAAACTATTGAAAAAGAAACGTAATAGTTTTAAAAAAACAAAAGCTAAAAGCATAGTATTCTTCACAAAGCTATCTTTTTTCTAAAATTAGATTCCAAAGCCGTGTTTATCAGATGCCATTCTGAAGGAACAAGAAGTTGCAGAAATGGTGGAAGGAGCTTAAGTAGCATCAAAAGAGGGGGAAATTAAAAGATAAAGGGGTTGTTAAGCTGTGTGCATCTTTCGAAGCACGCAAATTCTCTTTTTAATTGAAAGTAGAGCACTAAAGCTCATTGTATTAGTTAGGATATAGGACCTGAAAGCTTCCAATGCATAAAACAAAATCTAAGTAATGATTGAGAGAATAATAAGCCTATTTATGTCATGAGAACAAGAAGATTAATTATAGGTTTATGGAGTAATGATATGAGATATTATAAGCTAATCATATTCTAGTAATCATTAGAATTTAGAAATTGATTAATCTCGGTAGGTGATATAATTTTGGATGTTTTAGAGATTTTAATAAAGAGCAAAAATAAAAAAAGATACTGCTTTTCTTCAGCATAATTCCATGGTGATTATATGAGAATACAAACTATGAAACGAGAAAAAAAAAACCATGAGCAAATAAGAGCTGTGGCGAATCCAGATATATATATATATATATATATCATTAGCAAAATTTAAAATAAAGTACTCTCCACCGTAGCAGTAACAACTGATAAAATAAGTGTCAAAATAATAAGTATATAAACCAGGGATACATAATTTATTTATTTTTTTGTCTTTTATAATATGTTTTGCAAGAGCAGCAATGTTAGTCAAATATGTAAACTCATCATCAGTACGTATATCAATAATATAAGTAGATAGCTGATGCTCAAACCTGAGATCCGCTTATGAACAAGAGCAATGGACGGCCCAATGAAAAGCTTCTCTCTCGCGTGCAATGATGCTCTTCTCTGATTTTTTCTTTGAAAATAGCACTTAATCAAAATAGCCAGTGGCATGGGAGAAAGCACTTTGTTTCACTAAAAAGTGCAAAATATTTTACTTGGCCGAAGAATAGAGCAAGAAAGTTCAAGCTCTAGCTTGTTGGGCTCACGTTTCTTATTCTTTGCTGTCAAGTAAAGCCAGCCCTTGCCGTAATCAAAGTTGGAAATGAGTCCAGCAGATAACTTTGAAAATTTTATTTTAGCTTTTTCTGCAATATCCTGAAAATCTTTCCTTGCATTTAGTCATCTATCTTACAGAGAGAAATTATTAGGGAGATACACATGGATTGGACACTAAATATTCAATTAAATTTATTTTTTACTTTACATATTTAATGTGTCCGCGGAACTTTAAGCCAAGCGCAACCAAAGCGCAAGTAAAGCATAGATAAAGCACAGTACGTCACAGTGAGTAAAAAAAGGGCAACAAAAGAACAGCTAAATCGCAACTAAAGTGCAACTAATTAAAGCATAATTAAAACGTAGGTAAATTAAAGTACATAAAAAAGTGCAATCAAAGGGCACTCCATGTGTCACATTTTAAGTGGATGTTCAAACTTATCGCTACTTCCGGACTCCGCACCTAATAATTTCTCCTTATAAGGAGTGAGGTAACCGAAGTCCCAAAAGACAAACAACTGCAAATACCGAAGTCCAACATCTTAGGCTTGGCGCATCATTTAAGGCTAGGGTTTTGTTAAGATGTTGAGATTTTTGACCTCTTCTTTGACTCACTCAGACCTCTTCTAAGCCATTTAAATGACTTCCGCAAAACCTCAGCTTAATAGGTAGACCAAGCACTCTTAACGGACTAGGAGAATATTCTCAACCTTAAACCTTAGCTAACAAGTTGGCCAAAAGCTTAATCTAACTTTGTTTATTAGTTGATCTAGGTCCAAAGCCCAAGCTTATGATTTAATTAGGAAAATTTGAGCTTTTTTTTAATATAAAAGATTTGATAAAAGAATTTCATGTGAAATGCTAGGAGAAGAGATCTAAGATTTAAACAACTTAGCATATTTAAAATCACAAGAAACTTATAATTAAAATCTATCATAATTTAACTTGAGTATGTTTATCTTTAATATATATATATATATATATATATATATATATATATATATATATATATATATATATATATATATATATATATATATATATATATATATTCTTAGATCTAAGTCTCTCAAAAAACATTATTGGCATGATTCATTACATCTCGGAGAATACCCAAGAGTACTGGCAATATAAAAAACTAAAGCTTTTATTCCAATGCATGTTTAGCAATTGTTCAAATGATTTGAGAATGAATAGGCCCAAAGAAGCTTTAACGGAATATATAAGGAATTCTAATTTTATGATTCCATCATCTCATATTATCATACTCAAATTAAATCAACCTTTAGATTCAATGGTTAATCTCCATAATTCAAATTTACCTTCAACTCCCTCTCTAGTCTTATCAACAAGAAGAATATCAACATAAAAAATAATTAACCAAGGTATATCCTCTTGTAAATGTATAACGAGAATATTCAAGACTAAAACAAAAATTAAGGAGATGCATGGATATCACCTTTGGCTAGGGCGGTCAAATATGAGTGAGGGCGTCAGGGGCGAGGGAGCGGGCGGCGTTCGGCGGCTGGAGTTCTGTTGACAAAACGAACAAGCACAACGAGGGCAAGGGCGCAAGCGTCTGGACGAAAGAAATGAGCAACGCGAAGAAATGAGGAAGAACGGTGGGGCATCCAATTTTAAGGCCCTTTCCAATAGTTTTTTGGCGGTTTTAACCGTTAGAAAAATTTCACTTAAAAATAACGAGTAAACCAAGGTAAAAGTTGTCACGTAAAGAAAAAACTGGTGGTATTTTTGGCGGTCAGTTGACCGTCGAAACTTCTGGCTGTTTAGTGTTTAATACCGGCAGCGGAACAGCCGGTTAATAGTGGTGGTCAAACTGCTAGTATTCAGTGAATTTCTTGTATTGAATATCATCAGCAAAAAGTATATAACATGGCACAACCTCTTGCAAATGTCTAGTGAGAACATCCATGACTAAAGCGAAAACGATATGGGCTTAAAGCTGATCCTTGATGTAATCTAATAGAAATAAGAAAATACTTGGTCAAACCAACTTCTGTTTGAACACAAGTAACAACACCTACATATATACATATCCCTAAAGACTTTGAATATAAACATTATTAATTAACTCATTTTTTTATAGAACTTTCCATAGCACTTCTTTTGGAACTTTATCATATGATTTCTCAAAATCAATAAATATCATAAGAAGATCCTCCTTATTCTCTCTATGTTTCTCCATCAAACCTCTCAATAAATATATAGCTTCCATAGTAGACCTACCCGACATGAATCCAAATTGATTTTGAGAAAAAATAGTATTACGTCATAACATATGCTCCATAAATCTCTCCTAAGGTTTTAAAGTATGATACATTAACTTATAAATTCCTCTATAATTTGCAAAATCGTGTGCATAAGCTTTATTCTTAAAAATAGGAATCGACACACTCATTCTCTACTCATCTGACATCTTTTTAGTCTTCAAACTAATATTATAGTAAGCCAAGAAATTCTTTCATCTCCTAAGAATTTTCACGCCTCTATTGGAATATCATTATGTCCAACAGTTTTTCAACATTCCATTTTCTTTAATGTACAAAGATGCCTAAGGAAATAAAGTGCATTTATAAATTACTAAAAGAGTCAAATTATATAATTAACCTTACAATCATATATAGATTATGCTTATCACTAAATAGCCTAAGCATAGAAGACTTTCACCTAAGCGAGCTTAAAGAATCATGATGATTGTCTACTTCAAATGAAATAAGTATACTCCATTGGACATGAACAATTCAAATTCATGTTTCTTTAATATGAATACTTGAATATTATGCTTTAGAGTTTGGTCCTATAATAATTTATAAATCATCTATAGGCCTTTATTGATAATATAAATCGCCTTTGTAAAAATATTTAAACATTTAAACACCTCAATATGCTAATTACATATATACATAAATATATTTTTATTTTATTTTAGAAAGTTGAAGATTATCCATTAATTTTTTATTTTGATAAGATATCATCCTAAAATTTATTTTAAAGTTGATTACTATTCTTCAACAACTTCATAGAAAGAAAATTCTTTTTAAATTCGACCAATGTTAGAATTTTTCAAACAAATAGCACATCATTAATAAAAAGAAAAAAAATAATTATAATAAATATTATGCAAGTTGAAGTTAAGGAGATGAAATTGGGTCCTACAATAAACTCTAGTAAAAAAAGAAATATAATTATTTTTGACCTTGGATAAACTTGCATTACCTTATTTCAGGGCAACTTGAGCTCTTTCATAGCTTTGGGCCTCCTATCTTTTAGATTTTTGGTTCTGCTGCTATAGGGTTGGTATTGTATGTTGGTTGTTCTATCAATTCTTTGAAGTTGTTTCCTATTCTTGTGTTTTTAGTCTCGATATTCTGTCCTGAGCTTTTGTGGTATTGGTTCATATGATTGGATTTGAGCATGCAAATATGTTTTTGTAGCTGGTAGGCTTAGCTTCTAATTTTTCTTGCTTGTATGATCTTTGTTTTTGTTTCCCTTCATATATGGATTTTGTGGCTTATTCTTTGTGCTTGGTATTTCATGCTCTCCTTTGTATGGAGCTAATTTTATTGGCTCAAGCCATAGTTTGGTGTTATCCCAATGTTGGTTTTTTATTTTTAGTTGTATTAACCCTCAATTTCATTTCGTATATGCATGGATTTTTGGGTTTGCTTCAGGTCTCTTAGTTGTGCTTCATTGGGCTATTTTTTCTTGGTTTTGTCTTTTGTTTCTAGTATTTCTTTGTTTTTGATGATGTTGATAGTCTTTCAGCTATCCACTTAAGTTATTTCTTAGGCTTCCCTATGGTATCATCTCTTTGTTTGTGGTTATCTTGTTGTTCCTCTGTCGAGTTGAGTTTGTGTTGGGTAGTCCCCATTTTGGATCATCTCTTTTGTTGATTGTTACTCTTTCTTTTTTAGTTAGTTCTCCCTTTGTAGGTCAATGCTCTTGGTTTACCCTTTCTTTATTTTTGATAATGTTGCTGTTGATCTTTGGTAGGTCTTTTTCCTATTTGTTTTTTATTGATTTTTCAATAAAGTCATTAAATTCATTAAGTATAATAATTTACTGAATTCATTAGCTATGATGAGTTTATTGAGTATAGCAATTTAGCAATTAATTCTAGTAAAACAAATACACAAACTCCTAAGATTTATGAGTCCAATTTTAAAAATAAACGAGCATAAAATTTTAATTTTTTAAACTTCATGCACTTACAATATTTTTTTTCTATAGAGAAAGAAGAAAAAAATAATTGACTTGAAATTTTATTCATTTTTATTTATTTTATAACTGATAATACAAATTATGACTTTTCTAAAGGATAATTTCAATTTTATAAATAAAATATTGTTAAAAATTCAGACTCCAAATTCTTGGTATATATATCCTTGTTATGTACATTTGAGATCAATATGTAAAAGCTTTATGTAAACTAATCAAGCTTAATGAGTGGCTTAGAAAAGTTGTTAGATTGAACATATTAAGATTATGAAGAGAGAACTTTCATTAAATTAATCGATAGCTAACGCGACTACAAAGCGCGTTATGGTATACCATTGCAAAGGAGATGTTGCTTTGTCTTGCACTCAACAACTTTAAGAGGATTAGGATAAAGGAATGTTGTAAAGAGGAATAAATGAGAAAAGATAAAATATTCGGCAAAGCTATGAAGAATCACGTGTAGAGAGAGAGAGAGAGACTCATACGTGAAATTAGATCTTATTTAATTATAATTAATCTTATGATCTGCTTTCAATTAAGAAAATAATTAGAACAAGTTCTTATTTTATAAAGAGAAAACCATCCACACCTTGAACATACAAAGCATTATTCACAATGTTTTAGTCGAGAGAGATGATCATAAGGTAAAAGTAATTAGTGACATTTATTTTGACTAAATGGTGATACTCTATGCTCTTATATAGTTTTTCAAAAAAGAACAAAACAAAATAAAGCTCTCTCTCTCTCTCTCTCTCTACCCTCTCTCTTATGCGTTTTTGCAAACCGGCTTGAATTCTTCTTCCACGCACACCATGCTAGAAGATCACATATGCAACTCATCTTGATCTACTGGTTGGGAACTTTAGCTACCAACTAAGAGATTTTGAGTTCGAAGCTTACATATGTGATGCGTATATATGTTTGCATTTAAAAAAATAAATAATTAATTATTATAAGCTATATAAGCCATTTATAAAGTGGTTGGGTAAGCAACTCCCTTTATTCCAGATATTCTATGCTAACTTTTTGGTTTGTATTGATGGTTTTCTAGTTAGATGTAAAACATCTAATAGGCACGATCTTTGTCGCTTATAATGGCCTATTTAGATCATCCTTCTAGGTCAAAGATGATATGGCAATAGTTTTAAGAAAATTTGGCTGAGTCAATTAGATTTGAGTTATATATATTGGTCTTTATATCAAATATGAAAAAAGATATAACTAAGGCAATAGGACATTTCTTCCAATATGTAGAGCATTTAGTGTGTCTATGTCATTCGTGAAAGAACTTGAAGAGTATATACTTTCACTATCATGATGTTCATAGTGTCCAAAACATGGTATGTTAAACTGTCAATGCTTAAGAAATTTGTTTCTTCTAAATTATTTTAAACTGCTTGAAAGCCTATTTTAAGTCATCCTCATATCTTGTGAACTAAATGATTTAGAAGAAACAAATTTCTATCAAAAATAAAAATAAAAAATAAAAAAGATCATGTGAATCAAAGATCCCACCTTAATTAAAATAAAAAACAAAACAAAAAAAGTTATGAAAGAAAACAAAGCACCACATGATGCCCGAAGCCATCACCCAAACGAGGATCGCACCGAATTGGATATTGAAGTGGCAAGCAAACCCTGCAAAAATGAATAAAAGTTACAGAAAAGAAAACAGGTAAAGAGCACAATGAAATGTTGGAATAAAAAACTTTAACCTGAGAATTCACAAACCTAACAGATAGAAACCGGCAACCAAGAGAACCAACAACAATTGTCATGATATGATGTAGCAGTCATAATATCTAATTAACCAAATTGAAATCGAATAAATTTGAGTTTCTTCCCCAAAAATATAGTTACTCCATATTATTCGTAAATCCCTACATCTCTTCTCTTGTACACTTTCATTTGGGTAGTTGACATTGGCATGCATTGGAGCATCTATTGTTGAATTTGCTATTTCTTTTCACCATTCACTTTTTTTTCCCTTTCCTTAAATATTCTTTTTTTTTTTTTTTCTTTTTCTTTTCTACCTTGGATTCCTTCACACATGAGCTGACCATCCTGAAACATTTATCTTTATATTCCCTTTTACATGAAAAAATAAGCTTATTGAAATATACTATATTGAAGTGGAACGGGAATAAGGAAGCCTTTCTTTTCCTTCTGTTAATAGCTATTCTGAAATAATGAGTGTATGAGTCAAAATTCAAGACGCATTTAACTAACTAAATGAATATTTATATAAATTGAGTGACATATGAGTCAAAATTTTATATGTTTCTAACTCATAATATAGAATTGCCATTTAAAAGTTTTGGAGCAAAATGAGCACTATTAAAGCATAGATAATATAGGTTTCGTTTGGGACTATTTTCTCATTACTTTTTTAAATAGTTTTTTTGGAAAAAAAATTAATTTTTGTATTAAAAAATTGCTTTAAAAAGCAGTAAAAAAAACTGTCCCAAACATATCCATAAACTTTGTATAAGAACATGAAAATATAATTTATTTAAATTTTAAATTGGGAGTTCTTGACCTCCTTAGGCTTAGGCTTCATTTGAGAAGGCTTTCTTACTGCTTTCTAAATCAATTTTTTAATTAAAAAAAAAATTATACTAAAAAACTACTTAAAAAAAAAAAAAGAAAATCAACACAAACAAAGCCTCATAGTGCAAAGCTGCAACATTTTAGAGATGTATGACATTTAACTTTTCAAATAAATTAAATTCAATAATTGGGAGGACAGAGAAACCTGACATATAGATAATCACATGAAAAATTCTTATGTTGCTAACATTTTTTTTTTTTCACCAAAATGTTTTTTATAAAATAAAAGGAGGGGTTACAAATCCTTATGAAATCAAAAGCTTTCTAAAAATACAGCAATTAAAGAGAAAACATATGAGCTTTTGATTCCAACTAATACAAAACCACAAACGAAAAATCAATAACACAAAAAAAGGAGGATAAAACAACCCAAGAAATGGCAACTAACCTCTTCTTCAGAAATTAACAACGCCGGCAAGCCATGATGAGAAGAAACACTCAGTTCAAGGAAAGCAGAGGACGAAATACCAGAAACCGCATCTTTAAAAGAAATAGGAGCCGAAGTCCCGCTCAGAAAACCAAGATCGCAAAGCCGTGAAGACGCCATACACAAAAACAGGCAAAAAGAGGAAAAGGAAACGCTCACAAGATGAAGGAGCCGAAGAAGCGGCGGAAGCGTCGTAACCCTAGCAGAGCAAACATTGCGACTTATTCAAGATGAAGCATGTTTTATGTTGCTAACATGTTGATACAAGAAGGATGTAGAACTATTAAGTGGTATTATAATCCAAATATGATATGGATGCTTTTTAGTTTTTATAATTATTATATTTATTTTGAATGATAATAATGTATAAATAATCAATTAGATTTTATATTAAATTTATTTTAAAATAAATTTCATAATTATAAAAATTATTTTGACCCAGTACTTGAATGCCTAGCACATTTTTATCCACCACACCGTTTTACATATTTAATTAAAAAGACTTAGAATAGAGTTATGAATGGATTTGGTTATAATAAACAAGTCAAAAAGGTGGACTTAAATTTGACTCACTAACAACCCAAATGATATAAATCTTATCTAATAACTCATTTTGATTCAAAAAAATTATAAATTTATTAATCATAAATTTTAAGTTAATTAATAAAAATAAAATCATTCCAATAAATAAAAATTTTAAAAAATATATATATATTTAACGAATCATTTTCAAATCAAAATTAAGCTGGGAGGTCAATTCGAACCTTCGAATAAAAATTAAGTTGGCAGGTCAACTCGAACCCAATTTATTTAATAAATGAATCAGAATGTTAGACCCAAATCAAATTCATCTTCGGGTCGGGTTGACAAGTCAGATTATTTTTTCACACCTCTAGGTAGGGTAAGGCTTCATATTTTCCAGTTAAATCTTAAATGTGGCTCAAAAAGTCGAATTCATTTTTTTATTAAGCTCAAGAATATGGTTTTTGCTGCCCAACAATTCACCCATACACGTGCATCGCACGTGCATATGGCACCTTCATCCTTCCCTCCAAATCAGAAAAACAGAAAGCATAAAAGCACAAAAGCACAAAGCAATTTTCTCAGAACGCTCGTTCACCTTCAACTCTGCAACTCTCTTTGTTTCTTTTTCCTCTTCATAAACCTGTGAACTTCAACCCGCAGCAACTCCTTCTCTGCAACCCGAATATAGCTTCATTACTCAGGAGAAGCATAAAAAATGGAGCTTCTTTCCCAAATGTGGTCACTTCTCGGCCTCCTCACCGTTCTACAAAACATCCTCCCCACCCAGCTCCTGTCTCTTCTCCACTCCCTCTGGGAATCCTTACAAGACGCTCTCACCCCTTACTCCTACTTCGACATCCCCGAATTCCTCGGCTCCGCTGCCGTCGACCCCAATAATCTCTACCGCCATATCCACCTCTACCTCTACCACTACCTCCTCCTCCACCCACCCTCTCCTCCCCCTCGCCTTACCCTCTCTTCCTCCCCATCCTCTCCTTCTCCACCTTCTTTCTCTCTTTCCCCCAACCACTCCCTCCAGGACTCCTTCGCCGGCCACCGCCTGCTATGGACCCACCATTCTGACACCCTCCACGACTCCCTTGAAGAGCGCCGCTCGTTCTCCCTCCGCCTCCCCAAGCGCCATTCCTCTGCCCTTCTCCATCCCTACCTCTCCCACCTCTCTTCCTCCGCCCGCACCATCGCAATCTCCTCCCGCGACCGCCGAATTTTTACTAATTCATCTCCAACTTCATGGTCCTCCGTCCCCTTCCGCCACCCCGCAACATTCCAAACCCTTGCACTCCACCCTGAACTCCGCTCTTTCCTTCTCTCCGACCTTGACTCTTTCATGGCTGGCCGCGAGTTCTATGCAAGGGTTGGCCGACCATGGAAGCGGGGGTATCTCCTCCATGGTCCGCCGGGCTCTGGCAAGTCCTCTCTAATCGCCGCCATGGCGAACCATCTTCGATATGATGTGTATGACTTGGAACTCACTCGTGTGCCGCACAACTCTGCTCTCAAGTCCCTTCTCCTCCAAATCACCCCTCGCTCGATCATAGTGATTGAAGACATCGACTGCTCCCTCCAGTTAACTGGTGAGCGACATTCAAAGAAGCGAAAGGCGGATGATGAAGACGATGAAGGGGAGAGGGTGACTTTATCAGGACTACTGAATTTTACGGACGGGCTGTGGTCGTGTTGTGGGGAAGAAAAGATTATTGTTTTCACGACAAATTATAAGGGAGGGGTGGACAAGGCATTGTTGAGACCAGGAAGAATGGATGTGCACATGCAACTTGGAGGGTGCGGGCCACATATGATGAGGGAGATGTTAGGGAGGTATGTTGGTGAGGAGGCAGAAGAGGGGGAGGAGGAGGCGATGATGGATGCAGCTGAGAGGTGCATGAGGAATGGGGTGGTTATAACAGCAGCGGAGGTTGGAGAGGTGTTGTTAAGGAATAGGGGCCAGCGGGAGGTGGCGATAAAGGAGCTCATGGCAGAGTTGGAGTTGAGGATTAATGGTGGGTGTTCAGAGGAATTAGAAGAAGGGTGGGTGGAGGAGGAGGAGGTGGAGGTGGAGGAAGAGGCGGCGACAGGGAGGGAGAAGAGGAGGAGAGGGAGGAATGGGTGCGCTGTTAGAGAAGCTAGCGGTGGTTGGGAGAGGCAGGTGCGGTTCTTCGGTCGGCTGCGAAGCTTGACCAAGTCGGAGTCGGGAAGAAGGGGAGTGTAGAAAGATCAAAACCATTGCATCTAGTGGGAGGCTTGGACTAACTTTTGCATTAGCTGTACCAGTCAATAAATTGTTGTCATTGTAACCCTTTTGTCTATAACTCCAGATTAGTTTCTTCTTATTAGCTTTATTGTAAGGTTATCATAGTAGCTGTTTTTAATATTGCAATTCTAGTAAATGTTGACTACCATGTATTTGTATTTCTGGATGTCTGCATGTTGGGGTGTGTTTGCTTGACTATTTGTGCATTAAGTCCATTGCTATGCCTAAATATAAATTTTTTTAGTGCAAGTTAGGAAATTGCAAGTTCTTTTATACCTCTATAAAGTTTTGTTTGAAACAATTTTTTTATTGATTTCTAAAACAGCTTTTTAATACAAAAAATTCTTCAACTAAAAACTTTTGTACTAAAAAATTATTTTAAAAAGCGATAAAAAAAATTATCACAAACCAAACCTAAGTCTCACACCGGTTATCATTCTAATTGGTTTGCTAGTATAAACAGAGATTGAGAATCAGTTCAAATAACGTAGTAACTGAAAAGTGAAAAGACTCATACAAATTAGTAAGATTTTGAATTTGAATCGGCCTTACCACTCAGACTAATAAATTAACAAAATAAAAAACATGCCTGTCTCTGAAGTCCATGCAAATTCTCATCTGCATGTCTGTCCCATTGTTCCTGCCTTTCTCCCTTGTGTTGTTTGCGTCCATATATATAACAATAACTGTAAAGTTATGCATAAATGTAAATATTAAAGCTAATGATCCCAATTAGTAAAATCGAAAACAGTTCGGCGAATATTAATAATGGAATAAGTAAACCATAGTATTTGAAGAAGTGTAGCATTCTTTCCCTAAAAAACAAAGTATAGCATTCAGTGCAGATTAAGGCTTTGTTTGGGACGGTTTTCTTGCTGCTTCTTAAAGCAGTTTTTTAGTACAAATATTTTAATTTTTGTACTATAAAACTATTTTAAAAAGCAACAAAAAAAAACATCCCAAACGAAACCTAAGACACATACGTAAGTCATATTCATTGTCATTGTCAAGCCTCTATATAACTATTTAGGACTCGATCCTGCACATCTGGGTTGATTTCAAGGAGCATGGCGCTGAAGGTTTTGCCCCAAACCAAATTGGGCAGCCGTGACTGCATATTTGCACCAGCCTGCAAAAGAACTACTCTTTTTAAGTTAACTGTAATGAATATTACAATTGTGCATGAGAATTTTTTTTTTGTTTTTAGTGGTGAGCCATAAAACATAGAATATATGGCTCAATCCTGTGATCTTAGAGAAACAACCTTCTCCTCTACCCACTAGGCCATAAACCCTTTTGACATATGAGAAATGTTTGAAAACCACCGAGAGACATGCAAAAGTAGAAAAATGGAGGAAAAAACTGCAAAAGCAGAAATAATTGTCAAAATGTATGTAGCCAAACAAAACAATAGATAATCCCAATTTGCACCTTACAAAATTTTAAGGTCAAATTTATGAATCCTCATTTATTCATTCAAAGCAACATTACATGTTCACAGTTAACAGTTATGTTCACAGTTAACAGTTCCTTTTTATAATAATCCTTTTACATGAACTATATTCACCAACATTATTACTACTTCTTACCGTTAATTATGCATGCCCAAATTGCATAAGAACCATTTGATTGTATGTAAATAGTTACAAAAATGGTGATACTGTTTTCGTTCATTTGTGTGATCAAATGAAACCACTACATATGAAGGGTTTATCAAGTTTTAAACCTGAAATAATTTCTGATGGCATTCAAGCAAATGATGGACTCGCAAATGTCATCATTTCTTATAAGGAACGACATAGAAAATAATTCTCTTCTCTATTAGCTTATTTTAAATAAGTTTCTCATACTATTTCTCTAAAATAATTATTTTTCCATTTATGTTTTCTATTTTTTTCACACACTTATTAATGTAACATTCAACTTGGTTATTATTTATTTTTCTATTGCAATGAGCTACATATAACATAGGTGGTTTATTTACTTTTACAAAAAACTACTTTTACTCTCCATGATATTATCTTATTACACAGTACTCCTAGATACGACTATAATTTAATTTTGGTTTCATAAAATATATATTTTTTAAAGTAGTTAACATTCGGATCTCTCATAGAGAGACATGCAAATGGTCCATCAAGCATAAAATTTCAGCAAGCACAGCAAGTCACTTAACATAAAAATTATCGCCATAAGAGATCTTCTATAATGAAATTAATTGATATGCCAAAACTGTCAAAAATTTTGATTTGATTTTTCATTATGTCTTAATGAATTCATTGTATGAGTTATATAAGTTCATATTCTCCCATACTTACCAAAATCCCACTTATCAACCCTAGTGGCCTCTCATCAACCACCTGCGACCTGCTTGTGGCTTGCTATCCTCTCTCATAGTCCTATCCGCTTGCTATGACTAGCGGACTACTGAGCTAAACCATCGCCTGCTGCTTGTTGCATCCACGACCAACTATGTTGGCTCACAACTCCAAATTGCTCATTGGCTCACATGCTTCACTTGATCACTTATGACTCCCACTATGTTTGGCTCGCATGCCAAGAACACGCACTCTCTATGGCTTTGCTACACTAGTTGTATGAGGCTAAAAATTCCTAATGCTCAACAACCTCATGACTCTAAAAAATTTTAAGCTATTTATTACCTCTAGAATTTTGCTCTCTTTACAAATGATATCATGGCTTGTGAACTCCGAAAATTTGCGCATCAGCCTCTCTATGGCCCCTATCTTATTTTTTAGGTCGTCGAGGAAAGAGTTTTAAGTTTTAACAAGTATGTTCCGAGGCAAATTTTCAAAAGACGGATTAAGTTTCGAATTAGACATTACCTAGAGATTTTGCCCTCATTTTGCGAGGACTTTATGATCTGAGTTCAGGCTTCCTATAGGCGCAAGCCCCTATAGTTAATTACTCATCACGATAATGAGAGAGAACTTTCGATTAAAGCTGGTTGTCAAATAGATACTTAGTATCCACAGATACATAATATCTAGCGTATAGCAGCAGCATGATTTAGGCTTTGAAAATTTATATTCAAAATTAAAAATTCACCACCTCGTACTTAAAGCAGATGGTGGGGGGAATGATAATAGACCCGATCAAGATCTTATGGTTCCCTGATCTACTTAGTCAAAGGAGGTAGTCGACCCAACCTGACAGAAGAATCCTTGTCGACATCTATGATTGCTTTGTCTAAGGGTATCTTGTAAACCTGGGGTGAATATTTGTCTAAGGGGCTAAATTTAAATATACCTTAGCTAATAGAGAACTTTGTGTACTATCAATCATATCCTATTGATTCATTACTTAATGATTTAAAGTTGTTGGGCTCTGATTATGACCGTAATTTAATGGTGTCATTTGGCAACAAAACTACCCAGTCAGAGGGTCCTGATCATATCCAACCTATGGTGCCATTTGGCGGCAAAACCACCAGTTAGAGGATACGTGTCAAGTCATTCCTGTAAAGAGACGGATTGAGAATGAATCCTAATGATATTCTCGACCATATATTTACTTTTTGTGAGTTGAAGTGATTTTCAGATTAATTTGTCCACCTAAGAAAATTGTTGCAAATGGTGAATGTATATTTTACTTTAAGTATTTAGGTGTTTTATTTCAATTTTAAATATCTTAAGTTTTGGTGATTTTTTAGTTTTGAATCTTCATGAAGATTTGAGAGGCATTTTGAATGTTTAGAGGTTCCGCCTCCGATTGAGATTTTTTGTCAACAAGGCCATCATCAGGGTATTTATAGGCAATTTCATTTTCTCGGTTGAACCTTGTCAACTTTGTCTACTTGCCGACAGACGATCGGGTTCATTGTAGGCTTTGTGCCTCTAAAAGTGGATTTTTTTACTATAGTCCTTAAAGGCCTAAAATGAATGTATTAAAACAAATATTTCGGTCGACGTCGTGATCGTACATTTGTTTGATAGTTCAAGTCATGTCGACTTCTATCTGCTCGTATAGGAGAATCGGGCTTGAACTTAAGTTTATTGTTTAACCCACGCAGCATCCTCAGACATCACATGTGCGCATACAACACGCTCGTCAAATGCATTTTGCATGATGTATTTTATATTTTGCAATATGTATATACATGGTGTAACTACGCTAATGAGTATTTTAATGCATGGGAAATTCTCCAATGTTCAACTATAACTAGTTTTATAGGTGATGATCATTTGGAAAATGCACAAGTTTTGTATTTAAGGGCATGTAAACGTCTTCTATTCGCTTGTGCGAGTGTTACGGATCAGGTGACATTGTTTAGCAACACATTTTCATATAATATTTGCATATCATCAACAGAAATTACATTAAGGAACAATGTATGGAGAACAACAGTTCCTGCCCCCGAAGCTAGAGCCTCAACCGTCTGAGGCCTCTCATACAATACCCTATCAATTCTTAAGGGATTACAATCCTTCGAAGGTTCGACAATAAGGTATCATAATCTAATGAAACCAAAGGCTCGACTAATGCACTATTAGGTTCTTTTGTCTTTGATTTGTCACAAGGTAGTCTCCTCAAAGCATGAAAAGGACAGAGCACAAGATAGTTTTCAGTACCCAACGATAGTCTAGTATCTGATATGCACATGCAACATAGAATTTTTTCTTGTAACTCTTGATATAACAACCAGGAGCAACTCCCTTCAACCTACAACTGCAACATTTAGTCTTTGTAGGGACATGAAAATTCAGCATCCAGACTCACAATTTTCTCACCAGAATAATATACTTGAGGAACTTATTCTGCGCATTTATAATGCACGTGTAGGACATTAAATTATGAAGCTTATCTTCAAATATTTGTCCTCCATTCAAGGCATGCATCATTTCTCCAGAAGCCTCAACATTTCTGAAGGAATAAAAAAATATATAGATCTCAATGATGTTCACATCCAAATCAACTTTGGTATGCCCCTCATCGAGATAATTTTTCAACTGATCATTGTTTGACTCTCAAGAATCATTCAACCTAGCATGCTTAGTGCTGCAGTTAGGACCTTCCTCTGGTAACATATCAGCGGATTCCCTCTTCATATCGTGTGGTCCTTCTTTATCCCAACTGTCACTATCATAATCTTTAAAATTATCAATTGAAGGGCTTAGTTGTATTGGATCAACAAAACATTCAGCTCCAGCAAAATGAGTATGCCTCGTCTCAGCATGGTTGTTGCACGAGACAGAAGTAGATACATCCATGTCAGTAATGTCAAATGAGGAATCTTGCTGCAAAGATATAGTTGAACTCATATTTTTGTAAATAGTAAGAAACTTTTTAATATGAGTGATAGGTCTCAATCTTTACGTTCATAAGGTAGTCTGTAATCATGACAGATGTATCTATCATTTGTGGATATCCCATCACAAGAATAGCACATGGTATGATCACAAGGCAACAACATTGGTTGGTTCAAAATATTCAAGCAGGTCATGCAGTTGAGCTCCAACTACATCTTCTTCAGATAGAGGACCAACGGGTTTAGCAATCGACTGATGCCCCCAGAAGTCGCCATCTCTCCCGATATTCCACCGTTTTCTCAAGCAATTTCCAAGGTGTTCGCCTTAAACTTAGAGGCGTAGTAAGGTCCTAATTTTATAGCAGATTGGATGCCTTCGACACTGGCACACTGCATTGTTGTTTATTGTGCGAACATCCTGACATTCATTGCACATTACATGCATATGTCCGTAGGGAGTATTATCATTTGTAAACAGGTTTTGTATGTTTGTTAGCATGCTGATTTGAGCTACTAGTTGAGTTGCACTCATTACCGATTACCCTGCACATGTTGGCCAGCACATTGTTGTTCAATGCACATATGCCCCTCCCGCTTGCATTGTACTATTGATGTGAACATTATATGTTGATCACTTGATCTTTGTAAACAGGTTTTGTATGTTTGTTAGTATGCTGATTTGAGCTACTAGTTGAGCTGCACTCATTACCGATTACCCTGCACATGTTGGCCAGCACATTGTTGTTCAATGCACATATGCCCCTCCCGCTTGCATGGTACTATTGATGTGAACATTATACGTTGATCACTTGATCTTTGCTTGCAAGGAATCATTGTATATGCCTGCCACAAAATGGTTGTTGATTGTAGGAATGATCTAGCATATGTTGCATGTTATTTATTGTCATCATAGGTAGATTATTGTGCACGACAAATCTCCTACAGTTGTTTGCAGGTGCTTGTAAGGTGGATTGGATATTTTCATTTGCAAGTCAGTTGTCATTGATCACGGGCAAGTTGTTATGTTTGTTATGATCCCTCATCAGTGTTTGCATGGGATTCATCATATTCATTGCCCTTTCAACTATCATTACTTGCCAACGGATTGCTGCATTTATTTGCAAGTTGATATCAACTATAAGTGAGTTGCGTTCATCACTAACTTCCTTGTGCATGTTGGCTGACATCAATTGTAGTTGTAGGGAAACATTAGGATCTCCCTTATTGTTTGATATGTTAGCTTGAAGTTTTGCTCAACATTAGTCCCTTATTGATTCATGTTCGCTTGAATGACTTAAGTCATATTTTAGGATTCATATCTTCAATTTGATTGTGCATTTTTGAAGTTCAGGGCCCAGTTCCCTATTATTCATTTTGCAGGTTCTGTTCCTTGTCATTCTGTTGAAATCAAATATTCTGTTAATAAGAATTTCAACAACATCCCGGCATCCCCCCCCCCCCCCCCCCCCACCCGTTTAGGGAAATTTGAAGAGACTTAGCCTTCACACCACATCAAAAAAGAAATGCATGGTCGGTGTCGGGTGACATTGTGGCCGTACTCTTCAATCTCATCACACCAGGAAAGACGTGCATGAGTCTTCAGGGGTACCTGTTTAAAAATGCACAATTATTTCCCTGCAAGCACTGAGGCACATAAATGGGTATTTAAATTTTTGCCCCACCATGCTAAAAAAAAGCGTGCACAAGACTTACCGGCCTCGCCGTAAGCACCACAACGAGTTTCCTCCCACTATGCTAAGAAAAATGTCCATATGTGGTTGCTCGCCGCGCTACAAGTGTCGAGGAAAGGATTCATAGGGTTTGGTGACATTTATACCTTTATAAGGAGGCAACGACGGTGACAATGTCGACCGAGGTGGAGATAATGAATATATATATATATATATATTTTTTTTTTTTTTTTTCTATTTCTTTTTTAGTCCTTTTTTTCTTTTAGCTTTTTTCCTTTTTTTTCTTTTTTTTTTAAATAATAATAATAATAATAATAACAGAGGGAGTGAGAAAGCTTTCTCTGTTAGAGGTATTAGAGTGGTGTTAAGGCCTATGTTAGGAGATTGTGAATCTTTGGAAATAGGCTGCTGCAGGGAGTGGATAGCTTGGAGAGATCTGATAGAGGACAGGGAGGTCTGTGGAGTGCGGTTGTTGGAAGTCTATTGGATTGAGTGGGATCGGTATGTGGTTGAAGTAGAGGTATTCGGTCCAGTGAGGCGTCAATTTCATCCAGGAATGGGATCAACACGTGATTGAAGTGGAGGAACTCGGGCGCAGTTGGGTGTCAGATTGGGTTTGAGAAGTAAAGGAGGTTAGGAGTGATCGTGAAGTCGGCACAGTGATGCAAGAAACATGGGATTGAGTCAATTGATAGGTTGGAGATCTTCGTATAGCTGGGTTTGCAAATAAGAGAGGAGGAGGGAGCCTTCTAATGACCGGCTAGGTGCACACAAAAGGGAGCTCGCACTCATGGAGGGTGGAGATCAGCGGATGGGTCGTGGCAAGGTCGGATGGAGGAGTGGATGCATAATCGGCACATAGGAAGCGAAAGGTTTGGCAGAGGCGACAGAGGATTAGTTTGGTAGAGAGGATCGATGGAAGCAGAGGAGGCGAAAGGTTCAGTTCAGTGGCAGACACGATTATGAACCAACAAGAAGGGACGTTGTCGAAGGAGGCATGAGTTGGGAACCAACAGGAAGGGACGACGTCAAAGGAAGTGTCGAACATGAGACAAATAGAGGCGAATGAGCTGTGGAATCAAGGGGTTAAGGTCGAGTGGGAGAGATCGCGAGCATTTGTGTGCTAGAGGAAGAAGCGTGGATGATAGATACGAGGCATTGCGTTTCGTTCAGCTATAATGAAAGGGCAGAAACGCGTAGATTGTGCGTGACAAGGCTGCGTCGACGTGCGTAGATCATGCGGAGCACGACGCCGAGGATTTGAGTGGATTTCCGCAGCCATGCGGAGAACAATGTCAAACAAGTACACGACGTATTTGAGTGAGTTTTATGGCTTACGATGTGCAGAGCTCGTGCGGAGACTAAGACATCCAATAAGGGTGTTGAATTGACTTTTTTTTTTTAATCTTTTGTTTTATTCTCTATGGAGGTCAACATGGCTTGACACTTCTATCTCAAACAATCAAAACTTTCCTCCACCAATATTGCTATTATCAAATTTAGGTATGTCAATTATCCTATATGATCGAGATTTTATCATTTCCTAATCTATTCTCACAACACTCCATCACCTTGATGTCTCTCCTCTAACTAACACTAACATCATCAATTTTTCGAAATTATAAGCTTTTGATTATGTTATTCTTGCATGGTTGCTAAGTAGACTTGAACCTTCCATGTTGCGACTGTCTAAGGACTCAACCAAAAAGATTTAAAATTTTCTTCAATCCACTTACTTTAAAGAAAGCAATCTCTCTCATATCTACACTCTATTTTGAGATATTTTATCTTCAATAAATTGGTATGCAAACCCAAGAATATCATGGCACATTGCATTACAAATGGGACAAGTTAATTCAATATTGTCCCTTTACAACTAATCCAACTATCTGGAAAAACATAGAACGGAATATTTCCAATCACCAATTTTTTTGGGCTCTATCCTTCTTTGTAGGATGTATAATTTCAATTGATGGATGACTCCTCCATTCCTAAAATTGTGATGACTATCTCACAAGTTTCTTCATGTCACAAAACTATTTTCTCCTCAGCCTCCTCCTGACAATGAGCCTTGGTAGCTACCTCTCCGGACCATCAAGGGGATCATGGATGTGGAGGTCATATTAGTGGAACATGTGTCATTATAGTAGCATCTTTCTAACATGCCCTCATTGTAGTTGTAGCTTACTAATCATCCTCCTAAACAATGTTAAGAGGATTTTGGTTATTCCTCCACCACCAGTACACATGCATATCCATCTCCACTATGCTTACTCTTAGTGCCACATCTTCAAAATCTATTATTCTCTTCCAAGAAGAGTAAGATCAACTACTTCAACAAACTCAACTATCTCAACATCTCATGCAAACTCTTCCACTAAGTTTGTTGCAACTGTCTTTATCAGTGTCTTAAATCTTAAATCTAGTGTTCCTCCCATAAAACAGATAAAAATTATTTGCATCCCTTACGATGATACCTCCTGCACATACTATTATTTTTTATGGTTTTCGTTCTCCAACTCTATGGAAATGATTTGTCCATCTTTTCTCCAACTTAACCCTAGACAATGTTCTACATGTCCCATAATATTTTATCAAGCATCTATCTATGCATTATCTAAACGAGTTATAATTGTGAGGTTATATTTTATCCGACTTAAAATATGTTTCAGGATCTCAACACAAAGAAGACAATTGGTGAGTTTCTTGAAACTTGAACCTAGATAATACTTATTATCTAAATGTTGTTGATCCTACTATCTTGCCTGCAATTTCCTATTATTATTAACACTATAGCGTGGTCAGTTGTGTGGATCAACCTCACCGTCTTCGAAGTTTCACTCATATACAATCTTTTATTTCAAAATTGAATATAATACATGCGGATTTTGCAAACATCATTGTATGCAATCTCCCTTTTTCTCACTTTCACATAAAAGTGTCCCATTTACTTTGATTCAATTTAACATATAGGAACCAAAATCCTTTACCACCGTTCTTTGTTTTCACCACTTCATTTCCTTCATTAATGGCATATCGGAGTTACTTGAGTTTACCTATTATTCAAATTATTTTATAAAAAACAAAAGTACAATTTTTCTGTTCGAAGTCAAAACTCTTCACTTAATTTTATGCACTTTCTATTTTTGCTATTTTTGTGTCAAGAATGCCACTATACATCAACCATCATGTCCATATAAATCTTAGAAACATATTGCAAATGACCATAACACTAGCATCTTCTTGACATTGTTCGAGCCTTACTGTTTCACATGCACTTTCCTTGCAAATTTTAGGGGGGCGTTAATCTTACTACAAAGAAGTTAATCAATAATGCATCATCTATTATGTTGAATGAAGCTACTCCATTCTTTATTCTTAATCCCCATAGATTTTTTTTTTTCACTTAACCCTCAGCATCTTTTATTGTGTGTTTTGTTCATTCCCTTCACCTAAGATGTGGCAGACTATCCCATCATGTCATTCAATACATCTTTTTGGCTCAACAATATTATCCTTATATTAAAACAATCTATCCTTCATAAGATCTCCACTTATGTCAATCTGCCTTCTCCTATAAAATGCATTTGTTTTTTACCTCTGCTGCCTTTAGCTCCATTTCTCACTTCTCCTCTCACTTATAGGTTTATAGCCGTGCATCCAAAATCTCCTTCCACAACACCTCATTTCATCCCATCTACTTCCACTAGGCATTCAACTACAACCAAGCCTTGAAATTCATATTGCACTCTAAAAATTTTTTGGTCCTCCTTAAATGATATGTTGAACATATTATTGCTTATTATCTCACTTGCAAACTTGTCAAAATAATTAAATAAAAAGCCGACAAATACACTACTTTCCTTGTCCCCTATTGACGTTGGGAGCACCTTTCATAGATTTCATTTTAGAATTGTCAAAAACTACTCATTGATATATGATGGTATTTTTTAGGTTGTTAGGTTCTCCAAAATGATGCATTTTTTACCCTATTAAAAAAACTAATAATATCTACCAAATTCAAACTTTTCTTCAAAGAAACTATTAGACTATATGGGTTACTATCAATAATAATGTCAGAGAGGGACATTAAATTTGTTTCATATTTTTTACAAAAGTTATGCAAACTATTGAAACACAATTAAAATTTTCATGTACATTTCATACTCAAACAAATAATCAAACGGAAGTTCTTATTAGATCCTCGAGTGACTTACTAAGGTATTTAGTAGGTAAGAATATTTGTACATGAGACTTGTATCTATCTAGTTATGAGTTTGTATACAATAGAAATATTTTTAAAATGACTAAGAATATCATTTGAAGTTATTAATAGTGATAACCCAAAGAAATGAATTGATTTGGCATATATTCCCCCATAATCACATGCTGCATTCACTATGGCAAAAAACTTTCATAATCTACAAGCACAAGTAAAACAGTAAATCCAATTAAATAATAATAATTATGTAAATACAATAAATTCTATACGTTCTTCCAAAGAATATAACAAAAGTTATCATATCTTAATTTAAATTCACCTATAGCATTATCCCACAAAATATATTAAATTTCATTCAAGGACTTATGGCCTATTTGAAATTTTTAAAAAACCTAAATCAAATGCTTCTCTTGAAATTTCCATCTAATATGCAGATAAGTTATGTTTTTAATATTGAAAATATATTGTTTGTTATGAAATTATTAAGCCTCAAGATTTACGGGATAATTCTATTATAAAAGACACAAGATAAATTTACATATTTCTTGTGCCCCATAATTCTTGGATATTGATAATATCATTTCAAAAAAACAACACTCACCGACAAGAATTACTTCAACTCTTGATAAGATGAAAAAACCAATCTTCTTATGAGGACACTTGGATGATCAAAGAAGAGTTAGAGAAGCTTTCCCAAGTCTCGTTGATGAGTACATGAACTTTAACCCTATAAAGTAGAGTTCTTTGAGGCTCAACAGAGTTGTGCATCACCAAAATAAAAGTTACTAATAAGTTCACAAATCAAACCTCAGTATTAAGATTTGTGTGGTTCATCATACACAACTCTCCATGCAAGCTTATAAACAACACATAATCATTTTAAAATATTGGAGAATAATTAAGAAGTTTAAATTAAGGCTTTTATAGGTAGATGGGCAATACCAATCAAAGAGGGAAAAATCTTCATAATTATTTGATCTCATGACCGCTTTACTTTTATTATTTGGCTAATCAGGATTTTCACTTATTTAAAGGCTTCAAATTTCTTTTTATTTCTTTTATTTTCTTTTCCTTTATAAAGAACAAGCTATCAATCAAAATAATAGTATTTTATTAGCTTCTATAGATTTCCTAGGCTTGAAAATATCCTATAAATAAACATCATTTAAAAAAAATTATTCGTGGAATAAAAATTATATTTGTTTATGCAGATTTAATATGCAAAGGCTTGGTGGATGCTCTACTCTCAGTAAAACTTGGTAATTGATCCCCTAAAGCTTTTTAGTGAATCCTTAGTTACCGTTTCTCATCCTTATTCCTTATTTTTCCTGACAAAATTTTTATTTCCTCCATGTAACCTCAAGTCTAGCTTTTCTGAACCCCAAACACATTCAACCTCTTCAAAACTCTCCTAAATATTCTCTCATGTCTCTCACAAACTTCCAAGGCTTCAAATCTCCAATAACCCTAAAAATATCATATCCAAAATCCAATATAGAGAGACAATTTCATCATGTGCGCAACTAGATAAAAATTTCAAAGTTCCTTGACCACTTATCCAAATTCCATAAAACACCATTATTAATTTCCTAAAATTCCAAACTTTTAATCTGTAGTTACTCCCATTTTTTCCAAGGAAACTTGTCTTTGATAGTCTAGAAGTTTCAGCACCAAATCTATCTAAATATTGAATAACACTTCGACCACCACCCTAAAGGGATGACAATCAAATTGTTGCCTTCATTATAAAAATCTTATATATATCTTATATCACAACCTCTATGATGAATTTATCAAGAATGTTGACCCATGACTAAGTCTGTGTATAGGGGAGTCAATATTTGACATGACCTGAAAACCCGACCCGAACTTGACCCAAAAATTTCGTATTAGGATCAACCCGTTTGGCAAACGGGTCGGGTTCGGGTTTAAGGATTTGACCCGTTTGAAAAATCGGGATGGGTTCGGATCAGCCTGCTAACCCAAAGTTGACCCAGATTTGACCCATCCTCCGACTTTGTCAATCCCAGCTTTTAGAATAAGCCCGCAGATTTGCTTCCAAGGGGATTTGATATCAAAACCAAAGACAGCCCTGAGCCACTCCTCCAAGCTCTCCTCTAACCCCTCACATCCATCCAATGCCTTTTGGACCATCTTCTCAGTAGCCACTAGCCCTTCAACATTTGAAATAGTTTGAATAAGCCCCTTACAACTAGAAGATTGTGCAAAGATCTCATCATAGCAACTCTGCATCCATGCAGAACATGCCTGACTTACAAATTCGGCACCAGCAAAACCATCACAGATTCCAGCTTCTCCCTGTGGGATTTCCAAAGGTTTACCTCCTACGGATTGGGGATTCCCCCAAACAGTTGCATCCTTGGGGGCGAACCAAGCACAATTTTGTAAAACAGTGGCATCTCATTCAACACATGATGTAAGAGTTGTCCAACTTGCCCTAAACTATCCCTAATTACCCTCGCAATGTTGCAGAGCACCATCATGGGACTATCATTTGCCAATAAGCTAATGAGTTTCTGCGAGATGACAAGATGCACGCCCATCTCGAGTCGAGGAAGATGTCAAGAATCTGCTTATGGTTGAGATCATCGATGGTAGCAATGGCGGCAAAAGCGTCAACGTAAGCAGCAACAGTAAGGCCACGACCCGTGTCAGATCGAGTTGACCCGAGTTTTTGGCGGGTCGGGTTCAGGTTGGAATTTTTGACCCGTTTGCAAAAATATGTCGGGTTCAAGTTGTGTCAAACTGCAGCGGGTCAATGTCAGGTTTGATCTGAACCCGACCTGGAACCCGTCTTTGACACCCCAATCTGTGTAGCACATTTTCTTCATAAAGAAAAAAAGGCTCCATATCTTAACATCACCGCCTACCTAACCTAAAAATATGTGAAGTGAAAGTGTTATTCCATCACCATCACGTTATTCATGGCCTCAAACAACTTGTGCTCAATTAAGCACACTACCTTAATGCCTTCCATGGAGTCCAGCACTTTCTAATCTGGCATTAACCAAACAACCTTAGCAACTACCATTCCTAAATAACTACCATTATCACAAATGAAAAAAAAAAAATGCAGATGGGCTTGTTAATATACGCCCACACTCATATCACACTCCCAAGATACGGTTGAGATGCTCCATGTGCTATGCTCCATGTGCTAGAAATGGTGCCAATAGCTAAAGAAGCCATCATGTGAGAACCACTAGCAGATGATCAACACCTAGCTACGAAGCTAACTAGACTTAAAAAGCACCTTGCTCCAGTGCTCTATGGCATATCAACTAGATATTCAAGCCTTTTATGGTATCCTAACTGACCTCAATGTTTAATTAGGAATTCCTCGTCGACTCATTCACAATTCCTTATTGGCTTTCCTATCTTACACCAGAATCTACGATCTGAACGTCTCTATATGCATCAATAAAGGGATCTTGATCGACCTATTTACTTTGACAAGCTCTTGTTTATCTTCATTGTCCTTCTCTTCCTCTTCCTCGATCATGTTCACTAGCTTAACAATGATCTTTCCCACACCTCAATAAAAGGGTTCCACTATGAGAATTTTCCTCATTTTCTTCTCCAATGCAAACAATGTGATGAAAACCCCTTTCATCTTGTCAGACCCAGTGGAAGAACTACACATCTCTATAGGTTAGCCAAGTCACCTAAGATGAGAGAGCCTTCATTGTCGCCCCAACTATCTAGCATTCCTTTGTTGTTGTCAAAAAAGTGTGTATTATTGAGTTCTAACATCTTATAGATTATCCGAATGGTGGAATTAGACCAACCATCCTGCCTTGAAGAATAAAAAATAGGTATTTTAGTGCTTAACAAAATATATTAGACTATCAATACCCAACAACATTGATAAGCTGGTGGAGAGGTAGAAAAATCCATCAATCTTATAAAGTTAAAAGAGATAGAAAAACTTAGCAATCAACCACATGACCTTGTGGTCCACAACTTCACTTGTATCACAAACATCATCTTTAAGAACTACATAGACTCACTTGCATCATAGTGGTCTCCCTCCAAATCTATATGATGCAACCTTACTTGTACCATAGTTGTCTCCTTCAAGGCTTGCATTGCAATCTCACTTATGCTAGAGGCATCAGGACATGTGCAATAACCTAGCATGAATTGTAGTTGTCCTCTTCAAGACCCACATATAAATGATCTCACAACAAAGTCTATGCCATAGCCATATCCAGCGAGAAATGTCTCATAGCAATCTTTAGTTGAACCTGGACAAGAACTAACTTCATCCAAGATTATACTAGAGCCATGTCTAGTTATATGATAAACCATATTATCGCATATATTTATAATATTCACAACTGATGAGTGTATATACCTATCTTGATACCCTCTACGTTGCCTCTATAAATTGTTTGAGAAGAACCATGTACTAAAATCCCTTGGTTTATATGAAATAAGGTCACATTTGTACAAAGAATGGCTGATGCCCATTAGTTCAGGCCTATTATTTTTCCCCTCCAACGGATTTCCCCCAAAAAATATTGTCACATTCTTTTATTTATTTGACTAATCATGCGCATGTGATATCCAAAAAAACTAAGTCAATCAAGATAGATCCAAATTGCATTGTCTCAAATTCCCACGAGCAACAAGAAGCAAGGGAATCTGAAGTTTCTAGGGGCACCGAAATTCTAACCAAAGTAGTTCCAAATCTGTTTCTAGTCAATTAAGTTACTTGGCCTCAACACTTCAAAATTATATGCAAAACAATCAGACATCCTAATAAATCAGACAAGAGTTGAAAAAAAAAAAAAATTAAGAACAAATAAGAAGAGCTATGATGTATAAACTCATAAAAGTAAACAAAGCGTATGTCAGATTGATCTTGCTTATAAAGTTGACCATAAAAAATAGACATAACTAGATTTATACTTCAGATGTCAGCTAAAGTATCTTTTTTCCTAAACGTTTTTCTAGACCCATCAGAAACTCAAGCTTCTAAAACCTAGACAATGACAACTTATAGGCTTGACTCAGAAGATAAAGCCTGAAAGGTGATCAAACTAAAAAGAGGGGATAATCACTTATATATTAAATATACACCACAGATAGATTTCCGCATTCACGTCATAACCCATTAAAAAACACGATACAACAAACAAGTCGAAACCTTTCCAGTTGCTCGATTAGAATTTGGCCGCTTTGAGTGGAAAAGGTGGTAATCGAATCATAGCTTGCTCAGTTTCAAAAGGAACCGACCTCAGTATCTGTTACGTACAAAAAAAATAGATGAAAGAAAAACACGAATGAGCAATTGATGGAGAAAACAAAAAATTCAACTGATAGAGGGCGTATTACAGCGAAGAATTGGGCGGACCGGGTCTTGGAGAAGGGGTTTGGAGTCGTCCTGAGCAGTTCGGAAGGGAGGTTTCTGCTTCTGAGCTCTTACAACACCGGCAATATCTCGCTTCCCGTACGGCTTCCAACGAGCCAGAGGAAGTTTCCAATCCTGAATTCGCTGCCTCCCGTCGAGCCCATTGCGTTGCCGGATCTCTTCATTGATAAGATTTTCGCCACCTAGCCCTAGCCTCGAGCAGGCGATACCCACTGTTCAACGTAAACTTCAATATATTGTGTGTAATTTATATATTTATTTTCTTAGAATTAAAAATTGCAATTTGAGACTTATAACATAAAAATTGATTTTATTTCTCATATTATAATAATCAATATCTTATATATAAGTATTCAATATATTATTGTAGAATATTACAATTGCTTTTATTTAATAAAATATTTCTTATTAAAATTTACTATGATATACTCTATTATTTGACAAATTTCAAATATTATACAAATTTTATTAAATCTTATAATTCCACTATTTTATTAATTTTTTTAAATAATGCCTTATAAGAATCATATTTTATTTATGTTTGAACTTTGATTGAAAAAATTTTCGAATGAGAATGATTCTTATTCAATTAGGATTTGAACAACGTTCGAATATTGATTAAATTTTTATCTCATATAATTTTAATTTTGATCAAATATTATTCAAATTATATTCCTAATTCATTTTAGTCTAACAGATTTGACAAAGTAGCGTGCACTCAGTAGTTAAGATATTTTGGCCCAAATAAAACTTTCAAATATATTTCTCAAAAACATGAAACAACGAGCATATTTATTCAATTTCAATCATTACAAGAAATACAAAATTAATTTTGACTTGCAATACATATTATAAAAAGTTTATGTATTTATATATCTAATCTCTATTTTTTTATATTATTGATGTGTCCTTGAAAATTTATCTTGATCGGGCACGAATCTCAAGGCAAAATCAAGTTGAAAACTTCTAAAATTAAAATTGGTATCATCCGAACTCCGAATTTCACCAAACTTAAAATCGAACCGAATGTCTCAAAAATACGACACCAAATTCAACTCAATCCAAGCCCAAATGGGCCTGAATCAAGGACTCTAAGCGCTATTGGAAAGTTTGAACCACAATTTGGGTTACTAAATGGTTTCCAAACATGACGACCTTATAGTCGAATTGAGAGGCTCGACGAGACGAATCCGACGAACCCAAGATCACTGAATTCTGACATCACTAAGACATTCAAATGCCCATCGAATGGTCCACGATCAAGGGATTCAATATCGATCGTCCATCCAAATCACTCCTCATTTGCCCTTTATCTCCCATCTATTTACAGGTCATGCCACTTTCGAAAATTTATAAATAGGGCTCCAAGAAAGAGAGCAAGAGAGAGATCGGAGATCGCTCTTGCCTCCTCGCTCCTCCTCGACCATCGCCGGACTTCCGCTGAACCACCACCTAAAGCCTAAGCTTCCGCCGGACCACCACCTGATGCCCAGACTTCCATCGGACCGCCACATGAGGCCCGAACTTCCACCGGACAACCACCTGATGTCCGGACTTCTATCGGACCACCATTTGAGGCACGAACTTCCATCGAATCACCACCTGAGGCCCGGACTTCTGCAGACCACCACCTGAGGCCCTGACTTCCGCCGGACCACCACCTGAGGCCCGGACTTCCGTCGGGCCACCACTTGAGGCCCGGACTTCTGCCGGACCACCACCTAAGGCCCGAACTTCTGTCAGGCCACCACCTAATGCAAAGAGTTCTACCAAAGTATTGCCCTACTACAACGGTCTTTCTGACCTCGATCTCTAGCCAACTACAGTCTTTTGGACCCCTGTCTCTTGTCGACTAGTCCTTTCGACCTCCGTAGCCTACTATGATCCTTCCGACCTCCATCATCAGAAAACGATCTTTCTAACCCTGGTCTCCTGCTTACTATAATCTTTTTGACCTCTATCCTATTGACTACGGTCCTGCCGACCAAACAAACATGTCTATGTCGATTATTGTAACTCCTAACATGTAATGCGCTCTATATCATGTGCATTAGTGACATCAAGCTAAGACCTTCTCCTAATGAAGGGCATCATTTGTAATCGACTGCAAATACTAGTGGATTCATTCAAACTAGGCCAGGTCCCGTAGTTTTTCCCCATTTTCAGGGGTTTCCACATAAAAACTTTGGTGTCTCTTATGAACGCTACACCCTATCTCTTATCTGCTTGTGTGTTGAATCTTCGTACAACGCTAAGACATTAAACTATATATTTCTCTACAGCCGCAAATATTTCAGGAAGCAACAATTATATTATCTAAACAACTAAAAGTGTGAGCAAGAAAAGACTTGCCCTTCTATTTCATGCATAGTGCAACAACTACTTACTACTATCGATTCTAAATCCTCATTTCCAAGTTCTTGTTGATCCTTCTGCTTCCAAAAAATTATTATGTGAGGTTTCTAGATGCATCCGAAGGCTAATCCAGACATGCCACATCACCCAATACACAGTGTATTTGGTGACGTGGCCCGTCCGTCCTGACGAGTCTGGACTTCGCACATAATAATCTCTCTCTTCCCATACCAGGAGAAGACCTTATAGGCACCAAACCTTTTGTGCCAACGAATTGACATAACTTCCCTAAACCATGCTAGAGAATTTTCAAACTTAGTACATAGTTCTGCAAAAGTGTAGGCGCCAATATCATCAACATCAATCCCAAATACTCCGAAGTGTGTTTCCCTACTTCTTCAATAGTCCATATTTCTAGAGTAAAATTGGTCACTCTTGTGATGCTGGCTGATATATTTGATCTGTTGCTCTTGTGATGTGTCACTTGTTTATAGTCAAATATCACAAGGTCTGATTCAAATCAAGTTGGTCTAAAACCAATCTAGAAAATTGGCCAAGGTCACAATAACCTCATCACACTGGCGGAACCGTTTATATTTGAGGGGGGGGCAATTGCCCCCCCTAAAAAAAAAATAGTTAGAGTTAGGGTAGTTTTGTAAATTTGCCCCCCTAAAATAAATATTTTGCCCTAACCCACCCACTCTGTCGCACTCTCTCGTCTCTCGCAAGTCGCAAAAAATCCCGCACAAGCAGCGGCGCAGGCGCAGCGCGATTTGGGGTTTCAGTTTCCACGGTTCAACCTTCGTCGGCGCTCAACGGCTCGGCCTTCGTCGGCGCTCAGCAGCTCGGCCTTCCTCCGCCTTCGACTCGTCAAGGAGTCGCTAAAGAGTGAAGACGCGGTTCATATTTCAGCGGTTCATCCTTTCCTTTAGCCTTCAGGTACTTCTGATTTTATAAATTTCAATGTTTTGATCTTAGAACTTGTGTTATGTTTTGTGATTTTCGGTTTTCTTAAGTCTTATTACAGTTTTGCTTTTGTAATTAGACTAACCTGTAACTAACGTTTGTTAAAATGGGGAACAAGCTTGGTATCATTCAAAAGGAAATAAGGAATGCACACAACTGTAATTAACATTGTTATTAAAATGGCTTTTAAATTTGAAAATTTGTGATGGTTTGTCACATTTGTGATGAAGATAGTGTTAGCCATTATTCTCTTGATCCATTCCAGGAAATCAATAAATTTAAGATTATGTAAATTGTTGATGCTGTTGTGGTTGTTCTGATATTAATACTCAACACCTAAAATTGGTGAGGTAACTGACTTGCAATTATTCACTCATGAAATTAAATATTTGAGTTTAACTTGAGCTTTCATTTTAATGTTCTATTGATACCTGTTGTTTATTTTTCATCATTATTTAGTTTTTTTTTTTTTTTTTTTTTTGAGTGTTAGGTTATAATAGTAAGTGATTTTAGTATTTTTTTGTTTACTTATGCAGGATTTTTTAAAAAACAAATAATTTTTGCATGATTTAGCCAAATACTAGTGTATGGAAAGCTTTAATCTGCACCTAATTCGTGTCACAGCTGGTTGGAGTTGAACCAAAAGAATAAGTTAATTTTGAGGTCTCAATACTTGAGATTTATTCATGTGACTTGCAATTTGCTGGGCAGTTAGTGTTCTTATCAGTGAGTTCACAGATTGAGCTTTATGTTATCATCCATCCATGTTTGACCTTCCATGTGATTCTGATAGTGATTTTCAACTATCAATTGGTAAAAGTTATCCTAAGCTACAGTTATAAACAAAAATATGATTAAAAAAAATAGAAAGCCTCTATTAGTTGATAGTTTTTTGAAGTGAAAATTGACAGTTTAGTAAAAAATTTTCCTTTGTTTTATTTACTTTGTTGATCAATCATATTATATAAGGATTTCTAAATTATGTAAAGATTTCTTTGAATAGGATATATCAAATGGAACGTTATTTAAAGAGGAAAGAACCTTTGGAGACTGATATTAACAATCTCCCTGCCGATCCTGGAATTCGGCCTTCAATTTGGTGTTACGATGTCAATGAAAGAGATAAAATTCGGAGAGCATATTTGTTGAAGGGACCCCATCAACTCAAAAGTCATCAATTCCCTCAAACATTATTTGACAATCTTGCACGTAGATTTAGTCCCAAATGGTTTGAGGAATATCTTGATTAGTTAGAATACAGCGTGCAAAAAGATGCAGCTTTTTGTTTGTATTGCTACTTGTTCAAACCTCAAGATAAAACTATTACAGGACAAGGCGGGGGAGACTCATTTATTGGAGAAGGGTTCAAAAATTGGAAGAAGAAGGAAAAACTGTTAAGTCATGTTGGAGATCATAATAGTGCACATAATAAGGCCAGATACAAATGTGAAGATCTGATGAAGACTAAAGAACAAAGACTTCCTATTCTATGGTTGAGCAAAGATGAGAGAAACAAAAAAGATTATAGGTTACTATTAACCACTGCAGTTGATTCTGTTCGATTTCTGTTACGCCAAGGGTTATCATTCCGTGGGCATGATGAGTCACCCGGATCTAATAATCGAGGAAATTATTTGGAGCTATTTCATTTCCTTAGTAATCATAATGATGAAATTAAGAAAGTTTTATCCACATATTCAAGCTCAAATTTGAAGTTATCTTCACCAAAGGTTCAGAAAGAAATTTGTTCAGCTGCAGCTACAGAAACTTTGATATCAATCATGAAAGATATTGGTGACTCCTATTATGTTGTTCTAGTTGATGAATCTCGTGATGTCTCTACGAAGGAACAACTAGCTGTTGCAGTGAGATATGTGTTCTACATTCAAAGCTCGTCGACGATCAACACGCAGAAATGATGACGTGACAAATTTACATCATTACCGAGTGGAATTCTTTTACACTATTATTGATATGCAACTTCAAGAGCTAAATAATAGATTCTTTGAAGCTAGTACTGAATTGCTTCTTTGCATATCATATATAAATCCAAGTACCTCATTCTCTGCTTATAATAAAGAGAAATTAATTCGGCTTGCAGAACTATATTCAGCTGATTTTTCAGTAGTTGAACTTGTGGCTTTAGAGCACCAGCTATCAACATACATTCTTGATATGCGTACAAGTGAGGAATTCTCATCTTTGGAGAGCATTGCTGATCTTGCAAAACAATTTGTTAAGATTAAAAAAGATATCGTGTACCCCTTAGTTTATCGGCTTCTTGTTTTAGCATTAACTATGCTCGTTGCCACCGCTACAGTGGAGAGAGCTTTTTCAGCAATGAAAATTGTTAAACATAGATTACGCAGTAAAATGGGTGATGATTGGCTCAACGACTGCCTAGTGCCATATATTGAGAAAGAAGTATTTGATTTGGTTCCAAATGAAGTTATAATGCAACATTATCAGAAGATGCAAAATAGAATGCAAATCTTGTAATTTTTATTGCAATATAATATCTTGTTTGAATTTTGTTATAAATATATTTTTTATCTTTTTCTAGTTTTGCCCCCCCCCCTAAGAATTAAGGCTGGTTCCGCCCCTGCGGCTCATCATAACTATGGAAAATTTGGTAAGGTCATAATTATCTCGCCAAAATTATGATGGACTCACCAAGGCCACAATAACCAAGTTAGAATTATGGTGAACTCGCAATGGCCGCAGTGAACATGCCAAAATCATGATGAACTTGTCAAAATCATAGCAAATTCACCGATCAATCATCGTACTCAACTCAAGATCTAATTAAGCTAAGTCGTTTGAATACTCATTTTATTTATGACAATTCACCGTAACTAATCAAGCTAATAAGCTCTAACATTAAGGCTTCGTTTGGGATGACTTTCTTAATATTTCTTAAAGTAAAATTTTAAAATAAAAATTAATTTTTTTCTACTAAAAAGCTGCTTTAAGAAGCAATAAGAAAATAGTCCCAAACGAAGCCTAAAACAACGGTTAAAATTGAACAGTTTAAAGTAAAATCAACAAACAATTTAAGTGAAAGGAACCCTACGGATTTGGCCTTTGTTAATTAATCTTTGATTTCTTAGTGTATTTTAAGGGCTACATGCCTCATGTATTTTGGTGCAAGTGATTATTAAGCATTGTTATGCATTTTTTTACCTGCTAACCAAAATATGGCCCTTGCTGCGGCTACATCTTGACCCAAGACTATTACTAAAAGGTTAAAGTTAAAGCCAATAACATCAAATTATGTGTACTCAAAGCAATTTATATTTTACAATATAATAAAATCTTACAACTTCTCACTCTAAATTCTTTTTTCTCTTTCTCTCTCTAATTGTTTCTCTCTCTAAAATTTTGAATCCCGCAACTAGCTTCCTTAATTTTTTATTATTGCAAATATTTGTTGATAACTTCTTTAATAAACAATTCTTGTAAAGAGGATTTACTTAGGGGGTATTATGTTACATATAAGAATAATTAGTGGTGGATCAGTGGGAGCCTGAGTCACAACTCGAGATCTAATTTAGAAGAATTATTATTTTTTTTAATCCAATTAACCAGATCTCGCATATTTCATATAAATAGCACAAAGGAATACAAATATGTTTATATTCATCAATATATACAATTATTATAAGCTAAAAATATTATGAATACAATAGTCATGATACAAAAAGATACATCATAACTATAAAATAAACTAAAAGTTGTGAAAGGGAAACTACGTGTGATATCACCAGTCTATTATTACATATACATCATGACTATAAAATAAACTGAAAGCGCTGAAAGGAAAATTATGCATATTGTCTGAAGCCTCATATCATGGGGTCTTTACCCTTATCTATAAACATGTAAAACCACAAAGTGAGCAAATAGCCCAATAAGCAACCAAAAATCTTACAACTAAAATCAATGTAAGGAAATAGAAACATCATGATGTAAATTGTATAAGAAAACAATGCATTGGTGTATGTTATCGATGCCATTTAAATGTATCAATTTATCAATCAGTATGTTCTTATCATTAAATCATTCACTTCAGTCTATCAGTTATAACAATAGTATCAATAATAATATTCTGTAACAATAATCAGTATCCATAATATCAATAATAGTGATTAATATTAGTATCAGTACAATATTCGATATCAGTAACAATAAGTTGTAACAGTGTCAATAGCATTATCAATAGTAGTCAATATCAATATAATGATCAGTATCAATATTCTTTGTATCAAATATTTAGATGAGGGTATCTTGATCTTGCTCCTACCCTTGTGACTTCAAATTAGTTGCCTTTTATAACTCCCAATTAGTAAACTCCTTATAACTTTCAATTAGCAAATTATATGAATCAGTCATTCCAACTCTTTATAACTCTCAATCAGTCTTTAGCTCCATATGACTCCCATTAATGAATGAATGAATCTTGAGGGTATCATGTCATAATATAATCCTACCAAGATAGGTCATATCATGTTGAGCTGTGACAAACAAATCCTAAAATCTAATTTTGAAATATTACATATTCTCTTATAATATTCATTTAAATAAATAATAGACTATGAAGCTACTAAAATATTTAGAATATTATAAATAAACTCATTCACAAGATTTTTTTTTTTCCATTTCATCAAAATGTATCTATACTACAGTACTAGCTATAAACTGAAACTACATAATTGAATAATAAATTAGTCATGATTACAAAAATTAAAACAAATAAATACATAAACTTATATCTAATTCTGAACTGCTAATCAACAAGCTCCTCTTTCTAAATCATGAAACCAAAAGTAAAACCACAATTAGCTACAACAACTCAGCAACCACACAAATTGATCTAAAATTTTAAATTTTTTTTATTAAGTTTTTTTTTTAATATTTAAATGTAGTTAAATATAGTCTAATAAACCAGTGTATTAAAAAAGATAATAAGAGCATAATAATTATTCAATTATTTAAATAATAATATCGAGAAGATAAATAAATTAAAATTCACATTATATAGCAATTCATATCATCTATCTTGGTCCCAAATAGAATCTCAAAGGATTCTGACCCATTATGACTCCATTTTGTGCTTATAACACCAGAATATATCAATATGCACCTGAAAATAGTTATAGTCACTAGAACATGTCATATAAGCTTTAGATTCTTGAACACAGATAAAATCTCAAAAAATTTCAGCCCACTATATCTACCAGTAATGATAATTTGATCACATATGCACATATTTTATCACATTATAGAAATTAAAGCATAATTGAGCATGCTTCAGAATTGCACAAATTTGTATAATGGTAGGCAACATAAATTCCCACTAAGTATAATTTCCATTAATTGTGTAAAATACTATTTAAACATTAATTATGCTGCAACACTATTTTTAGTGTCCAAATTATATTTTATTCGATAAAAACGGCATAATTTCTAAAATAATCGATATAAATTTTTAGAAAATATTCAAAATGTTTATAAAATAATATATAAAAAGTTATGCAGTGAAAGCTTTATCAATGCATAGTTATTTACGTTTTTTTTATAACAGAAATAGATATTTAATCAAAATATTTAGAAAAGTTTTGTATTTTTGAAAACTAAAATAGGGATAATGTGACCTACCTTAATCTAGACAACTTTTCCAGGCCAACGGATAAAAATGGCCCGAAGAGGCTCAAAAGTTCAATTTTCCTCTCCAAACCTCTCTTCTCACTCTCCTATTTGGTTGGTTGTGATCAATCAAATGAATCGAATAATGGATTTAAAATAATATAAAGTGCTATTAGTGGCCTAACGCTATGGCGCTAGTTCAAAATCTCAAATTTTATAGCCAAGTGTGCGACAATATCACTATTTGGCGTATTGTCTGAGTGCAGCTCCACGATGCTCGGATACCTAACATTGGGGCACTCCAAAACTAACATTTTAATTTATTTTATTTTTTTTCAAAATTCACTCCAAACTCTTGGGACTCATTCTAAAATACACTCCAACATTAAAACACTCCCAAAGACATCCAAATGGGTTAAAAACTCAAGTTTTCAAATCTTTCCTTTTTTAAGTCAGGTCAGAATGGGTGGAGCTGAATGTTGAACCTGAATGTCTCACGACTCTTTTCTCTCTCAAAAAAATTCATTTTCGATATTTCAAAACTCATGTCTCAAATCACATAAATAGAAAAGGGTGCAACAATATGATCTCAAACTCTTTTTTCGAAGTAGCTTCTCGTTCAATCCTATTCTACCATAGAACTCTAACCATAGGAATATATATACTCCTTAGCTTTCTGAAATCATAGGCTAGAATCCTCTCTGATTTTTCCCTGTAGTTCAAATTCAGACGTAGCTCGATGTCTTCAGCAGATAAACTATTTTCAAAATTAGATATTCATTTTCTTATAAGTGACATGTGAAATACATTATGAATTCAAGACGTGATTTGGCAACTGTAACATGTATGCAGCTTTTCAAATACTTTTAATAAACCTCAAATAGTCTAACGTACCTTAGACTCAATTTTGTTTTCCTTACTAAATCTTATAGTACTTTTCATCTATTTGATCTTCACATATACAAAATCTCCTACATGAAATTCAACAATCTAATACTTATCATCAAAATATAATTGTTGCATGTCCTATACAACCTTCAATCTATCTTTGTTCAAATGAATCTTTTTAGTAGCATCATCAAGCAAGGCTGGCCCAATCAGATATCTCTTACCCATCTATGTCTAAGATAATGATGTACAACACTTCCTACCAAATAGAGCTTCATATGAAGCCATATTTATGCTTGTCTGAAAATTATTATTGTACATAAATTCAATCGAATGAATTTGCTCTTCTCAATTGCCACTAAAATCTAGAAAATAGAGCTGTAGAAGATCCTTTGGTACATGACTAGTCCTCTCAAACTTTACGTCTGTCTACGAAGGAAAGGTTGTACTGAAGTGCAATTTCATACCTAGTCCTTATTGAATACCCCTCTACAGTCTAGAGGCAAATCTATCATCCCTATCAATTATAACCTTCAATATCCCATATAATCTGATAATCTCACTCACATATACTTGTATCAATCTGTCTACATAATCAAACTATCGAATAAGAATGAAATGAGCAAACTTTGTCAAACAATCAACTACAACCAAAATAGTATCATGTCTCCATCTTGACCTGGGAAAACCCATCATAAAATCTATAGTAACTTCTTCCCATTTCCACTCTTGAATGGGCAATGGTTGAAGAAACCCTCTTGATTGCTATATTCACTAACTAACAAGTTTCATATTTTGATACAAAATCTATCACATCCTTCTTCAATCTAGGACACTAAAACATAGCTTTCAAATAACTATATATTTTGCTCCTTCATGGGTGAATATTGTAGCTTGAATCGTGAGTCTTGTGTAAAATCTCTCTCATAGGATCGCCAAAAATAGGAACCAACAATATGTTCTTGTAGAAGATAATATTATAATCATATACTCATAATTCAAATTTCTTACCAGATCAAATCATTTGATTTCTGATATTCCTAGACCTTTTCTTAAAAAGAATGTTGAATAATCATCTGAGCTAATATATCAGAATCTCAATCAGTAGAAAAAATCAGCTCCAATTAAAATCTCTTCATATCTATATCAAATACTCATAAAAAGTTATATATATAACAATCCAGAAGATCTTCTCAGAGCGTCTACCACCACATTAGCCTTATCAAACTGATACTGCATAGTCATATCAAAGTTTTTAATCGACTAAAGCCATCTCCTTTGGCTCAAGTTTGATCTTTCTAAGTGAATATATACTTTAAAATATGATGATCAATGAAAATCTCGCACATGCATCGTATAAGTAATACTGCAAAATCTTTAAAGCAAATATAATAGTAGCTAACTCCAAATCATATCTTGAATAGTTCCTCTCATGTGGCTTCAACTATGTGGAGGCATAAGTTATAACTCTATTGTGTTGCATTAGAATACATCTCAAATCTCTCAATGAAATATTATTGAATACTTGAAAGCCTTATGTACCAGAAGAAATAGTCAAAACTGGATCAGAAATCGAACAATCTTTCAATCTCTAAAAACCAACCTCACACTCTAGTGTCCATACAAAAACTACTAACTTATGAGCCAGTCTCGTCAGAGGTACAAAAATATAAGAAAAGTCTCTCACAAATTTCTTATAATGCCGAGCCATACCCAAAAAGTTGCTTACCTCAAATACAGTAGTTGGCCTCGGCAATTCAATGAGTGCTTGAACTTTCCGGGGATCAATAGAGATACTAGCACTACTCACAACGTGTCTCAAAAAAGAAGTATTCATCAGCCAAAACTCATATTTAAAGAATTTAGCGTATAACTGATGTTGCCTAAGAGTTTCCAAAATAATCCTCAGATATTTAGCATGATCTTTCTTAGAAGAAGAATAAAGCAGAATATCTTTTATAAAAACAATCATAAATTGATCCAAAAAAATTGATGAACACTTTGTTCATCAAATCCATAAAGATGACTAGTGCATTTGTTACCCTGAAAGGCATGACTAAAAACTCAATGTCCATATTAAATACTGAAAGCTAATTTCATCACATCATACTTTCTCGCCTTCATATGATAATATTTTAATCGTATATCAATCTTCGAGAATACAAAAAATCCAATAAGATGATCAAATAGATCATCAGGCAGAAGATACTTGTTCTTAATAGTGACTTTATTCAACTCAATATAGCCAATGCATATACACATCATATCATCCTTTTCTTCATAAATAGAACAAATGCTCCCCATGGATACACACTAGGATGAACTAATTCCTTGTCCATCAACTCTTAAAGCTGAACATTTAACTTCTGAAACTCCTTATGTGTCATCATATATGAAGCTTTAGATATCGGGGTCGTAACCAGACATATTTCAATGCATAATTCTATGTCTCTATTTGGAGGAAAATTGACTAACTCCTCAAGAAATACATCTGAAAATTTCTGCACTATCAGGACATCAGAAAAAAGACCATAATTTATACTCATTGTAATAACCTAAAACTGTGAAATAAATTATTTGAAAAATATGAAAAATTATAAACTAGAGCGCTGCAGTGTTAGGCCACTAATAGTATTTTTATGTATATTTCACAAAGTTGCTTGGCCAGGAAGAAATTGAAAGAGGAGAAGAAGAGAAAGTAGAGAGAAGGATTTTTGGGTCATATTTGTCCATCATTTCTATTATGGATTGTATTCAATTTATTGTAAGTAACTATATTATTACTTCTGTTTTCAATAATTTTAATTTCTACGAGTTTATCTCTCCTAAATATGTCAAAAATGCATCATATTATAATTTTGTAAGCTTTCACTGTATAACTTTTGATATGTTATAGATTTGATCATCCTGAATAATATAATATAATTTTATTATACTTTTATTGATTAAATGTGTATAAAAATTTCTAGGTAAAATGAGTAGAGACAAAGACACTGGAAATAGATCGAAAAGTACTATATTATTATTTGTCATGATAAGATTGCAAGGTAATATATATTAAAATGATTGATATGATTGAGTTATACAAGAATGTTTGCTACTAATTTGAATTTGATATAATGTATGGATATTAATATTACAAACACTAATCGTTGTCACTTATTACTATCCTAATTATTGTTCCTATTACTGTGACTGACACTGAAAATATTGATACAGGTCCGTTATTGATACTCAATATTGTTATTGATATTATGTCTATAAGTAATAGATTGATGTGAGATGAATGAATGATAAAATTGAATGGCATTGATTGAGTGATAAATATCGACTGACTAATCTTATGAAAACTACATTAATGTGTATGATATATCCTTCTGGCTTAAAATATTTTACATAAATATCACATATCCCACTTGATTAGGCCATGCTGCAAATAACTCTACAATTTTTAAAATCCTCCATCTTTGTCCCTAGCATCATTTGAAATTTCACTAGTCTTCCAACTTGGTCTATGATCTTCATAGAGATCCATTCTTGCTAACAATGTCAAATATTCTACAAATGAAGTTGATATGATCATTTGTTAAATTTGAATGAAATTAAATTTTTATGAGGTCAATCTTGATGATCTATCTGAGCTCTATCACTCAGTAATGAAGTTCAGAAGTGCTCTCTTAATATCAAAATTCGATTGATTGCAGATAAGAACTCAAAATTCTAAGACTAAACCCCTTATTGTAGTTGAAGTCGAATCATTCCCTCAACCAGCTTTGAAGAAGAAGAGGAAGAATAATGGAAGAGTTAGTGGCCGCGTGAGAGATGAAGATAAATAAATATTCATGTCTTTTTTTAATATTAAGCTTTGCAGAGATGAAAATGCTCAGGTGAATGAGTAGCTTTACTCTTAAAGACTATACGAAACAAGCATATATGTGAACAGGTTGGAGTAGCTCCAATAGAAGATAAGATTAGATAGAGTCGCCTTAGATGATTTGGTCATATAAAATGATGGCCTTCTAATGACCCGGATAGGAGGGTAGCTGTATTAGATTTGATTTATATTAAAAAAGGTAAAGGTAGACCAAAAAAAACTTAGTAAGGAAATGATGAAAGAAAATATGAGCAAATTTGTCCTAGCACAAGTGATTCATATTATAAGAAGTCTGAGATTCTGCAAGGAGTTGGTGTTTTGGTGTAAAGGAAGGCATGTCGCAAGCAAATCTAGTGAGGTATATGCCACCTCTTCTGACTTTATTTCTAAAAATATCAATCACTTCCATCAACACTATTACCATTGAATTGCTCCGCCAATTACCATATTGGCAACATATTAATTAACAAGATGAGTATCATGAACATAAATTTTAAATGTTTATTTAAGCAAAATGAATTTAAATCCTAGTGGTTGAAGCACACTGGTGGCCCCCTTATGATTTCTCTGAGGAGACTGAAAGACAAATCGCGTAGGCAGAAAATGAACAACAATATGCTGCAATGACAAACTTCATAATAATCAACGCTCTGATGACTTCATAACATCTTATTGGGTGCCGACTCCTTAATGCTTTCAAGGTGGTCATCCCTACATATCATGTGACAATGAAATTTTCTTATAAGAGGTTGACTCTCACCATTTATGTTGTATTTGGGATGGCTTTCTTTCTTCTTTTAAAGCAGCTTTTAAGTACAAAAAATTTAGAACTAAATTTTTTTTTACTAGAAAACTGCTTTAAGTAGTAAAAAAGCTGTCTCAAACAAAATATTAATCTTAAACATGATACTTAAACACAGTTAGATCTATCCAGGAGTACTACAATTCGACGAGGAGTTGGCCTAAAGACTCCGAGGGCAATAAAAGAATGAAAGAAATCACCATTTGATACAACCCAACTAAATTCATTAGCCACTCCGCGGCTATAACCTCTAGAAGACTCATCAATCTACAATCCTATTATGTGTTACTTTGATTGTTCTCAAGCTATCATCAAATCAAGATGCATTCTACCAATCACGAGAAAATTCTATTCAGTGGCAATGATAAGTTTTATAGTTACAACCTCATGTTGTTTGGTAATATGAATACTAGAGAAACTTGCCAAGGCATGATGGATGAGGTATTCAAATTTTAAAAAGCTGGAACAGGCTTCATTTGGATGGCGTTCTTGCTGCTTCTTAAAGCCGCTTTCTAGTATAAAAATTTTAATTTTTTACTAAAAAACAGCTTTAAGAAGCAGTAAGAAAGCCGTCCCAAATGTAGCCAAAGTCTACATTAATGACTTGTTAATGAATACCAATACTCTAACACAACATGTTGCAAGGAGATGATCATTTTTGTTCTAATTTAAAAAGATGGAAATGAATAATGGACAATATACTATATCAACAAAAACTTCATGCTTCCAAACTGAGATGTTTAATCATAAAAAAAAAAGTCTAGTTGTCACAGCATGACAATTTTATCCTAATTTTCAAGCTCATGCAATTTAATTCGTCAATAACCACCCTCTAAATGATTTACTCTCAAAGCTATCACTTCGGTCGATTATAGAATTTGATTTTTTTTGTCTTGTAAGTTCATTAAAATTGGCCAAAATTTTTGTGGATGCTTCCCTTCATGATTAAATTTTCCAGATAAGTGTTTAGAATTGTTCTCAAAACAATTTCTTCAAAAAAAAAATTCAGAAATAGCTGTTTGCTGGCAATTTTTATACTACATTATTGTTATTGAAAATCCATAAAGGGGTCCAATGAGTGAGTTTTTTTATGGTATTGGTGTAATAAAAAAGATGGCTATAAATATGTGTATTTTCATAGATCTGTAAGATTAATAGTTTTTGAACCTTCAAAAGTATTTCAAATCAATAATAAAAATCAATATTACAGCTCTGCTCCGCATTTGTGGGAGCAATTATTAGGTCCTTTCACTGGATGTAGAGGAAGGTTCGGTTTTAGGCAAAAATTGGTAAAAAAGTGAAAATACCGAGTTTTTTGAAAAACTCGGTATTTTTTCAAAAAACTCGGTATTTGCACTTTTTTAGGCAAAACCAAACCTTCCTTTAGGTCCTTGCACCGGACCAAATAAAAGTTCCATTTGTGGAAGCCTTTAGGTGAAGGGAGAAGGGTATTTCAAATTAGTAAGAATTTTCAATTATTTAATTATAATTGATTATACACCTTTTGTTCAAATTGTTGAAACTTGACTTTTAAGGTTTTAGCAAGAAGAAATTACCTCAAAAACAAAATGAAGTGAATTCAACCCTTCAATTCATGGAATTATGGAGCCTTCTCTTGGACTTTTAATAAGAACTATGTCCAACATTAGGTACCCTTAGAGGCTTCTAAATCAACTTGCCCAACAATATTTTATGACGAATTCAAACACCATTTGTTCTCTTAACGAACAACATAAGCCAATGGTTAGTAAGCATTAGGCAACAATCAATGAGGAATATTAAAAATGAGGCATCAGCAGATAATTAACTAAGTTATTATCAGAATAACTGAGTGACAAAGTAACCGCGAAGATAACTTTTGTATGTTGGTGGAAGACGAGCATTAAATGTCAGTCATTGGAATGCCTCAAATAACATTTTATGAGAAAGTTCAAAAGTTAGAAGACAGTCGATAGTCGACTTAGTCATTCAGAAAATTGATCAATTGAGAGGCAAACATCAAGTGATGGTGGTCGGTAAGCGTCAAACATCAATCATTGATAAATGACGAATGTTGAAAGTCAAATGATGATTAATGATCAGCTTGATCATTCTCTTAATAGAAGGAGAGGCTAGATGAAAATATCTTCACTGCCAAAAAGAAATGAAAATGAGATATTCGATGATTGGGTATTAAGTGCGGACGTTGATTTGGTGTTGTGGATAGGAAATAAGAAATTTAGTTTTAATCCCTCCAAATACAATAAATTATACTAAAAAAAAAACCATAAAATATTTAAGATACGCGTGTCAAATTTGTTTTTAATATTTTTTAATCGGACACGTTTTCGGTGTGTCCGACAAGTGTTGGAGGAGTGTCGGATGAGTGTTGTGCCGGATACGGTGTCGGACACTGCATGCCTCTTTGAGGAGAAGTGTCGGTGCATCATAGATTCATACAAACAAATCCTATTTGTAATTGTTTAATTTATACTATAGCAATTTCTACCAGAAATCTGAACAATCAAACAATTGAAAAGATATCTCTGATGATTATGAAAGTGCTATAACACATCAACAGAGAGGTGAATTGATATTTTAAATTTTTTTCTTAAAATAAGAGTAATGTACGAAAGCTTTAAGAAAAATTTTAAAACAAAAAATAAGAAGCAATTTTTTTTTTTGTCCTGCACAAGCACAACATGGAGGACCCAAGGTGCAGACTGAAAGGAACAACCGTCTGACTCCCTCACAACCCTTGACACCCTCAAGGAAAACTCTCCTTCAACCTCACTTCTCTCACTCTGAAGTGGCTTGGACACCATATTAAAAGCAAGGAGACTCCCTCTCCATCTCTAAAGCTCTTTGAAAAAACATCTTTGACTACTCAACATAGACCCTCAAGTCTTATGTAATTTAAATAAAGTGGGCTATTTAAACTATGACCATCCAAACTCCGTATATGCATGCGATTACTTTATGAGGCCAAGATGAGGATGAAGCGATGAAGCTAATACATTGCGTACAATCTCATAGCTGAGCGAGCTGAGGTAGCATACAATGCCCTAGCTTAGCGGGACCAAGCAAAATAAGTTGTGTATGGACCCTAACAAAAATAAAAAAGTTAAATAATAAATATTTTAAATTTTCATTTATAACTCTAATCTATCAAATTTAAATTACCGCACGCTATGGGTGCTATGCGCCATGCACTACTGCACATAAATAGCACAAATAGCACATGCTATTTTGAGCCTATGCACTGTACCATGAAAAATGGCTCAAATTGTACACCACACCACACAATGCATTATGGTGCACAATATTTTATACTATAGACACGTATATTATGGCTTAATTACTTAGATAATTTGACATATCAAAATTATATCAGAATAAAATGTATATGACATATCACTAGTAAAATATTGGTATCTTTCCAAGAAAAAAAAATTGAATCCGAAAGAATACGAAAAAAAATAGTAACAAATTCAAATAAACTTTCACTTTTGATTTTTGTTTTATCCTCCGGTTAATAAACGTTATATGGAGACATTTGCCACACCAACAAGCACCATGAAGCTGAAACTCACAAGTAAGCCACGTACATTTCATTTCCATACGTAATCGCATTATTATCATAAAATCTACACTAAAAAAAAAAAAACTTGAAATAAAAAAAAGAGAATAATTATTTGACGATAACTTAAATTCCAAAGCCAAAGAGTGCTCTTATCTGGTGAAAGATCAGCTCTCTCCACCCCCTCTCAGTAGTGTCAACTGTAGAATATCCAAACCTGAAGGTAAAAAACATAATGAGATAATGTTTCAGATTTTAATGATTTCAATTGGACGCTTACACATCTACTGCAGATAGGAATCAAATCAGATGAGTAAAGATAAAGGAAATAAAGTTGACCTATCCTGTTCAGGAACACCATTCTGAGTCAGTTTTACAACGGCGACACCAGGCTCTGGTTCATCAAAATCAAGCCTAACCTGCATTTACCAAAATGGGTGACGTTTCAATACTAATTGACAATAAGCCACATTATTATTCAAATTAAAAGCCATCTCATCACCGTGGAATGGATCCCATCAGCCCAGCTACTGAATCTCCATTTCTGCACAATTAGTTTCCCTTCCTGCAACTCTTCGTTTACCCCAGTGATTGAGCCATCAATAAGGCTAAACTGACCCCCAATTTCCTTGGTAATCCTTGCGTTACTATGCGTAAACCCTTTCCACCTGTTCTCATCCATAAGCATTTCGTAAACATCCCTCGCCCTGCATCTAAACCTCTCAGTCATCGTGATTGTCTTGAACCCCTCTTTTTCACTATTCTCCTTCTTTCCAGCGTTTCCCGCAGCTAGCTGACTTGCTGGGGCACCTGTTGCAGGATTTCCTGCCACTGCCGTAGCCAATTGTGGCTTCTCGGAGGCTAAAGGAGCTTTTCTAAGCTCAAGCTCGTTCTTGGCCGGGCCACCCTTCGACATAGCCTGCACGTAGGACCGAATTTTGTCAAGAATCACCGGCTTTCCCTTGGCAATAAAGGCGTCCTTGATCATGCGGCCGATCGGGCCGTCGCCATCGCCATCACGAATAACGATTTTGAGCTCGGGGTCCTCACCAGCGTTCTCATCAGCGAGGTAAGGGACCTCGACGGATCCCGTAATGCGTAAAAGCTGCGCGGAGCCACCTTCTCTGCCATCGGAGTCACTTGGGGTCTCTGCTTCGAAAGAGAGAGAGATGGAGAGCTCATAGCCGGGGATGGCCTTTCCCTTCCTGACATTAACATAGGCCTCACCTTCGAGTTTGTCGAGAGTTTTGGTGCGAATGAAAATGCCACCATCGCCTTCAAGGATGGTGAGGTCGGAGAGGACAGATGAGAGAAATGTGCGAGACCACTCGAGGCAATCGCGTTCCACCCAGTGCCAGTTATGGACGTTCCTGCCGTCCGATCGTTCGGTCACGATCCATCTCTTGTCGCCCTGACCATACTTCGCCATGGCCACTAGGGTCTCGAGATGTAGTGAGAGATGACGGCGAGATGTTCGAGTAAATGAAGAACGAAGGAGATGGACTATGCGGATGGATCCGCGGGCAAGATCCCATGATAAAAATGCGTGGACTTTCTGGACTCTTTGAACTGGAAATTTCTGACTATGAATGGAGGTTCTGTACATGACGTGAAGAGATTAGAAAATTGTGTGGAAAATGTTTAACAATCTTATTAATTAAAATAAAAAACTCTTTCTCATTTTAATTCACTCTTCAAATTATATTTCTGAATAACATTATTATAAGTATTTGAATTAAAACTTTTTAAAATTAAATTTAGAGCCATTATAATTTCAATTTCGCAAAACTTTTAGTCATAATATTTCAATAAGATAAATCTATCAACATGTAAAGTACGAGTGTCAAAAAAAGTTTTCAGATCGAGTTTGAGTCCAACCCTAAATTGATTTGCCTTCAATTGCTTTGACACAAACTTGATCGGATTAGACAAGCAGGTCAAAAATTTAGACCTGATCCAACTCACCCTAACCCAAATTGACCCAACCCGACTCATTAACTTGCGAATGTGCGCGAGGTGCAAGCACAAGTGCGAGCGACGTATGCGAGGCTATGAGCACTAACGTGATTGGGTTGCGGGGGCTTTCGCGGCATGGTGCAGGATGGGGACCCGGGTCAATTTTTTGGGTTGCTTTCAAGTTTTCGAGCTAACCTGAACCCGACCCAAAATTAGAAACGGTTAAAAACATGAAACCCATGGGTTTAGGCTGAGTTTTTTGGTCGTGTCAAATATTGACATCCCTTGCAAAATGTGATATGATTCAACTCCAAAAGAGTTAAATCAAGCACATGAGACGTAATTGAAAATTTCAAGATATTAATTAATGGAGAAATAATCTCCAAATCTTACATGCATATAGTCAAATTGAACATCTCAACGAGCTTAGCTTATGAGTTATTTATCGAGTTAAGCTTGAATCAGCTCATAAATCAGCTTGACTCAATTAAACCCTTAATCATTATATTAGAAAATAGATTGATCTTGAAATTACATACATGTTTGCATAGAAGGTAGAACTTGGTGGCTCTCCTAAATTAGAACTTTGGTGATTAGTCCATGAAATAAGTTTGTATTATTCCTTTAATAATGGATGGAGAATGTGATTTTATTTATATAATTTTATGTTATTTTTCATGATTTTTTTGTTTATATCCTCTATCCCCACCACTCAATTTTCATATGCTTAAACTTTGGATTCGTTTGGGACGACTTTCTTACTACTTCTTAAAGCTGCTTTCTTTAAGAATCATTAAGAAAGTTATCCTAAATGAAGCCTTAGCTTTCATATATTATGGCTAAGATCTACATGTAACTTAGTGATGGCTATGTGAGGCCTCTTGATGGGATTGATGGCTACTTATGGATATGTACTTTAATGTATTAGGATATGATATGAGTTTTTAATAGGAATGTAAATTTATTAAAGTTTAGGGAAGATAGAATATTATGACTAGCTCAAATTGGGCTAGTTAGGACTAATATTGAATATATCTTTAAGGAATGAGTTTGAACTTTTTAAAGAATACCTAAAATTGGGTTAGTTAAGGATGTGAATATATGATTTGAAATAGTTATAGAAGTTTAATGGAGTTTAAGACTTTATTGAGGTGTGGGGAACATGACTAGGTTTAGTCTAGAGACTACAAGAGTAGTTTGGAGTGGTTTTGTGGATTTAATGGTGGATGGCTTGCCTTGAGAGGTTATTAGGTTGTGGAAGAAGATGTGAGGAAAGTTTAGAGTAGAGGTTAAGCAGAATAAAAAATAAAATTAAGATCATAAAGATAAATATCAATATCATTAAAGTGATAAAACTTAGACCACCAAGTACCTGACAAAAAGAAAGAGTTTTGCCAAAGTAATATGAAAAATAAAAAATAGAATAATTTATTATCTGATAGTCAATATATATAAGTATTATGTAATTGTTGAACTACCCTCATTTTAAATAAAGGAAAAGGGAAAAGGTGGGAGTTAGGTATTAATGGAAGGAGTTCCAATATATATAGGGGGTTATTATTTCAATGCTATTCCTTCCTTAACTGGCTAGCAAATGTGTCCCTGTGGGTAAAAAATGTCTTGAGTTTAATATTTCTCTAAGAAATTTTAAATTCTAGTGCTTCTTCAATCTTAGTTAAGTTCTTGGCTTGTTCCATAAAAGTCGACTTGTTTTCACACACACATGAGAGAGAGAGAGAGAGAGAGAGAGAGAGAGAGAGAGAGAGAGAGAGAGAGAGAGAGAGAGAGAGAGAGAGAGAGAGAAAGAAGAAGAAGAAGAAGAATATAAATTTTTAATCAAAGTGGCCTTATTGTCCCCCATGAGCCTTAACTCATATCACATGTTTTGATAACTACTAATATAATTTGGTTAATTATCTTTAATTTAATTTAATTATTTCATCATTCGTCTGATTTACATACTCCTTGTTTAATCTGGAATGAAAAATCTAATTCCAAATTTAAACATTACATTGAGCAGTTTTACATTGATATTGATTATGTCAATTGGTTTAAGCATGTCTGGCATAAAGGGAACTATCTGAAGCATAGTGTGTTTGTTTGGCTGGCACTGATTGGGGGACTAAAAACAGCAGATGCTCTTTATATTAGGAATATCACTGTGCCTAGAATCTGCAGTTTATGCCATTTGCACCAGGAAACGGTAAATCACCTTTTCTTCGAATGTTCTTACACCTTTGATGTTTTAAATGTTGTATTGCCAAACTCTTCTAAGATTCTTCTTAGACCTACCTTACTGCATCTTTTTACCTGGGTGAATGAGACGTGCAAAGGTGATAAAAATTTGAAAATTTTTTATAAATTCATGGTTTGCTGCACTACCAATTTCATTTGGAAAGAGAGAAATGCTAGGAGGTTTGGAGGGAACTTCAGAAGCTCTGTTACTGTTGCTTTGGGTATTAAAAGTGTGGTATTTGAGAAGGTTTTAACATGGAAAAATTCATTCTATCTGCTGGAAATGTTATGATTGTGGCTGGATTATATCAACTGTTTCCTTCTCTATGTCAATGCTGGACGCTTTCTTGCCTAATTTCTGCAGCAGGGGAAGCCGCTCTGGACAATGATGATGCTCCGTTTTGCTGCTCCCTTGGACGGTCTCCGGGCAACCAGGGATTCAATAACTATCTGTTTATTCTTCAATTACCTGAGTCCAGAACCTCTTGGCTTCGGAGCTGGTACACTTTGAATTTGAATTCTGATTGCTGGAACAGACTGTTTGGGTTCTTTACTACTGATGAGTTTGGCATCTCTGGGAAGAGTATATACCAGAGCTATTTCACATAAATCTGTTTCATTTCTGTTGAGTTCTTTAAGTCTTTTACTTGTTTTTTTTTTTTTTTTGTTAAGATGGCATTGTTTATGGCCATTTACTAGTTTTTTTCTAGTTTTATTTCCTTTTTTTTGGGCTTCTTCAAGCCGACCATTAATGGCTTTAGTGAGTTATTTTATTACTTGTAACCGTTTTTGATTAATACAGGCTTCAGCCAAATTTTCCCCAAAAAAATATAATTTGGTTTAATCATTAATGTAATTATTTTAAACTAATACATTAGTTGTAAGAATTAGAACTAATAAGTGCAAGTGTACAAAAAGACAAAATTCACATAACATGGAACCAAGATGACTCAAGCAAGGGTTTTATCAAACCCTACCCCAAGGAAAAAAATAAAGTAATTAATATCAAAGCATCAAGTTTAGTTAAGGGTGATCCAAACTTAAAAGCATAGGAGTCGAGCCATAAATTATACCTATTTTATTTTTTTATAGTGATGTTTCATGCACAAAAAAAAATTTGCGAACCTACTAGCTCACACACTCTAAAGTGAGTGAAGAAAATAATTTTAAAATCTTATCTTAAAATAATAAAAATATATAGGCTAATATATATTAAATCATATTGTACAATCATAATCATATTGTATGATCAGTGTTAATTTCAAATAAATGACTATTATAAGATTAATTTAACTATACGATGCATATCATATTGTATGATTTTCTCTTTTAATTAACCTAAGTAAGCAATGAAAACTAAGTGATTAATACATGCAAATTTGGCATAGCTAACTACAGAGTATGATGCCAACAATCTTGGATAATTAAACCAATTTTACTTTTCATGATATTTTGGTATTTAACTTAATCATATTTATAATTATAGGATCATAATATTTGATTTGTTTGCATTTGCCTTAGGATTTTACTTATGAGCACTTTTTATATATACCTCTCTAAAAATTCTAAAATTTATTGGAGACTAAAAAATTTGAGGACAATAGTGGTTTGAAAGAGAGCACTTCATGCTTTTTGATTTGGAAACACTAAGTGATAAATCTTTTAAGACCCTATGTGTAATAACTCGTATTTTAACCTAGTTAAATAAATTTTTTAATGAGTCATTATAAATCCAAATGACAAATCATCTTTGCCATAACATAGATATTATAGTAATTTAATTACATTAATTTTTTCATAATTTTTTAACACTTGTGCTAATAGTTAAGAAATTAACAGTTGTCGGTACAAGCGAGAGTTTTGGGATTATCAAGTGTATGTTTTGCAAATCAATTTCACCCAAAAAATTTTAAATAAATTATGTTATTTTATTGATATTTCTCTATAATTTTTGGAGTCTCAATGAATTTATATTAATTTTATATTGAAAACTGAATAATCTTCCAAATTAGATTATGGGGCATTATAATTGGTATCAAAGCATAGTTATTTGAAGAATATAATCATTATTAGAGCTATAAAAATTAATTATAAGCTGGTAGATTGGGTAAATTAAGTTGCATTATTTTGCATCCATAATTGATTGCATGGGTGAATTGTTTTGTTGTTCATCAACTAAAATGTATATACTATAGTAAGATACACTAAATGAGCTACACAGTGTGGCTCCAATACTATCAGACATTATTATATATGGAGCTATTTAATGTGATAACATAACTAATGGTTGATACTCAGAGCAAACCATCATGGAGTAAGGAAGAAAAGGGGAAAAACATTTGCATGTATTTGATAAGCTAAAGCCCCCACTGTTCAAAGGAGCTGTAGGACTGGGTTCCCATGTTGCAAAAGATTGGTTTCTGAGGATAAAAAAGATCATCGACAACATGTAGTGACCAAAGAATAAGAAGGTACCATTGGTTATGTTTCTCTTTGAAGGAGAGGCTGAGAGATAGTTGATTGGATAACATAGAGAGAAATTCCATGAAAAGATTAATACTGAGATTATGTGAGATGAATTCACTACAATGTTCAGGATGTAGTTCATACCTCCATCAGCCTGATGACAGATGCAGGAAAGTTTCATTAAATTGGATTAGGGATGAAAGACTGTGATACAATATGAAGCTGAGTTTATTACACTTGTTAGATATGCTCCCATTTGATCCCTACTGTTGAAGAAAAGTACTATACATTTTTTTGCAAAAATTGAATAGGGAGTTGAGATATCCATTAGTTCCTCTACAATTCTTCTTGTTTTTTTTTTTTTTTTTAATGAGTTGGTGGAGCAAGCTAGATTGATTTAGCAGTACTGACATCTAGGCATGATTAGAGATCCATAAATGATGTAACAAGAGGACCATGGATGAATCAAGCAGATATAGAGAAAGTGTTAGTGATAAGACAAGCAGATATAATTATTTGAGGGAATATGGATCGATAGCATTTGCAAGCAGTTATAACTATAGTGAATGTGTTCATTGTAGAGGATGACACACATGATAGTGTTACTTATTTACATGATAATATTTTTTATTCTAACAACATGGATGAGAAGCAGTAGATTGTTTAAAGAGAGGAACTAAAACATATTATGGACTAGAATAGACCATAAAAATTGAAGGACAGAGAACTGTATAATCATGATCATATAGTAAAAGATCAACCAACAAAGCAAATGATAAAATCGTTAGTGGTGGCAGAGGGAGTTTGTTGCACATGGATTAAGAACACTGACAACACCTACTCTAATAATGCCATGAGTGTACAACTTGTAGTATTTGGAGGACCAATAAAAACCTGAGAGTTCTGCTGGTAATAAGTTTATTTTAAATGATTTGCATGACATAACATATCATAAAAAATTAAATGACATATGATAGAATGAAATGCATTACTGTATGATTTCTTAAGAAGTTTTGATTTGAGTTTTAATCGTACAGATTTGGTTTATATTGATTTTGTGCCCAAATCATTTAGGGAAAATATCAAAGATGATATTTTTTTTAAGATTGGTATATTATAATAGATTATATTTTAATCTAGTCAAATAATTTTTTTGGAGTTATTATAAGCCCAAATTATAAACCATCTTCACCATAAAATAGATATTGTAGTGATTTAATTACATTAATTTTTTTTCATAATTATTTAACACTTGTGCAAATCCTTAAAGAAATTGATAGTTGATGATAAAAGTGGAGATTTTGGGACCGTCAGGTGTTCATTTTATAAATCAATTTTATCAAAAAAATAAATAAATAAATTAGGCTATTTTATTGATATTTTTTATAAATTTTTTATCTCAAAAAGATTTATATGAATTTTATCTTAAAATTTGAATAATTCTTCCAAATTAAATTATGAAGCATCACATTATGCACCCATTTTATTTTCAATTTTCTTCTACCTCAATCCTCCAATATTTTGTTATTATTTGTGGAGAGCTATTGCTTCATTCATAACTAAACAAAAGTCAATAGGAATTGCTTTAAGGGTAGGACCCCTAACCTATTATATATATTTTTTATTTTTAGTGTTTTGCATAGAATAATGGAAAAATAAGCCCATGTAAGTTTGAAGCCAAATCATATGAGAATGTATTTCTAGGATATTCAAAAAGTTGTATAAGGTTTTTAATGAAAGATATCTAATAGTTAAGGAATCTACACATTCCATTTTTGATGAATCTATCAATCTAATATTTATAGTTGGCTTGAAGTAGTAGAACTAGAGGATGATGAGTTATCCAACCTTGAAAAATTAGATCTATTAAAGAGGAAATATAAGCATGGCATAGATAATGGTAGTTTTCATAGTCATTCCAAATAATTTAAGATCCTTATGATGGTGTCATAACTAAAAATGCACTTTGTAATCACACTATATCCCTTATAATAGTAGTTCAATATGCTTTGGTAGATAAATTTTAAATTGTGCAAGAAGAAATGAATTAATTTGCTTGTAATGATATGTGTAAATTAATGCCCATACAATCGAATCAAAATGTAATTATAACCAAATGGACGTTCAAACATAAATTAAATGATTCTAAATCAATTGCTAGAAATAAGACAAGATTAATTGTAAAAGAGTTCAATCATATAGAAGGAATTAAATTTGAGAACAACTTTGCACCTATAATTTCCCCTCCAATAGGAACAATTATTAGGTCCGGACACCGGACGTAGCTTTACATCCGGAGACTAATAACATGTCGCCACATGCTCTTACTCTTTACCGTGCGGCCCGACGACCCGACCCAGACTGGAACATGGCATTGCTATGTTCGCATATTGCTAGGTATTGCTTGACAATAATGAGAAATACTGCTCTGTCAAGACTAATACCGGGTAATACCTAGCAAAATCGGGGTATTGCTCGGTAATTCTAGGTATTTGTCTTCACAGAATGATAATTCTCGTTATTGTCGAGGAATATCGAGCAATACCTAGCAATATCTGCACAAATTAACCAATACATAGCAATCCCGGGTCCAGTCCGGATCGAGTCGTCGGGCCGCACGGTAAAGAGTAAGGGCACGTGGCACCATTTTATTGAACATTGAGCTACATCAGGATACCGGATCAAATAAAAATTCCTCCAATAGAGCAAAAAAAAGTGGAAGAGGAGCCCGAGGGATTAGGAGGAGCTAGGGCATCCTCGAGCGCAAGGAAGACGGTTTTATCCATGAACGGCATCCTTGATGCTTCCTTTATAATATGAAAAAATAAAATAATAAAATAAGACCGACAGCCGTACGCCATCAGCGAACCCACTAATAACTAATGAAAAAGAAATCCATTTTCACCACGCGATGGCTGCTCCACTCTGAATCCTCAGTCCAACCTACGCAGAGCCGCAAGGACGGAAGGAGGCTTCCGCTCGCTTCTTCTCAATGTCCTCCTCAGCCCCCTCACCTCATCCCCCCTGCTCCACCTCCGCCTCCTCCCGCCTCCACCCCCTCACCTTCTGGTGCCATGAATGCGATATGAGCGTTTCCCTCCTCCCCTCCCCTTCCCCTCTCCCTTGCCCTCATTGTCGCCGCTTCGACTCCCTCCTCCCTCTCGACTCCATCTCTCCTTTCTCTCTCTCTCCCTTCTTTCCCTCCCAACACTCTCCGGATCTCCCTTCGCCAAACCCTACCCCCGATTCCGCCCCCGATGACTCCATCGCCGCCATCCCCAGCGTAGAGATCGCCGAAACGGCCGCCGTTTGCGCCATCTGCAAGGACGACCTCCCTCGAGGATCCTTAGCTCGTCGCCTCCCTTGTTCCCATCACTACCACTCCGACTGCATCGTGCCCTGGCTTTCGCTCCGTAATTCTTGCCCTCTTTGCCGCTCCGCGATTCCATGCTCCCGCCGCCCCCGCGCACAGCGGTTCCGCATCCGCGTGTTGGAACCCGATGATGTCGATGTAGATGCCTCGTTCCGCCAGATCGAGGTCTCGCCAACGCAGATGGGTCTAGAGGAGACGGGATCGATGGACCCGGCGAATAGCGGGGAGACGGTTACATCAGAATGGCCCGTGGGCAGGGGGTGGGCTTTTGAACAGGAAGATGAGTTAACTGATGTGATAATGTCGGATGTTTGGGATGATTTGTTCGCTTGAATTGGAGGTATGGCTCTTGATGTGGTATGATTAGATTGAAATTTTTGTTGTGATCAGTATGTTTGTTTATAGGTTAGTGTTAACATACAGGTAACCTGGAAATTTGTTTTAATGGCATTTAGGATTTGTTAGAGCAAAGACTGCTTTGTTTGCTGAGTGTTGGCTTTGTTTCCCTCTGTAATTCACAACTGTTGGATGGAGAAAATGTTGTCACATGTTCCCGGCAAGAGTTCTGTTTTCCATATGAGTGATTCGCAAAAAACTTTTATCCATTCATATTTTTAATTTTATCGATGGTTATTGTATTAGTGTCCATTTAGTTTTACTGTGGTAGCTTTGATTTTGAAAAGGAGCATGCATTATTAAGTTGTATGTATGGGGAAATTATTAGGTTCGGACATCAGACAGAGAGAATCAGTTGGATTTCTCTCTGTTTACAGTAAAAGCACAAGCAAAGCGCAGTTAGGCCTTCTCCAGCCGATCGGCATACGCGTGAATGGTGTTCGGCGTTCGTCCCAATCGGACGGCAATTTCGCCGGCATTTACATGCCAATGAACAGTGCGACGCCAAATTTGGCGTCGCACTGTTCATCTGCCATTTTTTTTTAATAATTTATTTTTAATTGTAAATGTTTAAATATAAATTTATATTATAAATAATTAAAAAATAAAATATTGGCAGCAGGATTACATTAAAGATATTAAAATAATTCAAAAATTAAAATATTTTTTATGTAATTATTTTTTTAAAGATAAACATTAACATAAAAATTACGATAATTTCATATCATACATATTTATAATAAAAGACATTGAGTACTACAATACGAAAAAAAAAACTGGAATCAAAATACAAAACAAGTTTGGATATTAAATAAAATAAAATAGCAAGTTATATGTTCTAATGTAATTTTAATTGTATCAAATATATATTTGCTTATTTAGAACATATTAATATCCCAATTTTTTTATATCGAGAAAAGAAACATAATTTTTAAAAGTATAATAGGTTTAAAATTGATAAATATAAATATATGATTAAAAAAATTTAAAATAAAATAAGAAAAAGAATATGCTAGGAATATTCCTTTTTGTATGTTAGAAAATGAAGTTTGATTGGAGTCAAGTTACTGCATTTTGGAGTTTTACTGTATTTTGGAGTGAAAAATGAGTTTTTCGGTTGGAGATGCCCTTACTATAGCAGCTGTGCTTTTACTATAAACAGAGAGAAATCCGGATGATTCTCTCTGCCCGGTGTCCGAACCTAATAATTTGCCATATGTATGGCCTGCAAAGTTATAATTAATATGGGTGTACCCTCTTGTACTTAATTTTTTATTCTTTTATTGTTATTTGCTTATGATTTTGGATACTTTTCTGATGATAAGCACTGCATAAAAAGTAGTTTCCATTTTTAGTTCCTAAAATTTATCTTTTATATCGTTTTCTCGTTGGCTTATTTAGAGTTGAAGAATGTCGTTAGTTTCCCAAAAATATTTCGTTAAGGATTGAAATTGGATCAATTGCAAGGAAAAAAAAAACTTTTTGCTTCTCATTCTGATCTGATATAATATATTCGTCTTTTGAACTAGCAAGCATTTTGATGACCCATGGTATCTGTTATGGCACTTCTCAATCTCTATTAATTACATTAACTGATTGGAACTTAATTGAATGGAATTTGCAGGAGATGGAATCATAATTGGAGAAGCTATACTTGAATTTATAGTAATAGATATAATTTTCTAATAATGAAAATAAGTTTTAAGAAATGAATAGGGCACTTACTTATTCAAAAATTGAGTCACCCAATCACAAATATATTTCTTCTTACCTATAAGAAAAAGCAAATTCTTTCTTTTAGAGATTATAAGAGGATTTCTAGAAGAAATCTGACTATTAAACATAAAGTAGCAGTTATGAATATTTATCTTAAAAGTAAAAAAAAAAAAGATAAAAAAATCTCCCCAGGCATAAGATGGTCGAGCTTGAAAGATGATGAGTTATTAAATTTTCATGATAGGTTGCTATGAGGAGCTTAAGAATTCTTTAGTTAAGCCAAACTTAATATTTGATAAAATTGCTGGCTCCATTAAGATGATTTTCATAAAAGTTTTGTTATATTCTAAAATTAGATCTCACATTGGTAGAAATACTTGATAGTAGATAATTATTAAGGGAAAGAAATATGCTTTTAAAACAATGACATAATATATTAATATTGAGAAATAAATGTAGGAAAGGTAACAGGTCTTGTTAGGAGTTTGAAGATTAAAGTAAAGGGCCAAAAGGCTATAGCTTTTGATCTATAGAATAATCTATGCTCTAATGGGAAATGAGGTTAAATAAAAGAACTAAGATAAGAGTAAGATATTTAAAACCTTTGATCAAGTTAGATATAGTTGAAGTAAAGATAATACTAATATGTTAGTTAAAAATAAAGACTTTAAATATAGATGCAAATGTTATTTTGTGAAATTATTAAATGATATGATTAAGGAAGAAATCATTTTTGGAAGAATATAATGAACATGATAATGCAACAAATATTTTTAATAAATATTATAATTCTTTGGTTGAGAAATCTGATGAAATAACTGGAAAATTCGAATGATTTAGAAAATGTTTGGAAGACAAAATGACTATGACTAGTGGAGCAAAGATTGAATATATTTATGTAATTTTAGCCAAAAAGTTATTGACAGTTATTAACCAATATTGTTGATATGGTGATACTTTTTAGTGAGATAAATTTAAGTAGGTTAGATCTAATATATAGGATAATGAGGATACAGATTCTTGAGTTAAATATGTGTGGTTAAAATGAAAACAAATTTCAGGAGCATTATTTGATTAGAAAAATATAACGGAGACTTAAAGATTATTAATAAAATCATGGTTATGAGGGTTATGTTGTATGGATCTAAATGTTAGATTATAGAAAAATTAGTAATAGCCAAGTTGGGATTGTTAGAAATGAGGATGTTAAAATGTTTCTAGCAAAAATAAGAATTATAGATTGAAGAATAATTATATTAAAGGGATGATATAAGAGCAATCTATTTAAGTAAAATAGTAGAGAATAAACTCGAGATATTTGAGCATGCTAAGAAGGATAGGAAATGCACCATATAGACGTTTTTGCAAAATTAGTGTGAAATAGGAAGCAAGGGTGTAAACCAAGGTAATATGGATTGAATTAATGTTAAAAAAATTGCATGGAATAGTTTTGAACCTCATGCAACCTTTAGTAGAAACCACTGAAGAATGAGGAATTATGAAGCCAACCCCTAGTTAGGATAAGACTAAGGCTTCGTTTGGGATGACTTTCTTCCTGCTTTTTAAAGCAGCTTTTTAGTACAAAAAAAAATTAATTTTTACTAAAAAGTTGCTTTGAGAAGCAATAAGAAAGCCGCAAGCGAAGCCTAAAGTTGATGAAAGAGCGCGGTTGTGATTACATGTGTTGAGTTTTTTGTGAGAGATTCTACGATATGACTTAAGATGATGATGATTATCTTACTGATTCTTCTAGAAGCTTACTTATAAATATCAATATTCTTATTATTCCACCTCCAAAATAATTTGCTTTTCGTGAGGCAAAAAGCCACTCTAGAATTGCACGGGGAGATGCAAGACTTGAAACACATTTATGAAGAATCAATAAAGCATTACCACTGATATGATTTAAATTGTCTCCTTTGATCATAGTGATTTGTCGTGTGTCCATGTTGGTTTTCATCAGTCTTTGGTTCTTTTTTTCGTAATCATGAATAGATCAAGATTGGATAGATACCCATCAACTGAGAAATTATTCTGTGCAGAGTCCGGACATGAAGAACCATCCAGATTGTTGCATATTTACTAAGTATTTCATATGTATTTGTAAATACTCATCAAATACTCAATACATACACAACAAATTAGCAAATGCTTAGTAAATACTCAACAATTCTCACAACTGAGTATTTGCTGCGTATTTGTTTGCTGAGTATTTATAAATACGCAGCAAATCCGAATTGTGCTCTCCATCCGAACTCCGTACAGAAAAATTTCTCCACCCAGCTTTGTCATTCATTTATATTTATATGATTTTTTTCTGAACTGCTGAGGAGAACCGCTCTTGCTTATTAAGTTATTTATGATATGTGCGCATAAGACCTAGATAGCAAGTAATCTGTTTATTTGTCATGGTTCTTATTCAGATATTTTCTTTGTACAGTTTGCATCTTCTTCCTTTTCTGCTTAGTGATTGATGTATGGCAAATGTTGCCTTGCAGCGGACAATGAAACAATGAAGACTTACTCCCTTGATTCATTTGGATTTTGGTCTGCTGCTACATTGCTATATCGCCTAAGTTTGTGCATTATTGTTTTATCTACTGCACAAGCCAATTGCCATTCAAAATAACACTGCTACTTCCCTCCCTATTTAAAATTATAAGCCTCTCTCAACTTGAATAAAGCTTAAATTTACCTAATCTCGTTCATTTCTTAGGAGTCTGTCAATAAGAATTCATTGTCTTGCTGATTCTGTTCAGAACTCCTACTTCTCAAATATGTTATGCTGTCATTTTTCTACTAACAAAATGATTTGCTTTGCATGAGATAAAATGCCACTGGAGACAATAAAATACATTTATGAAGAGGTAATGAAGCAGTACCAATTAGTTGGTTTTATATATAAAAGGAGAGCAATGTGTGATGATACCAAATATATTTGATCTCTATTAATTGTGCATTAGTTGTGTACAGAGGGAGGACAATTATAGCCTACACGTGCAAAATTTTTTTTTAATTATTTAAATGATATTTAATAAAATAATATTTTATACTATAAATATAATATATTCTAAATGTTGTATATTTTGGCTTTATTTGAGATAGCTTTCTAGTACAAATTTTTTAATTTTTAACTAAAAAGCTGCTTTAAGAAGCAGGAAGAAAGCCGTCCCAAACGAAGCCTTAGTCTAATAAGATCGTTTACGGTCCACTTTAGTTGGGTTTTTTTTTTTAAGAATAAAATTATATTGTAAAAAATTATTAATTTAAAATAGATTAGAAGAGAAAATATAGATAAATAGAATATCAACGGTGAATGAGAGGACATTGTAATGTAGGAAGGGTTCTTACAAAAATTCAAATTCAAATATACTATTTGAATTATAGCTCATTGATGTTTATAATTAGCTTCAGTTAAATCGTCTCAAATATATGGTTGTTGCTGAATTAGTACGAGCGAGGGTAATGTGGCCCCTTCAGATAAGGACTAATAATATTTACAAGAAAATAGGGTAAACTATTTCCTTCATCATTTGTTAGTTCTTTAGGGGCTGTTTGGTATTGGATTTACAGCGGGATTTAAGTCGGATTTAGGCTAAATCCAGCCAAACAGTTTTTGTGCGCGCGTTAAATCCCGGGATTCAGTAAATCCCAGATTTACGGATTTACAGCTTAAATCCGGGATTTAGTAAATCCGAGGGGTAGCCGGATTTAGTAAATCCGAGCGGGATTTATCCGAAGAAGCTCGCGAAAGGGAGAAAGTTACCTTCACAGCGAGCGAGCTCCCGTTCTTGCTTCCGATCAAAATGCCGTAGCTTCCGATCAAAATGCCGTAACTTCCAATCCGGGTTGAAGTCGTCGCAGGAGCGAAGTCGAACAGCCACGAAGGAGCCGAAGAAGCGACGTCTGCAATCTCTACACCTCCCGCGAAAGCAACGGAGCCGAACAGCAACGACGAAAATAGAAGATGAAAGGCAAACCCTAGACGCCTCTAAGTTATTATTGATTAACTTAATTAATATAATTTAAAATAGTAATACTTAAGTAAATTAATTAAATAGTTAATTGTATAATTAGTGCATAAATTAATTATCTAATTTAACTTAATTATATAATTAGTAATTATTAATATAATTAGATTAATTAATATAACTTAATATATCTATTATTAAATATATAATTAATTGTATAAATAATAATTAATGGATAATTTGTACTTAACATATTATTAAATTTATAACACATTATATTTTTTTTATTTTTAATTATAAATTTATTTTTAAGTTATAATTATCTTCTTCACATTTAAATGTCTAACCACTATAAATCCTAAAATATGTTACCAAACAGTTTCTCCGGATTTAACATTTACCATACCAAACAGTTTTCAAGATTTAACACATTTCGGATTTACTAAATCCGGATTTACAGGATTTACTAAATCCCACTAAAGTTAAATCCCACTTGTTGCCAAACAGCCCCTTAGGGTTAAGAAAGTCCCCGTGTGGGGTTGCTTTGCTTCACCCGCAAATCTTTTTTGGTTAAGGAGAGAATGACAGAAAGTGAAATTTAAATATTGCCATAGATGATTTTGGTGTTATTATATATCAGTGATTTTAACTGATGTAATAATGATTTTAAATAATTATTTTTTGGAGCCATTATTATAAGACGATTTGAATATCATGTATAATTGTTTTACCTCAAAAAAATATCATCTTTAATAATCATAAAGCCAACAAGTATACAGTTCAAAATTGAACTTTATTTTCTATTCTTTTCTTTCTTTTCATGCCTTGAGAAGGGACCTATTAGGTTCCGTATGGGATAACTTTTTTATTGTTTTATGACATGAAGTAGTTTCTTGCCCACCGTTGTTTAGACTGGTTTGTGGGCGAATACGGTTGGAAACCCTCCAACCCATACTCGATTCCCCTCGAGCGGCAGCACCTCCTAAGTGGGGTCTAATCAAGTGCAGGTCAGGAGGTTTCTGGGGTGGGTGACTCTTCTAGGTCAACCAATGATTAGTCACGCCGTCAAACACCCTTTTTTTGTGGCAGCAGGTGGATACCCCGTTAAAAAAAAAAACAAAGTAGTTTTCTTAGTACAACATTTTTTTTGAATTTGAAAATTTTGTACTAGAAAATTGTTTCATAAAGTAGAAAAAAAATTATCCCAAATGAAGCCTAAGTACTATTTTGTTACAAGTAATTAACTTTCTCTTGAGTCTCTGCATTGTATGCATAGGTCATAACTCATAATATCAACAATACCCATCAAACCTTTATGTATGTTACAATATGGAATCACTTACAATTTTTTGTCTTGTTATTTTTCCGGTTGTCTTGTTTCTCTGGATTCATGTACAATCAATATGTTATTTGAATCATGAATGCTCAAATTCTAGTCTCAAGTGAAAGCAGATTTATCCTATTCTCAACTACTTGCTTCTATTACGATATGATTTGAGCTGATTGTATTCACATTATGATGAATGTTTTGCCTTCATTGCCACCAAAACCTTCAAATGTCAATGTTATGTTACTAATTTTCTTTATGCTGACTATAAGTCATCATCAACTTTTGGAGAAATTATTTTGTGCGGAGATCGGACGTAGAACGCAACTCGGAAACAAGCTAGAATGCGCCACATCAGTGGTGCCGAGCCACGGTACCGAGCAGTACCGAGCTGTGGTATCGAGCGTAGGGGTGATATGGCGCATTCTGATTTGTCTCCAAAAGACGTTCGACATTCACACAAAACAATTAATCCAACTCTTTTGACACTCAAGGAAGAGCTTTTTGTGCCATAGGTGAATGATGCATGATAAGCATGGCAGTGAGAGTCTTTTCATCTGGGCTTATAAGAATGCCCATTTAATTTTTACATATTTTAAATATTTTAAAAATGTCTTATGGACATGTAATTTCCTTTCTTAGTGAATGTATTTAGAAAAATATTGCAAATACAAAGTCTATATAAAAAGTTTAGATCTTATGTTTAAGAACTTATTTCAACATCCAGCATAGTGAGTAGTTTGGTGGTTCAGGTGATAGTGTATTATCAAATAGAGCCCCGACTTAAGCAACTCCCTCACATTTATGGAGATCATTTGGATTTTATTTGGGACAACTTTTTTACTGTTTTTCAAATCAGTTTTTTTTTTTAAATTTTAAATTAAGTACTAAAAGCTAATTTAGGCTTTGTTTGGGATAGTTTTTTTAATATTTTATAAATCAAATTTCTAGTTAAAAAAAAATTATACTAAAAAGTTGTTTTAAAAAATAGTAAGAAAGCCGTCCTAAACGAAGCCTTAAAAAATAATAAAAAAGTTGTCTCAAACAAAATCTCAATTACATAAACAAACCCTCGTAAAAGCTCATATGCAGCTTTCTTAATATTTTGTAAAGCAGGTTTATTAAGGCTTCGTTTTGACTGGCTTAATTTCTTATTGCTTCTTAAAACAGTTTTTTAGTATTAAATTTTAATTTTTGAACTAAAATTTTACTTTAAGAACAATAAGAAAGTCATCCCAAATGAATGTTACTACAAACAAGGTTCAGTCCCGTTTCCACTCAAGCAGAAACTAATAATCGGTAAGATTTACAATATTTATTTCTGTGATTTGTCAGCAAAACAAACTCCATTGGAATTTCCTCAAGTAACAATCGTGTTATCATCATAACTTCAGTAACAAGCAGCACTAACCGTTTAGCACGAACAATTATTACGTCTTCTGACAGGACGTAGAGGAACGTCCGGTCAGAGGCTAAATCGCGCTAAAAAACGAGAAATACCGATCAATACCAAATAATAACGAGGAATATCATCACGTGAAGACCCAATACCGAGTGATACCGAGCTATACCGAGCAATACCGAGTTATACAAAAGTTGTACCGAGTTTTTCCTAAAAAAAACTCGGTACAACTCGGTATTGCTCGATATAGCTCGGTATAACTCAGTATTGATCTTCACAGAGCGGTATTCCTCGTTATTATCAAATAATACTTAGTAATACCGAGCAAATACCAAGTTTTTTAGCGGGATTTTGCCTCCGACCGGACATTCCTCTACGTCCTTACACCGGACCTAATAAAAGTTTGTTTAGCACGCAGTTTCTGCTCTATTATTGCATCATAATTATTAAAAAAAATTAAAATATCCAAACATAATTTATATAAGAATATTAAAAATTAAATTTTAAAATAATCTCCAAACTATCCGTATATGATAATTTTAGTTCCATAGTATAACGTTGCTCCAATTTAACTTATCGGCCATACAAATTGATCCGTATATGATAATTAAATCAGAATTTTTCGAGCAATTTTTTCCTTCTACCTTTCATATGGTTTGAATTCATCCAGCAAGCAAACGCAAAGAATGCTTAGCACATTTCATCCCTATCTAATAAAGAAAATCATCAAAAAGAGAAAGAAGCAAAGTTAGAAGATACAGTTATACAGCCATATATCAGAAAAATGTCTTATAAAGCTTGCCAAGCCTTATCCTCCACTTCACGTAAGCAAACTGAAACTATTTTATACGTGCAAGTCACAACTATTATATGAAGATTATAAGAAGGCATTTGCCACTTACGACATCATTAATTCTTCAATCTTAATTCTCATAACTAAACAAGCCATGGACTGTTTCTTGTTCTCTTTGGAGTTGAGTGAAAATGATCTGTGGAAGGTGGGAATGTTTCTGCTGGTTCAAGCTCTGGTGTATATCGTCCTCTCCAAATCATCAAATATCTTCTCCTCTTCCAGGATGAGATCTCTGAGCTTTCAGACCGTTAGATCGCCGAGCCTTCAACGGATGCTGGAGATGTTCTCGGAACCCCCTCTTGCTGCAGAACTTGGATCTCTGCGGCCAGCAGAACCACCCAGAAACTAATTTGTTTGTTGCTTTGATTCTTGATAATTATTGATGCTGTCAATATTATTGTTGAAAACTTCTGTTTTTGATGTAGATAATTCAATCATTTTTTTTCTACTTTGGGATTTGTTGTATTGGTCTATGGGGGAAGAATATTTATTTGTTTGAATTCAACAATCTTATTGAGAGAGACCAAGCTTGCATACAATTATGATATAGAAATCAATGATGGAATTAGGATTCAAGTAAAATGAGCAAGAAGAATTCCTCAAAATATAGGGGCGGAAGCTACTATAATATGCATGATTGTAAGATAATTTAGGCTTCGATTGAGATGACTTTTTTACTGTTTTTAAAAAAATAGTAAGAAAGCTGTCCCAAACGAAACGTTAATGTTATTAATATTTGTTGATGAAAATAGTATTCTTTGAAAGATCTTATGTGAAGTGATTGAGAGAGCTTAATTGGAAGGGTATCTAAATTCATTGAAACATAAATTTTGGATTTTGGCCTTTTAAACTAGTGATCATGTTCATATTTATATTTATATACATTTTATTTTATTTTAACTTATTATAAAAATAAATAAATAATCTGAAATCTATACATAATGAATTCCATAATAATTAATGAGTGTCTCAGAAGTGTAATAATAATTAATCTTTAGTTTGATAATAATTTTAATAAACTTAAAATAATATAAAACTTAATGTACAATTAATATTAATATTGTTGTGTTATGAAATATTTGTGGCAGCAAAGAGATGACGAGCATAGCGTCATAGCTTTGAACGAAGTTCCAACACATGTACAGATAGAGAAATAGGGGTGAAATAGTCATAAGAGACACTATAATTTTTACGTGAAAAAACCTGAAATGGGAGAAAAACCATGAGACCTTACCAAGTTGAAATGAATCCACTGTTGTTTGTTGTTGATTACAAATGATGTCTTTCATTGGTGGAATGTGCTAACTCTATGTGCAGAATATATAGCACATTATATAGTTGTAGTTGAAAGAATCCAATGATATGAGACACTACAAGAAAGTCAACTATTTGTGGTGGAAAAATCTGTCGCAAAACAAGCCAAATTTGTCGTAAATTTTGTGTTGCAACGGATTTGCAGCGGATTTGCTTCCGACGGTAAAACTTGTGTCATAAAAGTTTTTGCAACGGATTCAATTTGAGAAAAACGGCGGGTTCATTTTTGCAAAATACTGCAAATTCCATCACATATTTCAACGGATTCGCGGAGTATTAATTGGCTAAGGAAAATCCGCCACAAGTGGCAGCAAAAATTCCATCATAAATTGTGGTGAATATTCTACCGCTAGTTGTGGCGGATATTTCTGTTGCAAATCTATTGTTCATGGCTTATGTTTTGATGATTGACAAACAATGCTTTTCTTGGACAGCTTGTTACTTCTAACTTTTCAGGAATCGACGATCGGACAATCAAAAAGGAGCCAAGTTTAGGAATGCGTAGGTTTAGGGTTGAGTCAGTCTGTACTTTTGTTTTTTACCTTTTGAGTCCTCTTGTAATAGTCAAAAAGACTGATACTTTGTAACCCTTCACACACACACTTGAGAGAATTAGAAATTCTGTTTTTACTCATATCGGCCAGGACGATATCTTTGATCGGCCTGGACGATCAGCTTAAAACAGAAAGTCTAATTAAGGATTCTTGATTAAGGCAGCCAACGTTAACCGATCGTCCTGGACGATACGTGTATCGGCCAGGACGATAAGCTCAAAACAGAAAGAAGTAGCCGCCATAGACAAGGCATATCTTTAAATTATCGGCCAGGACGATCCTCGTATCGGCCTGGACGATATTAACAAATTATGCCATAATTGTTCAAGAAATCAAGGAAGTAATTAAGGATGATTGATACGATCATATCGTCCTGGCCGATCGCAGGATCGGCCCGGACGATCTAGTCAAAAACCTTAAGTTACTTCAGGACGATCAATATCGGCCAGCCCATATTCAGGGCTATTGTCAGGACGATTTTCGTCTGATTTGAACTGATCGGCCAGGACAATCGTGAGATCGGCCTGGACGAGCAAGCTAATTTTCAATCGTCCAATCTTGCATCCAGGGCTATGCTCTGGCCGATCTTCATTGATTTGTACTGATCGGCCAGGCCGATGTCCAGATCGGCCTGGACGATAAAGTCGGCAACTTGCAATTAATGAGCTCCTTTGAAGCTCTTCTATTTAAGAGCTCTTGTTCAACGTTTTTCAAGACCTTTGGCTGCTGCCTTGACCTGAGAAGACCTTGAGGAGAGAAAGAGAGAGAGAAGAGAGAGAGAGGATCTTGTGAGGGGGAGCTTGTGAGGGGTTTCACAAGGGTTGCTTCAAGGATCTCTCTGCGTCGTCTTCGTCTAGAGTTTCTCGTCCGTGGAAGGGTCGGTAGAGGTAAGGAGTTGTGCATTTGGTTCTGGTTCTCTGCCAGCTTCAGGAGGAAGCAAAAGGAGATAGGTTCTCTGCCTTGCCGGGGTGGCAAAAAGGAGATTCTTGTGAGGGTTTCTCCACCTAGCCGTGGGGGCTAAAGGAGAGTCACTTTTTGTTTAGTGCAATACTTGGAGGGTGCCTCCAAGGAGTGGACGTAGGTCGAGTCGACCGAACCACTATAAATCTCTGTGTTTCTTTTCTTGCTTCCGCACGTTTAATTCCGCATTATTTTCGTGGTGTGATTTGGTTTATGTGACTTTATTTCTTTGTTTAAAAATGAAGTTTTTAAAATACCAATTCACCCCCCCTCTTGGTTAGTTTGGGACTAAGTTCATAGGGCTTAACATCCCCATCGAACTTTCAAGTGGTACCAGAGCTCGATTCGAAAATTAAAGTTTAAAAACTTTTTGAATTTGATCCATGTCTAACTTTGGGAATCGCAACACTACGGAAGGGTATTCTATTACCCGACCTCCTCTGTTCGATAACCTACCTTTTGATTTCTGGAAAACTCGCATGTCAACTTTTTTACAATCTACTGATTATCGCATGTGGATGCTTATTCAAGAAGGTTATTCTCCACCTTCTCGTGAAATTAACGGTTTTAAAACTGAGGTTGCTTTTACCGAATGGACTTTTGATGAACGAGATTTAGCTCAATTGAATGCGAAATGTTTGAATTGCTTTTTCTGTGCTTTAAAATCTGAGGATTACATGCGTGTTTCAACTTGCAAAACTGGTAAAGAAATTTGGGATAAATTGTGCATTACTTATGAAGGCACTAATGAAGTTAAACAATCCCGTTTAAACATTCTCTTGCATGACTACGAACTTTTTCGTATGAAACCTCATGAATCAATTTCTGACATGTACACTAGGTTTACTCAGATTGCTACCTCATTGCATGCACTAGGAAAAGAACTTTCGAACTATGAAAAAGTTAACAAGATTTTGAGATGCTTGCCTTCTTCTTATGATGCAAAAATTACTGCAATCACTGAATCTAAAGATTTAAACACCTATTCTATTGATAACTTGCTTGGCTCACTCATTGCTTACGAGCAAGGGGTGAATCAAAGAAATCTTGATGCAGGTGAGAAGAAAAAGGAGAAAACTATTGCATTGAAGGCACACAAATCGGATTCTGAATCTTCCGGGTCTGAAAGCGATGGAGTTGCCTTCATCACAAGGCAATTCAAAAGCTTTCTAAGGAAGAAACAAAAGCATCATCAAAGTTGGAGAAAAGGTAAGGATCATAAACATACTAAAGGATCTTCTGATGTTGTTTGTTTTGAATGTAGGAAACCTGGACATGTAAGATCTGATTGTCCTACACTTCAAGATCAATCGAGCAAAGGAAAAGGTGATGAGAAAGCAAAGTCTAGGAAGGACAAAAAGAAAAACCAAAGGAGCTTTTGGGCAGAGTCTGGTACTGATTCTTCTGAGACTGAACCAGAGGAAGAAACTACAAACTTGTGTTTCATGGGAAAAGATCAAATTGATCAAGAAGAGGTATGTGAACTTTCATATGATCAACTTCTTGAAGTTTCAGAAAAAATTCATGCATCATATAGAAAATTAAAGAAAACTCATGCTAGCTTGAAATTAGAACTTTTAAATCTACAAAAAGAGCATGAAATTTTGATTAAGGACCATCAAACAATTGATTCAAATCACATGACTTTACTTGATGAATTTGATGAATTAAATAAAAATCATGGTAAGTTAGTTGAAGAGCATGATGCATTGAAAATATCACACATATCTCTTGAATCTGATTTTAAGAAGTCAAAAGAAATAGAAAAAAATTTGAGGATTGAAAATGAAATTTTAGAAAACACAAACTTGAAGATTCAAAGTGATTTAGAAGCATGTAAGAAATCTAGGATGAATTCTACTATTAATCAATTGCCAAAACCTAGAGAGAGGCATTATAACTCAAATCACTTAAGAAATCCCTTTCCTGGAGTTAGATGTTTTTCTTGTGGCATGATAGGACATATCTCACATACTTGTACAATTCATCATAGTTCACATTGGGTATGGAGACCTAAGGTACAAGATCCACAGCATACCACACATGCATTGCATTCTTCTCTTCATAAGAAGGAACCCAAACCTGCTTGGGTTCCTAAAACTAACATTTGATAATTTTGCAGGAAGTCTCTCACAAAAGACCTCGTGAGAGTATGTGGTACCTGGACAGTGGATGCTCTCGACATATGACTGGTGATGCTAGCCAGTTTGTTGTACTAGAATCCAGGACTGGAGGCAAGGTTACTCTTGGAGACAACACCACCAGGAAGGTGGTAGGAGCAGGTATAATTGGTAATTCCAAGAACCTTATGATTGAAAATGTTTTGCTTGTAGATGGATTGAAGCACAACTTGCTCAGCATCAGTCAATTCTGTGACAAAGGCTTCATCGTACAATTCTTCATAAATTCATGCATTGTAAGTTTAAGCAATAACACCATTTTGTAGGGAAAGAGGGTAAACAACGTCTATATGCTTGATTTAAATAACATTGAATGTGCTGCTTCTTTTTGCTTAAAAACTGTCATTGATGATTCTTGGTTGTGGCACAGGAGGCTTTGTCATGCAAGTATGAAAACCCTTAGGAAAGTGACCCAAAAGGACCTAGTTAGAGGTGTCCCCAAACTTAAGTTTACAAAAGACCACCTTTGTGATGCCTGTCAACTAGGAAAGCAAATTCACTCCTCTTTTCACCCCATAAAGGACATTAGCACCTCTAGACCTTTAGAAGTCCTTCACATGGATTTGTTTGGACCCATTAGCATAGCAAGTTTGGGAGGGAAAGTCTATGGTTTTGTGATTGTTGATGACTACTCGAGGTTCACTTGGACTAGATTTCTTTCTCATAAAAATGAGTCTTTTGAGGAGTTTAAAACTTTTTCTACTTGGATTCAGAAGAAGCTAGGATGTGAGATTTTGACCATCCATAGTGATCATGGGGGAGAGTTTGAAAATGAAAGATTTGGAGATTTTTGTGAGGAGAAGGGGATTAGCCACAATTTTTCAGCTCCTAGGACTCCTCAGCAGAATGGAGTAGCTGAAAGGAAGAACCGGACCTTGGTGGAAGCCGCTAGAGCCATGCTTGCTGAGTATTCACTTCCAAAATATTTTTGGGCTGAAGCGGTTAACACAGCATGTTATGTGTTGAATAGGGTGAATGTTAGAGTCAAATTAGAAAAGACACCCTATGAGATCCTTAAGGGTAGAACACCTAATCTTTCCCACCTTCATGTCTTTGGTTGTAAGGTTTTCATTCACAATAATGGAAAGTCTCACTTGGGAAAATTTGATCCTAAATCTGATGAAGGAGTATTTCTAGGATATTCTAGTGTTGGGAAATCTTTTAGAGTGTTTAACAAGAGAACCTTGATGGTGGAAGAGACAACCCATGTAGTTTTTGATGAGTCTGATCATAAGAAGCATGGAGTAGATGATGATGATGTTGGAGAGATTACAAGTGGAGTAGAAAAATTGGGGAAGGAGAGTGAGCACCTAAGCAATGGAGGAGTAGGAGTCACCCAAGGAATAGAAACTTTTGATGAAAGAGGAGAAACTTCACACACTTTGCCTAAAGATTGGAGATACTCTACTAGTCACCCCAAGGATTTGATCTTAGGAGACCTTTCTAGTGGAGTTAAGACTAGACATGGACTTAGGAAGGAGGTGAACCACTCTGCCTTTATCTCTATGACTGAACCCACCACCATTAACCAAGCCCTCTCTGATGAGTTTTGGATGTTAGCAATGCAAGAAGAGTTGAATCAATTTGTTAGGAATGATGTTTGGGAACTTGTGGAAAGACCTAAGGGACAAAGTGTAGTTGGAACAAAGTGGGTATTTAAGAACAAAGTGAATGATTCAGGAGTGGTGGTGAGGAATAAAGCAAGATTGGTGGCTAAGGGGTACAATCAAATAGAAGGGATAGACTTTGAAGAGACTTTTGCCCCTGTAGCTAGATTGGAAGCCATTAGAGTGCTATTAGCCTTTGCTTGTTATAAAGGATTTAAGCTTTTTCAAATGGATGTCAAGAGTGCCTTTTTAAATGGGGAGATAAAAGAAGATGTGTTTGTAGAACAACCTCCAGGTTTTGAGAGTTCTCAATTTCCAAATCATGTGTTTAAATTAAAAAAGGCTTTGTATGGTTTAAAACAAGCACCTAGAGCTTGGTATGAGAGGCTTAGCACATTCTTACTAGAGAGGGAGTTTGTCAAGGGGAGCGTAGACACCACCCTTTTTCTTAAAAAAGTTGGAGATGATTTACTCATTGTTCAGATTTATGTTGATGATATACTCTTTGGATCTTCAAATAAAAATTTGTGTGATGACTTTTCTAAAACAATGAGTAGAGAGTTTGAAATGAGTTTAATGGGGGAATTGTCTTACTTTTTGGGGTTTAGCATAAAACAATTGGAAGATGGCACTTTTCTAAATCAAACAAAATACATAAAAGACATTTTGAAGAAATATGAGATGGACAAAGCCAAGCCAATTAATACCCCCATGACTTCTAGTGCTCCGTTGGATAAGGACCCAAGTGGTAAGTCTGTTGATCAGAAGAAGTATAGAGGCATGATTGGATCTTTACTTTACTTGACTGCAAGCCGACCTGACATTATGTTTAGTGTTTGCCTTTGTGCTAGGTTTCAAGCCGACCCTAAGGAATCCCACATGACTGCTATTAAAAGGATTTTTAGATACCTTTTGGGGACACAAGGATTAGGGATTTGGTACCCTAGAAATAGCACTTCTTTTGAGATTATTGGTTTTTCTGACTCTGATTTTGCATGATGCAAGGTGGATAGAAAGAGCACCTCTGGAACTTGTCAATTCATTGGACAATCCTTGGTCTCTTGGTCTAGTAGAAAGCAAAATTCTGTTGCACTTTCCACTACTGAAGCTGAATACATTGCTCTTGGAAGTTGTGTGGCCCAAGTTCTTTGGTTGAAACAACACGTATTGGATCTAGGAGTACATGTAAGCACCATCTCAATTTTTTGTGACAACACTAGTGCCATATGCATCTCTAAAAATCCTATCCAACATTCAAGAACTAAACACATTGACATTAGGCATCACTTTATTAGAGATCATGTGACTAAGGGAGACATTGAGTTACACCATGTGACAACTGAAAACCAACTGGCAGACATCTTTACTAAACCACTGGCCTTCGACACGTTCAGTTCTTTAAGGACCAGATTGGGTGTGATTGACATAAATGCATGAAAACTTTCTTTTTCTTTCTTTTATTCCTTTTTTGTTGTCTTTTTTTCTTTTCATGTACCTTAGTTTTAGATCTTCACTGATATGATATCTCTTGTCTTGTCTTTAACAATCTGTAGTTAATATGTTTTCATCCACTTAATCCCTAGATAGTATGAATATCTTGTGATTGTGTCTCTTTACCTAACTTAGTATTAGTGGCATAATTTTCTTTTCTAATCAAAAGTCTATCTCAAAATAAAAGATTGCTTATGAAACTAAGATTCTTTCTAAAGCTTGCTTAAGCAAATCTATCTTATATTTACAATGATTAAAAGTTTTTTTGTCAACTCATGATCCCTCGTTACTCTTGTCTTCAATTATTAATCCTGCTTGTGGTAATTCTTCCCTATGTTAGAGAGAGAGCTCCTATTCTCTAATATCCGAGAAGATATATTCACAACTAAGTTTTTTTAAAAGAGTCTAAAAGGGAATCTAGCTTGCAAAAATAAAAAAAAATTTGGCCAATGATGCCAACAAAAGAAGCGCAAAGACGCCAAAAAATTGAAAAATCTATAAAAGGATGCGCAAAGCGCCACAACATTGACAAGAGGCATAAAATGAGCCCACTCAAAAGCAAGCTATTCTCTCTTTTTATATCTTTTAGAACTTAGAAGTTTTGATTCTCAAAGGCTTGATCTCGATTATCATTCGAGTATGACAAATCTACCTCATTGTTTTATGGAGATATTTTCCTTATGCCAAGTGGTGGGTAAATTCTTTTTCTCATATCCAATTAATTATTTGAGTTAGGTTATTGATTTCAAAAGACGATTCTACCCTAAGACAACGTTTTGGCTAAGGGTAAACCATGAACGGATATTCTCCTATTCTATGGATTAAATGAGATTGGTAACACATTAACTCACAAATTTTTAAAACAATCACATGGAATACTATATCATTGATGTGCTTAAAAAAAAAAAAAAAAAAAAGAAAAAGAAAAAAAAAAGGGGAATTTCTTTTACTATGCTTTCATGTACCCTCCTTTTTGATATGTCAAAAGGGGGAGAAGTTTATAAGGTTATTTTTTCATGGTTGTGATTAAATCCCTTTAATATGTTTTGCCATCATCAAAAAGGGGGAGATTGTTGCAAATCTATTGTTCATGGCTTATGTTTTGATGATTGACAAACAATGCTTTTCTTGGACAGCTTGTTACTTCTAACTTTTCAGGAATCGACGATCGGACAATCAAAAAGGAGCCAAGTTCAGGAATGCGTAGGTTTAGGGTTGAGTCAGTCTGTACTTTTGTTTTTTACCTTTTGAGTCCTCTTGTAATAGTCAAAAAGACTGATACTTTGTAACCCTTCACACACACACTTGAGAGAATTAGAAATTCTGTTTTTACTCATATCGGCCAGGACGATATCTTTGATCGGCCTGGACGATCAGCTTAAAACAGAAAGTCTAATTAAGGATTCTTGATTAAGGCAGCCAACGTTAACCGATCGTCCTGGACGATACGTGTATCGGCCAGGACGATAAGCTCAAAACAGAAAGAAGTAGCCGCCATAGACAAGTATGGTATAGCATATCTTTAAATTATCGGCCAGGACGATCCTCGTATCGGCCTGGACGATATTAACAAATTATGCCATAATTGTTCAGGAAATCAAGGAAGTAATTAAGGATGATTGATACGATCATATCGTCCTGGCCGATCGCAGGATCGGCCCGGACAATCTAGTCAAAAACCTTAAGTTACTTCAGGACGATCAATATCGGCCAGCCCATATTCAGGGCTATTGTCAGGACGATTTTCGTCTGATTTGAACTGATCGGCCAGGACGATCGTGAGATCGGCCTGGACGAGCAAGCTAATTTTCAATCGTCCAATCTTGCATCCAGGGCTATGCTCTGGCCGATCTTCATTGATTTGTACTGATCGGCCAGGCCGATGTCCAGATCGGCCTGGACGATAAAGTCGGCAACTTGCAATTAATGAGCTCCTTTGAAGCTCTTCTATTTAAGAGCTCTTGTTCAACGTTTTTCAAGACCTTTGGCTGCTGCCTTGACCTGAGAAGACCTTGAGGAGAGAAAGAGAGAGAGAAGAGAGAGAGAGGATCTTGTGAGGGGGAGCTTGTGAGGGGTTTCACAAGGGTTGCTTCAAGGATCTCTCTGCGTCGTCTTCGTCTAGAGTTTCTCGTCCGTGGAAGGGTCGGTAGAGGTAAGGAGTTGTGCATTTGGTTCTGGTTCTCTGCCAGCTTCAGGAGGAAGCAAAAGGAGATAGGTTCTCTGCCTTGCCGGGGTGGCAAAAAGGAGATTCTTGTGAGGGTTTCTCCACCTAGCCGTGGGGGCTAAAGGAGAGTCACTTTTTGTTTAGTGCAATACTTGGAGGGTGCCTCCAAGGAGTGGACGTAGGTCGAGTCGACCGAACCACTATAAATCTCTGTGTTTCTTTTCTTGCTTCCGCACGTTTAATTCCGCATTATTTTCGTGGTGTGATTTGGTTTATGTGACTTTATTTCTTTGTTTAAAAATGAAGTTTTTAAAATACCAATTCACCCCCCCTCTTGGTTAGTTTGGGATTGAGATTTTTAATAATAACAATCCAAGCAATTTAAAAGCAATTTAACAAGTAATGGTAAAATAAACATTAGAATGAAATAAACAATCACATTCCATAGATTTCTACAATTACAACACTGTTAAGTATCAATAATTATTAAACATAAAAAACCCCTAAACCGACAATCTAAGCATAATTAGTTTCCTCATTGTCATGCTCGGTTGATGCAGGCGTAGGTTGATTTCCGCCAAACATCTCACTCAATCTTCGGAGGTCATCAAGTATTTGAGTGTTAATGTCCACTTGTGATGTTTGAAAATTTTCTAGCTTCGTTGTCAAATTAGCTAATTGTTGTCTATATAAACAATCATGGCTGCTTGTAGAGTAGTTGGAGGCAGAAGAGGACTATCCCTCATATGTGTAGGCTTGCGAGCCTAATTCATAAATTAACACCTTCTACATTCCACCTACTGCATGCGATCAAGTATAGTAGTCAGAAATATCTGCAAAATTCTCAGAGGATCCCTCTCCAGGTATGGCGCTATCGAAGCTGTGTGTACTCATTATACAAAATATAACATAAGATTAATCATCACTTATAATATTTCTGTAAGTATAATATCCTTATATACTTACATATACCCTCCTCGCTCTCTCATACACCCACTGTTGGTCTTCCTAGCACTTAGAATCTCTACCAAACATCTGATTCTGTAATATACTTAGATTAGTATGCATAACCAAAAAAATTATTAAAGTACATTAAAATTCTTACCAATTGTCATTTGTGTCTAATGTGTGGAACTAAACCCCCAGTATGGAGGGAGCTACCTAGGCCCCTGACGTCAAAAGCTTGATTCTGCTTATTTTGCTCCATCCTCACTATATAATCCGGGTTGCCCAAAGCACTACTGAGCTTGGCCCATACACCCTCTCTAATATAAAGTTATTGCTTGCATGTCCTCCTAATGTGAGTGAACATGTCTCGCAAGCGAGTTGCTCTACATTTCTCAAAATTTATTCTGATTCAACTACCATGCTCAGGCAACCAACAAAAATCTTACTTTATAAACCAAATTTAAAAAAAAAATATTTTTTATTAACTTAATAAAATATGCACATATGTTAACAATATTGCAACTTACTAATTTCAAACTCTCTGAACCATATATCGTGCACTTTCTTTGGAACTTTCTTCCAAAAAGATATATGGAGCATCAAATCTGCTCCGTATGATATCTCATATCTTGTGCGTGGGTACTTTAATGGATAAAATCTACACAAAATATTTAGTTGAAAATATTATTTCTCAAATATATATGTAATATAAAACATACATGTTTACGTACGTGTCACCCTTAGGTTGAATAAGCAAGCACCCATCTATAGTCGGTGCTGCAGCGTCCTGTGTGGAAGGTTCAACTACAGTCGGGGTGGAAGGTCCAACTATAAAGGGTTGAGGGGGTAGTGGGTAGCAAAATGGTGGAGCATACAGTGGATAGGGATCCATCTGTGTAGGGGTCTAGCGATCGAAAGTGAGGGACTGTGGAGTAAAATTGATGACTCCTTATAGTAGGTGTACGTAGGCAAAGGGGGGCGGTATGAGTGGTAGGCTGTGAAGAGAAGGTCCCCTTAGTATCTCATACCCATATTTTGGGTATGAGTGTCAGTCTATGAAGTGGCAGCCAATCTAATTAGTAAAATCATAGTATTTCAATAAACAAATGAAGTTCATCAATTTATAAGAATTATATAAAAAAATTATCAATCAATAATATGCGTTATATAATAAAATAAGCTTATATGTTCTATCAGTTATATTTATGTTGATGTTTTTATTATTTATTTTTATCAATTATTATGTCATGTCAATACATCATGCCAGCACTCTATATCAATATGTACATCAATATTTATCAATGTTTCTATCATATGCTATGCCATGTTATATTAGTATCAATGCAGGTTCTATATGTTTGATATCGTTTCTATCTATCAATCAATTAGGCATATATTGTTATGTAAATATAAACATGGATGTACTTTAGAATAGTGAGACACGACATCCATCTTTCTTATGATATTTTCAAATTTTCAACTTCAACTGTCGATCAGTTGGTCATCAGTCCTTAACTTAATCCCAACTGTTGATCAGTTGGTCATCATCTTTATCTTACTATTATTATTCATAAATGTTAAATCAATTCACATATGACTTTGATCAATAAATCATTAAGAGTCATCACCCTTTGCTTGTTGGTATAATTCGGTCAAACAGTTATATTCTACAACTAGGCTTACATCACAAACCTTTATTTTAAGGTAAGCCCGTCGACCCACCCTCCTATATAGGGTGTTAACATTTCAAGAGCCTACTAGTCTTAATTATAATGTTGACAATCATCATTCTTTGCTTACATGCAAATGCTATATTTATCTTATATCAGAAATATTATTTTTGTTATGTAAGTTCAATATCATATATGAGATATAATAATTTATGAAATATAGGAAAACCTAAACACTATGCATTCACTTTAGAAAACATAACTATTATTTTATCAAATAAAATTCTATAATATTACAGTATAAGTGTTATAAGAGTCATATTTACCATATAAAAAATTATACGATAAAAGTTTGATAAATCAAAAGATAATATATATATATATTTGGCAAATTTACGAGAAATAAAAATCATAGAAATTAAAATAATTGAAAAAAGGAGTAAGAGTATTATCACTTACATCAATTTAAATAATTTGTAATAGAAGAGATAGGAAAAAAAGCATTGAAAGACTTTCTCACTCCTCTCTTTCCGTTCTCTACTTCTTCTCCTCGGCTTCCCCATCAAGGAATGAAATAATTAAGTGGGAGGGGGGGGGGGGGGGTGGGATGGCAGGAATATATATATATATATATATATATATATATATATATATATATAATATTTTTAGCTTCTAATACGCGGTGCCCAAGATCCGGCACTGCTGCACTGCATATGGCTCTCAGAGTTACTATAGAACAAAGAGCTTAGTGCTGCCGCACTGAATTCTTACGCCTAGTGTTGCTCCCCCTGCGCCACTGCTCCCGAAAATACAACGCTGCAATGTTGCCTGCTGGATTCATATTTCATGTTTCTCAAACAAATTCATTTAAAATTTTAGGTTAATAAGGTTGACAAGATCCATCCATCCAACGTACAAAATAGAGATGAGTGATTTTGAACTTTTACTTAAAGCTTGACCTCATCAATCTCTCTTGAGAAAAATTTGACAAGCGATGACTACTTCTCATCAGTTATCTTCTCTTCATGATGAAGAGTCAAAGTCAACACCTCACCATCAAAGTAGTATCTCATCAATGGCAAGAGTAGAAGTTAATGCTCAAGCTCTAGAAAGTCTTATTCTTCTCACTATAAAATCAGATGATGCTTCATACAATTTTACTCTAAGACTAGTTCTCGAAATACTTACCAATGCTCCTTGAATCATTTGAGTCACCATCTCCTTGAATTCAGCTACTTGACAAGCAATTACATACTCTTGATTTTCTTGTTAATAGATTCATCTCATTCTCTTTAATGTTATTTTATTTATGTAGTACTCCTTTTCTAATTATTTGCATTCTCCATACTCACCATACATTTTATGATGTTGAGCTCACAAATACCCATGAATAACAACAAGCTAAATGAAGAATATATATATTTGAGTTTCCGATTAATCGTTTGTTGTGATAGGTTGCTCCTTTTTGAACATTCACAAAATCAACTTCACAGATAATAGTTATTAGGAATGACTAATACATTTTTTTTTTGGGGGTGACTAATAAGTTTTACTCATCAGAGTATTAAGTGAAAAATATCAAATTAACTAAGGTTTCGTTTGATTTTTTTTTGTACCTTTGTAAAAGACAGTTTTAAAAAATATTGGTTCAGAAAATGGAGTTTTCTACCGGAGAAGCATATATAAAAAACTTTCTCAAAACAATAGAAAAATGAAACAAATCGAGTTATTGGTAAGTTGATTTGACGAACCAAACAGTAAAAATAAAAATAAATTTATCGTTTTAAAATGAATAATCACAAAAAACTTCCAATCAAAGGAAGCCAAAGTTTGAAGTGACTCAATTTAACTTGAACTGAAATGAATATAAAATTTTCTAAACATTCGGGTGCACAACAGTCCAACGGATTGAATTCCTACCGAACGTCCGGCCGCGATCCGACGGTCCCAATTGGCGCAATCCTCCCGAAAATTATCCATTTCTTTATATTCATTACAAGCACAAATTGCTATCTTCTTTGACGATTTTGATCCATATTGAAATGAGTTCTTCGAAGACGATTAGGAGGCTTGCGGTTAGTTCGCCGGTGCCGGCGGACATCGACATAGCTAACTCGGTGGAGCCGCTGCTCATATCGGAAATTGCTGAGAGCCTTGGCCTCAGGCCCGAGCACTACGATCTCTACGGAAAGTACAAGGCCAAGGTGCTCCAATTGCACGAGAGTTTTTACTCTTTTATTGCTTGTTTTTCTATTCTCTATTCATTTGGGATTGATGGGCTTTCAGGTGCTTCTATCGGTTCTCGACGAGCTCAAGAAGTCAGACGATGGTTACTATGTTGTAGTCGGGGGTATTACTCCCACGCCGCTCGGGGAGGGGAAATCAACAACGACTGTGGGGCTCTGCCAGGCTCTGGGTGCTTTTCTTGATAAAAAGGCGAGTTTTTGCATTAATTCGACTTCTTTGTACTGCCATGGAAGGATTTAGGTTTATTTGGAATGAATTTGATTTACGTGTATTTTTTTATTCTTGGTCTCGAGAGGCCGAACCAGCCTTTCAATTGAGGATGGATAATTTTTTCATATAAATGAACTAATATTAAAACAAAATTTTATATTTCATTATAACTGATAAATTGAAAATTATTATAAGCTTATTAATCTATTTTGCATTTTTTTGATAATGTTGCATTACAGTTTTATTAAAAATCAAATTGAACACATCATTTTTATTGTAAGACACCAGACAGTTATTGAATCAATCATCGCCCATCTTACTATGCTATCGATGTTTGACAATCCTTGTTGCAAAAAATGAGCTCTTCATTGTAGCATTAATAACTAGTAAAGTTAATGCTAAAGTAATAAGTTTGTACACCTGATGATACAGATAATCTTTTTTTATCTTAATAATTTGCTTTGCAAGATCAGCATTACTGTTTAGAGAGTATAACTCATCACTGGTATACATATCAATAATATAAGTTGATAATTAACTTTTAAGAGTCACGAGCTCAATTATAAAAAATATTACTTGAATATAACTCTGTAGACGTATCAATTTTCTCTCATTATAAGCAAGGAATGAATCGCTTGAGTTAAAACATATCATACAAAGAAGCAACTCAGTACTAGATTTAGAAAAATGATTATTTAGCTTTTGAAGTTGCATGTCAACTATAATATAAAATAGTTAAACATGATAATGATGCAGATTTGTTATTTCTTCATCACTTCATATTGATCGGCGACAAGTTTTGTATGTACCATTCATATTTGGAACATCAACTTAAAAAATACTACAAAAATGTGACATTTCATCTAGTAAAGCACTCAATCTATTCCCCTTTAGTATATGTAACCATTATTTAGATATTTGTATCAATTTTATCACGTTTTTAATATCTTGATATTTTCTTTATAATAATTATGATAACTTATTTATAATCCTCAAGATATCAATCATTAAATGCATTATAAAAATAAAATTAAAAAACTCCATACATCAATTAGAATGTCTGCTTCAATCGACTGTTGATCATCTTCTCTTTCTTTAATAATCCAAAGCACCTCAATTATAGAAGCATACATTCTCATGAGACAAATTAAAGTATGAAAATGTGAACTCTTTCTAGTATCACTAGATCTTTGTAAATTAGTCTCTTAATTTAAACTTTGACTCAGTTATTAGATTATTAGTTTTAAGAAGTGAAAATATTTTATCATGTTAAATAGATTTAAGAGCATCTGATCTCCTACAAGAAACTCCAATAATATTTATAATTCTAGAAGTAAACTTAAACAGATGTTTTACTTATCAATGATTATTCATTATAGCTACCAAGCATAATTAGAGTTGATGGGCGGTGGGTGAAATAATGAACATAAAATGCTTGAAGGTTATCATTAAGAATAAGCGTCTTCAAACCATTAAATTTTCTTCTCATATTTGATGCCCCATTATAACCTTGACTACGTATCCTGTGTAATCTTAATGAATGCTTTAACTACTATTTTAAGTGTAACTGTATTAGTTGAAAAAATATATTTGATACCAATAAATCTTTCAATAACTTAACTTTTCTTATCCACATATCTCACAGCCATTGCCAACTTCTCCTTTGTTGATACATCATGAGTTTCATCTACAAGAATGGTGAAATAAGAATTGCTAGTGTCATTTATGATGGAAACAAATGTTTCAGCAGTCGCTGCACAATAAATTTATTCTGAACTTCCGTTGAAATCAGCTTCAATTGAACACTAGCATTTTCAAAAGTAAGGGTGTCAAAATGGGTCCGCGGGTCGGGTTTGGGCCGAATCCAGATTGACCCGGGTTTAAACAGGTTGACCCTAACCCGACCCGTTTTTTGTAAACTGGTAAAAAAATTTGACCCGGATCCAACCCGTACGGGTTGCCGGGTTGACCTGACCCGCCCCACGAACATGAAATGGATGTAGTCAATAACAACCGTGTATTTTTATAAGGGTTATTTTAAGATATATAAAATAAAATTCACTATTTTGAAATATATTATTTAAAAAAAATAACTTTCTGCCTAATCCTCACACCGGAGTAGCTCCATATGTCCCTATGTCCGCCTCATATTTCACTAATGCACATTCATCTACCTTCTCTCCACCCCACCTTCCGCCAGTCCCAGCCCTCCAATCCATCTCCTTCTTCCTAAATATCATAGCACAAGTCAAATCCTTGACAGATCAAAGAAGCTACCAACCTTGAGAAACAAGAGACATTTGTCCCATTCCATTGATATGTGATCTCCAACCCACTGCTTCCCCAAATCTATTTCCATCCCTTTGCCAACCGCCAATCAAATCCTCCCCTCCCCATGCACTTGATCATCTTGACGCGAAGAGGAGACAAGACGCGGGTCACGCGGTCCTCACGCTCTAATGCGAGTGACGCGACGACATAGAGTGGCTGACGAGAAAGGTCACGCAGGACCTTTTTGAGTCAATTTAGGTTGGTTTCGGGTTTTACAAACGAGTCAGAAATACAAATCTGAACCCGACTTGTATGATAAACGGGTTGACCCGAACCTAAAATTTTCTTGGTCGGGTTTCGGGTCATGTCAAATTTTGACACACCTATTCAAAAGTAGCTTTCTTTATTTCTTTATTATGATGAGCAATAAAATGAAATAACTCTAAATAATTATCTTTGTTATCTAAATCAGATGCCTCATCATGACCACGAAATGACAAACTTTGACCAAAAAATGAAAAACTTTGCTTTAGAAGAAATCTAACACAACCAACAGCTGCATATAATAGTACTATATATTCTTTTTTATTTTTATCATTCTTACTAAATCATAATGTCGGAACACTATAATTTAAGATTTATTAAATCTTCACATTTCTGTTCTGCTTTATTGTGAGCACTATTATGTTTTTCAATATTAGCTAATAATTTTTCTTTTCTCTTCTATAAGTAGTGATCAGAAATTGTATGCAGAACCAGCAGTGGCAGAATTGAGGAATACTGAAAACTATAAAAGAATGTGGAATACAACCTAATGATATGGTTATAGATAACATCTAAATCATCACCATGACCCTTAATGATTTGAAGGTTGTTAGACCAGTCCATCAGGTTGAAGACTATTAGACTGGTCCAGTTAGTTCCATCCTGGACTTGCTCTATTTTATTAGAGGCGGAGCTGGAGTTCCACCCCGTGAGTTTCATCCCCTCCCTCAGCTGGCTATTATGAAGGACTTAATGAGGTTTATGAGGGAAAATTCAGAGGGATTGTTTAGGGATTTCCTTTATTTTTGTATGCTTTAAGGAGGATATTTTCCTTAGGGTTAGGGCATCTTGGGGTTTTTTTAGGATGAATTGAGATTGCTCTTAGGTTTGTTATGAGTCCAGCCAACGGTTAGTATTTGGAGGGGCGAATCTTCCTCTCGAATTGAAGATCCATTGTATCTTATATATTTCCTTCCATATTTCATCAATTAAGAGGGTTCTCAAGTGTTTGGCCTCAAAATCCTTCTCAACTACTATTTGCACGTTGTTGAAATGTCAATTTCAGCGAAATTTTTCTCTCTTTCTACTAGTGCTTCCTATCAAATTGGTATTAGAGCGGCATCCTAAACTGAAATTGAAGCCTTTCCTTGTTAATTTCTATGAAATTTCTCTCAAAAGAGTAGATTTCTGCTGTTTGAAGAACATAAATTATTGATTTTGTTGTTTGGACCAAAGATTTGGGCATCGATGGCAGCTAAAAGGTTGATTCCTATAAGAATGACTTGGAGGAGAGATGAGCCGAATTAAAGCAATGGTGGAGGACAAAATTTCCTCCATGGAGGATAAGTTCTCCAACCTAGAGGAGATGGTGAAAAAAGTGTTGGATCTTCATAACCAAATGGCGGCACCAAAGTCAAGAGTGGCGGTAGGAGGAAATACAAATTCCTGCAATCGGAGGGATGATCATGATGTGAAGATCTTGGGGGGAGAAGAAAGAAGACCTCCTCTAGAGCCTATTCATAGGGAGGAGATAAGTATAGGGAGAGGCGTGAATATGTTGAGTATGAGCGAAGGGGTGCTATTTTTGAAAGGAGAGGGATTGATCCTTATCGTAGAGGTGCTGATTTTGAAAGGAGGAGGGGGGAATTTGAAGATGGGTTTGGGTATGAGCGTGGAAGGAATGATCGAGAGACTTGGGGGGGGGGGGGGGGGGGGGAGGGGCACCTATTTGGGTAATGAGAAATTATGGAGGAATCAAGGGGAACAGAGGCGATCCACAGGTAAGGAAGCCTGAAAATGCCTATTTTTGAGGGAGAGAATGCACATGGGAGGATTAACAAGGTGAAGAGGTATTTCACCATCAACGTATTGACGGAGGAGGAGAGATTGATGGTAGTTGGCCTGTGTTTAGAGGGGAAGGCATTGGCTTGGTACTAGTGGAGAGACATGAGTTGTTCTGTACAGAGTTGAAGAGAGTTTAAGGATAGCTTGCTAGAATGTATTCGAACCAGCAAGGGAGGAAACTTTTATGAACAGTTTTTCTCCTTGACATAAGAAAGATCGGTGATGTATTGTGAGAGGTTTGAGTACTTAGCTAGCCAACTGGATTGACTCTTTGAGATTGTATTGGAGGGGAATTTATGAAAGAGTTCAAACCAAAGATCCATGTGGTAGTTAGAGTGATGAGGCCTTGTGATTTGGAAGAGGCTATGAAACTAACACAACTAGTAAAAGAACAGAAGTACTTTGAGAGGGGGGTCAGAGGTAGCATTTTATGAGGCTCATACATGATGACTACCACATTTTTGGCACCCAAGGGGCCACTATTAGGTGTTTCTCGGGAGACCCCAAAGGAGAAGCTTGTAGGAGGGGGAAACTTCAAGAAGCTTACTGAGAATGAGCTGCAATAGAAGAGGGCGAAGGGATTGTGCTTCTGATGCGATGAGAAGTAAGCACTGGGACATAGATGTAAGGACTGAACTTTTCAGGTTCTCATCATTTGTGATGATGAGGAAGCTGAGGAGGGAGGTGGGAGTGAGGTATTGGTAGAGGGAGAGCTGCAACTTGACATGACAGAGGTCTCCCTGAATTCAATGGTGGGATTCACTTTAAATCACCCCATGAAAGTGAAAGGAGAAATGACAGAAAAGGAAGTGATAGTACTGATAGATAGTAGGGCTACCCATAATTTCATTTTCAAATAGGTCATAGACCAATTAGGGGTGAAATTGACGGACACAGGATGTTGTGGAGTGATGATGGGCACTGGGAAGGTGAAGACAAGAAGAGGAGTGTGTAGGGGAGTGGTTCTGACGATACAGGGGGTCTAAGTGTGATAGAACTTCCTTTTATTGGAGTTGGGGAGCACTGATGTCCTCCTGGGGATAAAATAGCTAAAGACCTTTAGTGATACTAAGGTTAATTGGGGAGCACTGACGATGGAGATGGTGGTGGAGGGAAGAAGGTTGATGATTAGGGGCGATACAAGGTTATTTAAAGTCATCATGTCACTCAAAATCATGGTGGGGACCATACAGGAGGTTGGAGGAGAATTTCTGGTGGAGTTACGGAGCATAAGGTTGATTTGATTGGAGGAAGAGGGAGACATACCTCCTTCAGTACAACCACTCATACAGTAGTTTAATGAGGTCCTTTAGTCATCTCAAGTATTGCCACCATTGAAGGAGTAGGAACATGCCATCACCTTGAGGGAGAGGGTGTCACCAATTATTGTCAGGCCATACTGCTATCCTTAGATTCAGAAGGATGAGATTGAGAAACTGATCTAAGAGATATTGGAGGTAGGGATCATCAGGCCGAGTGTGAGTCCTTTTTCGAGCTCAATCTTAATGGTCAAGAAGAGCTGGAGATTTTATGTTGACTATCAGGCCTTGAATAAGGAGGCTATATCAGACAAGTTTCTCATTCCGGTGATAGATGAGCTATGTGGAGCAGTGGTCACGAAGATAGATCTAAAGTCTGCATACCTTCATATTAGTATGAGAGAGGAGGATGTTTCGAAGAACGCATTTAGGACTCATGAGGGGCATTATGAGTTCCTGGTAATTCCTTTTTGCCTCACCAATATCCCTGCTACATTTTAGTCCCTTATGAATATGATGTTTCGATCATATCTCAGGAGGTTTGCATTAATTTTGTTTTATGATATCCTGGTATATAACAGGTCAGACAAGGAGCATTTGGAACACTTGAGGGTGGTCTTAGAAGTGTTATAGGGGCACTAGTTGAGGGCCAACATGAAGAAGTGTTGTTTTGCACAGGCCAGTGTGGAGTACTTGGGCCAACATGAAGAATTGTTGTTTCTCTATTATATTTTTCTATTTTTATTTTGACAGAAGCACGGTACATAAATGTTTTAAGCCTAATGAATTGTTTTGGAAACTATTACATATTAAATAAGCAAATATATATGCAAGTATACAAATATATGAAAGAAAATGTATATAAAGAGAATGCATACAAAGAAAATAGAAAGTAAAGTTAGAAAGCTATATATATATATATATATATATATATATATATATATATATATATATATATATATATATATATATATATATATATATATACATATATATATATATGATACTTATATGAATGAATGAAAAATAAATGAAAATAAATGAAAAAGAAAAGGATATGCATGCAAATTTACAGGAGTTCACCCATGTATGATACTGGTTGGGGAAGCTACATACCCGTGCATGTTAAAATGGAAATAAAAATGTAAATGAAAATGGTTGTACCTTAATTGATACATTTAGATAGTGCTCATATATAAATTGAAATGATTATGAAAATGATTTAAATGTCAAGTCTGTTAAAAGAAATGTTACATGGAAATGAACAATTATAATTGAATATAAAATGACTTATGTAAATTATAAGGCTTATAATACATGAAAGATGTATATATATAAATTTTGTATTAAGAAAAAAAGAAATATATATATATACATGTGTTACTATTTTATAATTGATAATGAGTATCCACCGAGTTTATTTGGTAAAACTCAACCCACTAAATTAATGTTTCAGATAGATCTCCAAAGAAATAGAAATGACAGAAAGAGAATAGTAAGTTTAAAGAGAACGACGCATTAATAAAAACAATTAAATTATGATTGATGAAATTATTAGCTTTGATAAGTGAAAAAATTGATTTAATGAAATATGCCTTGTATTAGTGGCTCTTCAGTTGGATAAAGAAGTCTTTATTTTATTTTACTTATAAAATGAATGAAAAGTTACTACCATCCGATTTTTGTTTTCATCTCGTTAGTTCGAGCATCCGGGCTGGGTCGTGACATCTTGAGCTTGGGAGATAAAGTTCTTCGGATGTTTTCAAATGAAAAGATTGTTGCTGAGATTTGGGTGAATTGGAGAATCTATATATGACTAATTTTTTGTGAAAAAATTATATCTAATATAGAATATGTACTCTTCAAGAAGGATGAATTTAGGAACTTTTTTTGAGTGGGGCACTATAATAAAGTTGAGCTTTTTTTGAGTGGGGCACTATAATAAAGTTGAGCTTAATTTTTTTTAAATTCCATTTTAGAATGCACTTGTTGCAAGTTGGCTAAATGTCACTGTTCAGCTTAAAATACCTCCAATGGTTTCTCTAAGATTGTAAGACATGTGTTTGCAATTTCTTCCTCAATTTTCTCTTTTTTTGTCACATATTCAAATTTTTCATAAATAATTTGATCCCAAATTATAAAATAAGTGGGAATTAGATGTAAGCTGAGTTATCTAATATGATAACTTAGCGGGGACATATTCCTCTGGTGCCCTCGCTTTGGTTTGCTATGTTTCTCATTCAAGATGCTAGATAATTAGTTCATCGATGAGACTTGTGTATGTAATAAAATACCTCTTGATCTAGAAATATTGATGTGGCAATCAAAATTGAAAACCAATCTCTTCTACTTTTGAGTTTGTTGCTGAAAGTCGATGACAACTTAAAAGATATGCTCATGTGTGGAAGAGAGACTCTATCCATGGACGAGGATTAGGTCAGTCACACTGAATTTGTAAGAATTGTAACCTAAATATGGGCAAATTATTGGGTCAGGTGACCGAACGCAGAGATAGGTCCGGATATTAATAAAATATTATTTTAAATTTAGCGCAAGTAAAGCACAACTAAAGCGCAAGTAAAGCGCAGGTAAAGCGCAACTAAAGCGCAAGTAAAGCGCAACTAAAGCGCAAGTCAAAAAGCGCAAGTAAAGCGCAGGTAAAGCGCAAGTCAAAAAGCGCAAGTAAAGCGCAAGGTGACGCGGCAAATTTTTATTGGATGTCCGAACTTATTTTTCGCCTCCGGTCACCTGACCCAATAATTTGCCCTAAATATGAGGCGAAGGAGGGTAATTCTTGTGAAGGAATAGTAGCAAGAGGGAGAACAGAGCAATGAGAGAAAATGATGTTGCAACTAGAACAGAGAGAATGATGTTGCAATGAGAGAAAATGATGTTGCAACCAAAACTAGCAGAAAGCAATGAAACAGTAAATGAAAGTAACGGGTATATTCATCTATATGTCCTCCGCCTGCTTACAGAAAGCATATATGTCAATAACTACCTATACCTTAATAAGCTAAGAGGAATAAAAGAAAGCCTAGAACTTTTCATAACAGAAAAGGGAATAAGCCAGGTCATAAGGGAAGTGTGGAGAGGGGGGAAGCAAACGGTAAGAATGTAAGATGCCCTGAGGATAAAATGATCCACATCAGAAAAATAATAGTTTAAAACCCAGATTGAAATTGAAGGCTGAGTTGAAATATCACACCCACCATAAAAAATGCCTTTTCATAAGAGATTATCTTGAAATAAATAAGAAAAATGTAGACAAATCCAAATAAAATGGTGATGCAGTTATTGCCTTGGATTGTTATGATTCCTACCATAGAACTGTTCGTTTTAAACATGGATTCAGTTAGTATAATGGACTCTGACAACTCATTTTGCACGACTCCTGATAAAACTTGGTTTGAGAAATTTATAACCATAGGAGGTCCAGTGAATTGGTCATGCAAAATCATTGGGGTGTGATCAATTCTATTGAGAATGTTCGATTGTGTGGAAAGAATACTGTAAGATGTTAGGTATTTTCTTGAGTTGAAAAGAAATTAAATGTCCGTAGGGATGTTAGTCCTGAATGGATGTACATTTAAGACTGAAGACAGGATTTTGAGAGTATCTAAAGTTGATCTTGCAGTAATGAAGGGCACTAGAAAAAGTGGACTTTACTCATTACAAGGGAATAATATAATCTGTTCTGTTGGAAATGCTTTAAAATAAGGTTGAATTGTGGCATAGAAGGCTTGGGCATGCTAGTTAATTCAGTCTGAATGAATTGAGAAGAATTATTATGTGATGATCACATTGGAGGATTGGACCTTTTGTGAAGGTACATATGACATTATCTATTTTTTCTGTTACCTCTTTGGCCTTCTAGACTTCTAGTGGAATGGTGTCTTCTTGTGTAATTATAACTCGGAGCAATACAGTGAAATTCATGCTGTCATGGATTGAATAGGATTTGACTTATATTAAGAAAGGTAGAGGTAGACCTAAAAAGACTTGGTTAGAAAATATTAGAAATGATCTTTCTTTATTAGATTTAAATGAGAATTTGACTTTTAACAGAGCACACTGACGAACAAGAATTCATGTAGCCGGCCCATATATTGGGACAAAGGCTTGATGTTGTTGTTGTTGTTGCTGTGATGGATTTAATAGGATTAATCTCCACCACAAAGTATTCATGTCTTTTGTGACCTTATTATTTTTTATCTTTACCTTTTATTTTCGTTCACATAACATTTGGATACTTAAGTAGAAACTTTTATCTTTATAGATATCTAATTCTTTGTTATCTGGTTGATGTTCTACATTCTTTGTTTATTTGAATGTGTGATATAGAGCTTTCAATTAAACTCAATGTGTTTCTAGATTCTGATAGTTGTGTTCGTGCAGTTGTTTGTAGGTATGTATTTGATACTCCAGCTATTTATTTGCTATTCTCTTTAAGCATTCAATCCTATGGTTTTTCTGTCTCTTAGGCTTCGTTTGGGATGGCTTTTTTATTGCTTCTTAAAATGACTTTTTTATTTTTTTATAAAAAAAACCGCTTTAAGAAACAGTAAAAAAGCCAGTCTCAAATGAAGCCTTAGTTTCCGTTGCTTTTACAAAGCTCATCTATATGCTTAGCTTCTTTTGTTTGTAGGTTGTCACTTGCATCCGTCAACCATCTCAAGGTCCAACTTTTGGAATCAAAGGCGGTGCTGCAGGTGGTGGTTATAGCCAAGTGATTCCCATGGATGAGTTCAATCTTCATCTAACAGGTGACATCCATGCCATTACTGCAGCAAATAACCTACTTGCTGCTGCTGTTGATACCCGAATCTTTCATGAGGCATCACAGTCTGACAAGGCTCTATTCAATAGACTTTGCCCGCCCAACAAACAGGGTGAGCGGAGTTTTGCTGATATCATGTTCCGACGCCTAAAGAAACTCGGCATTTCTAAGACAAACCCTGATGATCTTACCCCGGAAGAAGTTAAAAGGTTTGTTAGACTAGATATTGACCCAGATTCCATTACTTGGAGAAGAGTTATGGATATAAATGACCGTTTCTTGAGAAAAATTACAGTTGGGCAAGGACCAGAAGAGAAGGGAATGGTTAGGGAGACTGGCTTTGACATATCAGTGGCTAGTGAGATTATGGCTGTGTTAGCCTTAACTACTTCTCTTTCAGACATGAGGGAAAGACTTGGTAGGATGGTTATTGGAAACAGCAAATCTGGCGAGCCAATCACTGCCGATGACCTTGGCATTGGTGGTGCCTTGACTGTATTGATGAAAGATGCCATTCATCCTACGCTAATGCAAACTCTGGAAGGCACACCAGTTCTTGTACATGCTGGGCCTTTTGCTAATATAGCTCATGGTAATTCATCAATTGTTGCTGATAAGATTGCCATTAAGCTGGTTGGTAAAGGTGGTTTTGTCATCACAGAAGCTGGTTTTGGTGCTGATATTGGTACTGAAAAGTTTATGAACATTAAAAGTCGTTATAGTGGTTTAACACCTCAGTGTGCCATTGTTGTAGCTACGATTAGAGCTTTGAAAATGCATGGGGGTGGTCCAGAGGTAGTTGCTGGGAGGCCACTTGATCATGCTTATCTAAATGAGAATGTGGCTCTTGTTGAAGCTGGTTGTGTGAATCTAGTTAGGCATATAACAAACACAAAGCTGTATGGTGTTAATGTTGTGGTTGCAATCAACAAGTTTGCAACAGACACTGATGCTGAGATGAATGTAGTGCGAAATGCTGCATTGGCAGCTGGTGCTTTTGATGCAGTTGTGTGCACCCATCATGCTCATGGTGGCAAAGGAGCAGTAAGCACGCCTTTCCTTATAAAAAAAAACATAATTGTTTCGGATTATAATCAATTGCATTTCTGCTTTCTGCTATCCTGCTTATTAATGTTGTCTCAGCAGTTAGTAAAATACAATCAATTTCATGGTTTCCTATTCTATTTTTCAATGTTTGGGTGCTCATGTTGGTTTTTCTGTTTACGTTCTAAACAAAATTATGTAGTAGTGTTTGGCCGCATCGAATTTAAATTCGATGTTGTGTGAAGTTTGTAAGATTTCTTGTGAAAACATTTTACAGGTAGCCATTGATATAGTTCTTGTAAAACATCTTAACCTTGGTTATGATTTAATTTCTTTGTATCGCAGAAAGTTCTTTTACTCTCTAGTATATGCACTGAGGACTTTACATTTACACTCTTTTTTTTTCCAGGCTACTACCATTAGTTTCTAAATAAGCCGCAGAACAACAATGAAATTTGATTCAAGTTTCAGCTTTTATCTGATGCAGTATACTTTCTGAAAATCTTCAGGTTGACCTTGGGCTTGCAGTTCAGAGAGCATGTGAGAGTCATTCAAAGCCATTAAAATTTCTTTATCCACTTGACTTGAGTATTAAAGAGAAGATTGAGGCCATAGCCAAGTCTTATGGTGCCACTGGTGTTGAGTACTCTGAACAGGTACCTCCCTTTACTATTTTCAATAGATTACCCCTCCCCCCCAAGCTTCTTCTAGTTGTAGATAATATCATTAATTGTTTATTATCAATTAGTATTATGAGCAACTATGGAACTCACCAGGCTCAAACATGTATGAATTGCATGGTTGTCATAAACCTATGATGCATAGACACGGAACGGCAATACATATATTACACGATGTGGACACGGGATATGTCAATTATTGTAGGACACGAAAATGGGTTGGATATGATATTATAATTTTAATATTTAAAAAATATTATATAAAAATTGAATAAGTATAATATTAATAATATTTTAGAAATAATAAGTCATTTAACTAGAATTTGTGCTTGAAATGATTAATATTAATTAGGATGTCGAGAGTTCGGCGTAGATGCCGTGTATCAGACATCGAGAGAGGAGATGACAATGCTGTTGAGAGTCGAGCATCGATATTATGCAATAAGTATCGGATATCAATGTCAAGAGGACATTTGTCGTCGATGTTGACAGGGCATTGGTTGTCGATGTTAAGAAGTCGTCGAACAAAGACGAGCTGTAAAGTTGTGGATGTAGAAATTGCTAACGTCGAACATCAATGTTAAGACAGTGTTAGACTTTGATGTGGAGATGATTTTGAAATGTCGATGTTGTAACGACGTCAACATTGACATTTTGTAACGAACTGAGAGGTCGATGTTGAGATGACATCAGATATTATTGTGAAATCAAAGTCGCAACCTGTCAAAGAGAAATGAAAACAAGAATATTCGATGAATGGGGTATTGAGTGCGGGTGATTGATTTGGTGTTGTGGATAAAAATAAAAAAATTAATTTTTATATTTTAAATAAATAAAATTTTTAAATACAAGAAATTATATTTTTAAAAAAAATCTTAAAATATTTAATCATACTAATTTAGTGATCATTGATGGTCTTATTGCATAAATAAAATTGTAATAAAGATCAAATTGGTTCTATTTTAATATTGTTAATGGACGAGATTGTTTAAAGTTGTTCCTCTTTAAAGATAACATGTATTGAACTCTTAAAGTATTTAATAATGTATAATTTTCCGGTGATGTATACGTGGCTAAGTGAGAGATTGTTGGGAATTTTCATATGTGGGCTCACATATTTATCTTAATTATACATTTTATGTTATCTTAATATTAATGCTATTAATTTATGATTAAATAATGATTAAATATTTATTGGCTTTAGAGCAATATTATTTCTTTTATTTAATAATTTGTATGGAGTTGTTATGTGTAGAGACCGGATTTTTATTTTATTATTAATGATGGTTTGAAAATAAAATAAAATACATTTAAAATATAAATAGGGGTCATGGTCCTCAATCTTAGGTGTCGGTTCTCATTTTACTCATAAATCGCATCCTGAGTGAAACGAAGACGTTTTCTCTCTTGAGAACCCTTCTAGACGTGGAATACCATAGATCCCACTGTTCTTCCATGGAATTAGATACGCTTCCAATTAAAGTTTTTCTAGATGATTTGACATGCGATCCAGTTGTTTCCAACAAGCTTGGTTCATGAGCCCTTTACACTCCTACTTGAGGACATGCTGACTTGCAACTTGTACATGGCAGTTATGTGAAAACATGTGGAGTGTTGGCTGACATTTTTGTTCATAGTGAGAAACCCCAAAAGATTGTTTGCAACTATGAGAATAAAATTTAGAATTTTGAATCTATAAATAATGAGTTAGAATAGTTCCTTTAGTCAAGAGAATTATTTTGGGTACGATCTGAATTGCTAAGAAAGAAGAGGGAATAAAAGCAAAGAAAGATGTAATAATCCTGAATGAGGAATTGTACGGGAATGATGCTTCTCTTAGACATGATTGCGCTAAAATGGAGAACTGTGACGAGATCTTGAGAGTGTAGGAGAGGCATATGTGAGTTCAAGCTCTGTGATTTAGCAACTCTCTGAGATTACAAATAAATATTGATCGAATTGTAGAACACTAAAATTCAATAAATATCATGGAATCATTCCTTGATGAAGGTTGAGTTGAGGAAGAAGAGCCTTGCTACAAGTTGATGAACTGTAATGCTTGATTATTTGAGACATCTTCCTGAATAAGTACCGGGTTGAGAACATGGATTTGAAGTGCAGAGTGGTTGATGCTCCAAACGAGGCAGATTTAGGCTACGTTTGGGATGGCTTTCTTATTGCTTCTTAAAGTAGCTTCTTAGTATGAAATTAAAATTTTAATACTATGAAGTTGCTTTAAGAAGTAGAAAGAAAGCCGTCTCAAACAAAGCCTTAATTAGCTAGTGCATAAGTTTCAATATTATTTAGATTAAGGGTTTGAGAAATATGTATATAGATATAATGTATAATTGTTGGATTTAATGATGAAAATACCTTTGCTTTTTATGATGTTTAATAAAACCTTAAAGAACGTAAACGATAATCACTGGAATTCAACTTATTACAACTCTTAATCATAGTCGACTTTGAAGATAATGTTCTTAGAGCATGACTTGATGATTTTATGAACAGGCCGAGAAGCAAATTGAGGTGTACAATAAGCAAGGGTTCTCAGATCTTCCCATATGCATGGCTAAAACCCAGTACTCATTCTCCCACATCCCTGCTAAAAAAGGCGCGCCAGAGGGATTTGTGCTTCCAATACGTGATGTTAGAGCTAGCATTGGAGCAGGCTTCATCTACCCACTTGTGGGAACAATGAGCACAATGCCAGGGCTTCCAACAAGGCCATGCTTTTTCGACATCGATATCGACATCGCAAGCGGTAAAGTACTTGGTCTCTCTTAAGAGTTTGGTTTTCTGTTTTTAGCTTGATTGTTGGGGCTATATGGCCTCTTTGCATTTCTATTTCAGCTTGATTGTTATGGCTATATAACATTAGCCATGAGTGCTTTCTTTGTTTTGAATAAATTATTGTGCAAGGCAAGGCACTGGTGCTCGGTATCTTATAATAAAATTGAGAATTGTTTGCACGATTTCATCCTGAATTTTCCAAGTTTTGATCCATCTACTAATTTTTAAGCTTGGGAGTTCTAAATTTTATATTGAATCCTCTGATTGTATGAAAAAGGTTTCTGATAGCAGACCAAAATTAGGCATATATGTTGCTAGGCATTCACAATGTTTTTATGAGTTAATAAATGTAATTGGTGATTAAATGAGTCATAGGTTGTCTTGTAACCTCTATATGTACTTCATATTGCAAAATATTAGTTATAGAAAATGAAATGAAACCCTCCTTAACTGAGTTCTTCCTTATCCTCTATCCTTGATTTCTGAAGTTTCTTGTGAGCTCGAAATGGTCGTTTGTTATTGCAATTCTTCAAGGTCATAACATCTATGTCCACCGACTTTACTGTATTTATAAATTGTTTGAGTGCAGGCGCTTTCACTATAAAAAAATCACATATTGCCGACAGATTTTTCGGCAGAAAATTGTTTAATTATTAAAATAAATTATAAATTAACTGTTAATTAAAACTAAGTTATTTAATTAAAAATTAATTAAACTAAATAATTAAATTAATAATATATTAAAATAAGATATTAAATTATTAATTAATTAGATTGCAAAAATATATAATTTTCAGAAATTATAAAAAATCTTCTGAAAAGTAGGAAGAAGAACATCAAAGAAATGAGCATAATAGAGTTTAGGTAGTTTATCTTCGTGAATGAAGACAGAGATAAATATTCACTTCTCAAAAATGAAGCATGATTCCTCATCGACAATGCTTGCCAAAGGTAGAGAAAAATTAGTCATCTATTAAGTCTGGCTATTTTCTCTTGAGAAGACCTTCGACTTTGAAATGTCTCCTTCATCCATTCAATGGCTATTGTTAACCACCTAGCATAAAAAATTCCTTTATATGATATCGATTAAGTTAACTACTAAAAGTCGATCTCTCAACCAATCATTTTTTTGACCTCCCCATCTACACCTAATTGGAGGAAGGATAAGAATGAGTGATAACTTACAACCATTTAATTCTTTTCCTTTTATTAAGGTGGTAGGTAGGAAAGATTATATCGATTAAGATAACTACTAAAATTCGATCTCTCAACCAATCATTTTTTTTACCTCCCCATCTACACCTAATTGGAGGAAGGATAAGAATGAGTGATAACTTACAACCATTTAATTCTTTTCCTTTTATTAAGGTGGTAGGTAGGAAAGATTATATGCAAATTTAATAGCCACCAAACTTTGGAAAACAAAATCAACTGTAGTCAAAATATTATCCAAGATTTTCACTAATTTAAAATGACATTGAAATCAAATTTTGAGCTCCACACAACTTAATAATCTTTCACTTGGAGATTAATTGTTTATATGCTATTTTGAGAAAGAGAATCATCTTTATATGACAATCTATTTCAATTAACCATTAAGTTGACTACGATTTTATAGTGCCTCAATTCATTGTGTACTTGGCAACTTTATCATATCCTTTGCTTTATTATCATACTACTCGTTGATCATAATATATTATTTTTCATGCAATGCCCATCTTTCCTTTGGAATCCCTCACTTGAAAAAAAACTTTATCTTAGATTACACCTCTGGAATCATCACAAAGAGATTTAACATTTGATCCCACTATTTTGTTGTTTGAAGTAATCCACATTGTATTATCCAAGCTATCACCATCGCGCCCTTGGCCACCATCAATATATTTATATGCCAAGTTCTTTTTCAAACTAGGAATGAGCCTTACTTTATGAAGCTTCAATATAGTCATATTTTACATCTTTATTTATACATCATTAACTCCTGCAATGTTCCAAGAGTTCATCATCAACCAGATTGATCTTTAAGGTAATCTCCTCCACAATAATTAGATATAAACTTTTTAGGTGGACATGAATGAAAAGAACACACTTGAGTGATCTAGGATTCTACATGACTATTGACATTAATGGGCTAGTGCATTATAGTTCACTTGCATCATTCATAGATTCCTTCATCTAACTTGAACTCTATTTATCATTCTCTTATAGATAATCCATTTTCATGTAATCAATTATTTCACATCACTGCTGTAGATTTATATGAACTTTTGATTGATTCATCTACTAAGATTTAAATCTAACGTCATAAATTTCTCATTTTGTGCTTCTTTCTCTACTGTCAAATATTTAGAGCAATAGAAGAGGATCATCACCTTAATCTTGCCTTATGACACCCTCACTTAGGATTAGATCGCATGCATTGCCGAGTTTCGTCTTTATAGATTAGCATGAGCTATTGATATGTGCCATCGTTCTATCCTGACTTCCAAACAATGGTGATAATAAGCACAATTCATAAACTTTACCATTAAAGTTGATATCAACTGAGCTCAGCTAACTTGTGACAATATTTATCTTATTAATATGTCACTACCTTCAACCATCTTGAGAATGAAAAACTTTCTAATTTGATATATTTTATTTATCACTATGATATATATTTGATAGAGCTTTCATAAAGTTAGTCGTGATCTTCTCATATAATAGTTGAAGGTACGGGTGTTATTAATAGTCGTACGACTTCAAATTCTTGTGTGTTCATGAGATCCTTATCCTCTCGGCTCATAGTTGTCGACTTCAACTTAAAGAGATATAAATGCAATTTTTTTTAAAATAAGTGATCCTCAATATTCATCTATTAGGACCATCCGCAGTCATTGCCATCGAATCAATAGATGCACACCTTCCAATATGTATGCATTATTGCTAACATTTTTCTCATATTACTCAAAAGTGCCTAGATTTAATACTAGTTGGGAAAAAGCACAAGCATAAAAGTAATAACATAGGAGGATTTGCATGGTTCATTTAGATCTATCTACGTCTATGATTATATAGAGATATAAATGTCTTCTATAGTGGAGATAAAAACATGGTACAAATATTTGCCACTCACTTATATTTCCTCTTCAAACTTAAGCATGATGCCTCAATTGATTATAATCATCAAAAAAGAGGATTAGGTGTGAATGAGATTTATATTGATATATGATTGTAGGTTTGAAAGATTATAATATAAATAAGATCTTCAGCTTGGTAGCTACCAAATGTGAAAATCAAAACTAAATTTAGCCCAAATATTTTTTATGACTTCCACGAATTTTAAATGACTTTGAAATCAATTTTATATGATAAATATGAAAAAATTAAGTTCCACATATATTAACACTAATTGCCAATTTTGGATGAATGCCGAAACAACTGATACCATGAAAGCTTCTAAAAGAAATGATGCAATTGAAATCAAAATCTAACTTTAAAATCTTGAGACAATTATAATTTTCTTCTAATCTTTCTATTTGTAGAAATTTCTCCTGCATATAGCCATAATAACAAGCCCAGCGAGATCACCCAACTCAGCTAGTGATATATCCCATCGATGTAATAATGTTTCTTGCTAACCCTTGTGACTGTCTTAAAATCTCTAATCAAGCCAAAATTCTCAATTTTGTTTTTCTGCTCAACGCAAGAAATCAGAAAAAAAATAAATAAAAAATAAAAGTCAAACTTGGATTGCTGTAATTGGAAGCACCTTTTGTGATGGTTGAAGATCCTCTCCATCCTCATAGCATTCTTTTACTTGGCTTCATTAATCCATTCAAAGCTCACCCCTAAAAAGCTCACATCTAATATCCCAACCTATAAATTAAAACTCATTACACCTCCAATCGAACACTAAACCAATATTTGCTGTCCGCGAGCTGCTCCACCTGAACACGAAAATCTGCGCCATTCTTGCAACGTGAATAATGCGACGTCTATATTGGCATCGCACTGTTCACAAACTCCATTTTTTTCTATTGGAGAAAGAGTATGCCTAGATTTTTTTTTTTTTTTTTTTCGGTTATTAAATGGAGTTCAGTTGAAGATGAGCTATTATATTTTGAAGTAAAAAACGAGTTTTTTGGTTGGAGATGCCAAGGCCCTTTTTCCTTTAACCCGGATGGTTTGTGCTTCCTGTCTTCTACAAGAAGTATTACACAGTATGTCCTCGTGATTTCAGTGACCTCTCTCTCTCTCTCTATAGAGTGGTGTCACGAGCTCTTCTGTGGTTGGATCATGTCCTTGTGGCCCTTTTGGTTTCATCTTCCAAGTGGAGAAGAGCAACCTGGAGATGCTCTAAAATAGATGGAGTTGGATGGAGTTGAAACCATGGAGGAGAGTACTTTTTGGCATTAGGAAAAAAGCTTACTGTTGCAGAAACATGTGATGCGTACGTTTGAAAAGAAGTCGTTACTAGAATCTAATTAATTTGTTATTTGCTTTGAAGAAGATAGCTGATATTATAATTAAGTGATTGTAATTTGTTCAGAAGAAGATACTAACTGTTCTAATTGAAGGACTGATCGAAATTACTTTGTGAGCAGATTGCAAAAACTGGACTTGCACAGCTGGCTGTCTGAGATACGAAAAATTATTCCATCCGGTGAAAATACCGAGCAATATCGAGCATACCGAACAATACCGAGCGGGCTGTACCGAGCACTTTAGTGACGTGGCGTTTTGGTATTGGTTTCCGGATGCATTCGATAACCTGACGGAATAATCACTCCTGAGATACATGCGGTGCTTTTTAAAGAAAAATAACAATAGAGATCCCTAAACAACTTAAGAGAAAAATTAATTACAAAAATTATTGAAACAGAAATATATTATAAATCATCTTCTGCTATTAATTCACATGAAATTCTTAAGTCATGGATGTGCTCCTTTATCTTTGGCCCAGAATGGCGTCCCAATGAGTGAAAAAAAAGCTACCAACTTCATTTTGTTTTAGACATTTAGATTAATTAAGACAAATTCACATATATATCAAATACGTAAAATCTTATCCAAAATATCTTAATTAATAACTAAAATTTTCAATCGACAGACCAAGCGGTTGGTGTGTTAGAAGGAATTTCTGGGAAAAATTATTACTTGTGTTTCCGGATGGGTTTGGAGGTCAATCCAGACGCGTCATATCATGCAATGCATAGTGCATTTGGTGACGTGACATATCATGTTTGACCTCCAGACGTGTTCGGACTTCGCACAAATTAATCTTTTTTTGGGAAAAATTATTCTATGCGGACTCCGAATGCCGTTCGGAGACCAATTAGAATATGTCACGTCATTCTTTTACTGTAATGCGGCTCGATATAGTGGCTCCGTACAGCTCGGTGCTACCGCTTGATTTCGTTCGATACCGCGGTATCCGGACGGAGAGCTGCCGTGGGTGTCCACACAAAACAATTTCTCTTCGGAGGCTATCTATTGTAAAGATTCTGAATGGTGTGAAGTCGACATTGGTGTGAAAAGATGTATTATATGACAATTGTATTGGTGGCTACAAATTTTGTAATAGTAGTGGACTGGAGGTACTGTGCCAGACGGTGATTGATCACTCGATTTGCCGGTCCGCTTGTGAATGCTTAGTTGTGGTAAATTGTAATTTAGTGCCGTGGAAGAGGAACTTTTATTCTATTCAGTGAACGTACGCAGAAAAAGGTTCGGTTTTAGGTAAAAAGTTACTTGTACAGGCGCGAAAAACTCGGTACAGGCACTTTTTTGCCTAAAACCGAACATTCCTCTGCGTACGTTCACTGGATAGAATAAAAGTTCGTGGAAGAGAGACAATTCTCGCCATAAATTATTTCTAAAAATTAATAATAAATTATTCAAAAACGTATGATTTCTCTAAAAATTTGTATAGGAAAATAAAATTTAAGTTTGTATATTTCATTATGATCAAAATTAGAGAAATATATTAATTGTTTCATTTTGGTGGAAATATGCCCGAAATACCTTGAGGATCAAAATTGCCTTATAGAAGATCACTGACTAAATTTTAAAGACTAATAGTATTAGGGACGACTTTCTTGTTGCTCCTTAAAACAGTGTTTTAGTACACAGTTTCATTTGGGATGACTTTCTTATTGCCTCTTAAAGCAGTTTTTTAGTAAAAAAAATACTTTTTATACTACAAAGCTGCTTTAGGAAGCAGTAAGAATACCGTCCCAAGACTTCCTTTGAGAGAGTTTTTCTTTGCTGCTTTCTAATACAAAAATTTCTTACAAGAAAACCGTTTAAAAAATAATTAGAAAGTTGTCTTAAACAAAGCCTACATATACCTAAATTAATTTTAATAACATTAGAAAAATACTCGAATAAATATTGATCAAGTTTGAGATAATATGAGATATAAACTTAATCCATAATAAAATATTATTTGAGTTGTATTTTATCATTTATATGTGTGTTCTTCAAAATGTTTTTGATCAAGGTTTGAATATGACAGGAATAAGGTTTGAATAAAACATTATTAGAAAAAATTATAAAATAGTTGTATTTCATGTTCCAATAAAGTTCATTTAATGTTCCACCCAAGGAAGCAAATTCAAAGGTTGATTGTAGCATTTAACATAGAAAATTCAATAATAACATGTGTTAAATTAGGGTTGTCAATTCGGGTCAATGGGTCGGGTTCGGGTCAAACCTGAAACTGACCTGACACCGTTCTGGTCAACCCGAACCCGACCTGTTTCTAAAAACGGGTAAGTTTTCGGACCCGAACCCGACCCGATTCAGGTCCGGATCAACCCGACCCGACACAAATGACCCAAAGTTTACCTAAAATTGTTAGTTTTCGGGTTAAAAATTGGGTAAATATTCAATTTTCGGGTCAAAATCGGGTTAAAAACGGGCCAATCTCGGGTTATCGAGTCAAATAGGAGTTTTCGTGTCAATTTTGGGTCATTTTCGAGTTGTTGGGTCAACCCGAATCAGACCTGATTTTTAAAATGGGTTGATTTGTTGAACCCGAACAGACCCATTTCGGGTCCAGGTTGACCCTAACCCGGATTTTTTCGTGTCAGATTCGAGTCGTGTCAAAAATTGACACCCCTAGGCTAAATAATGATTGAATTGGGAATAGGTTAATACAAGATAGATCCAACCAAGAGCAATCAAAGCATTCAAAGGTTGATCAAAGCATGATATCTGAAAAAAATGGTTGATAAAGCATTAATGATATCTTTTACTATCAAAGATAAATATCAAGTTCTCCACTTCCCCTATTGACTCCATGAATTTGATTATGAAAAACAGTCTTATTTTTTGAATCAACAATTACAAATGCCACAGTATAAATTTAAGCATTGATATCTTGCATCATTGCCACAAACAAAGTTCCTCCATACATAACTTGTATTTGAGTATATTCCATCTACATTTAGGCAGCATGCACTTTTGAATAGTTGTATAGACCTAAAGAGAAATATACACAATTATCGCTATCTTATTGGAGATCAATAATTGTTCTTCAATCCTTCTCACATAGGTCCACTAGCATATATTTAACTAGTAATGGATGTACCTAGTGTGTAAGTGAGCCGAGCTAGCTCGCAAGCCGGCTCGAGATCGACTTGTTTATGGTCTCACGATCCGAGCTTATAAAGCTCACGAGTCGAGCTCAAGCTCAAACCCGAGCCCGTTTAGTAAACGAGCTTGAGCTGACTCGGCTCGTGAGTTTGCAAGCCGGCTCGAATAATAAAAAAATAATTTTATTTTATTTATTAAATTTAAATATTTAAAAAAATGAATAAGTTTTATTTAAATGTTAAACATTGCATTTTTTTCTAAATCCCGTGTCGCCTAAATTTTAAAAATTCCGCCAATGGCTCGCGAGCTGGCTCGAGCTCGTTTACAGTGGGACGAGCTCAAGCTTGCTTTCGGACTAACGAACCGAGCTCGATAAGACCTAAAATCCACTCGACTCAACTCCTTTACACCCCTAGGATATACTATATATACTTATACCTAAATTCTTCTCCTTAAATTGGAAGTTGTTTTTCATGGAATATATATATATATATATATATCAAATAGATGCTCAGTCAGCACAAATCTAATAAAGGGATAAGCTTAATCATATTACTACATATCATCAACCATTATATTTGATGTATATTTGCACATTAACTGTTGTATGTTGGGAGTTTTCCATATATTCTACATATATGAAATTATTGTTTATCCCCCAAAGTACATGAAGAATCATAAGACCTTAGTTATTTACTTCATTTAGGTTGATCGCAAAATGGGGTTGACATCTACATGAATGCTTAATATTTAAAGCATCAATTGAATCACAATTACCATTTACTTGTGCTTCCACAATATCACAAATTTATACATTGAACTATATTAATTCTAAGGTTTCGTTTGGGACGCTTGTCATACTGCTTCATGAAGTAGTTTTCTAGTACAAAATTTTTAATTTTAATACTAAAAAACTGTTTTAAAAAACAGCAAAAAAGCCGTCCAAACAAAGCCTAAGACATAATTGTTCTTTATTTAAACCGAGCTAAAATATCTTCCTTGTTAAAATATGATTGAACTTTATTCATTAAAGATATTCAAATATGATTTGAATAAAGATCAAATAATACAGTCTTTAAGATCTTGAATCAAACTCATTCGGACAAAGCCTGAGCATAATTTGCACATATATTTCAATAAGTATATGAACACATTATTTGTTACTCTAACTTTGTTTTATATCAATGTCAAAATAACCTAAAACTACGCAATAGGATGTAAAACATATAAAAAATATATTGATTATCAGTGCATTGCTAAAAACTTAGATTTTTTTTTATCAAAGTTTGTTTGCTGAACGGTTCAGCTGAATGAAGCATTATAAGGTGGCTATTCTTTTTGTTCAATCGTCTTTCCTAATTTTCAAGGAGAAAGCTTCTCTGTTCAAATAACGGCTCAAAACCTGTCACAATTTTTTTCCAAAATAATCATTTTTTGCTTGTTTTTGTTTTATCCTTTAGTTTAAATTAATGGTGCAAATAAGTCAAGTCGAGCTCGAGACATGTCTAACTCGAGTTCAAAGGATGAGCTCGAGCTCTACTCGTGCCATGAAAACGAACATGCGAGCATTATGTGGTCTCCCTTTGCCCACTCGTTCTTTCGCCTTTACCTGCGCTTCCATGGTCCTCATTCGTCTGAGCGAGCGGAGCATCACTCACGCTCAATAATTCAAAGAGTTCGAAATTCTGCTTGAGCAGAAGCTTGAAACTTGATAAACTGAGCTTGTAAGCTCGTTAAAAAGTCGAATTAGAGCCGACTCGACTGTCAGTTACACCCCTAGCTTAAAATAAATGCAATTTGATCATGTTGTTCATTAGTTTAGTCCAATTAAACAAACAAACTACCTTCAGATAAAATAAATGTGTAAAGTACGTAGTGATAAGATCACGCAATCATTAGCAATAAAAAAATGCTATTGAAACGTGTGATTTGCATGCGGCGATTAAAATGAATTAGATAGCCAACAAATGTAATGCAGTTCATGCGATCACAGTCTTGATGAAGTCATGCGTGTTGCTAATTTCCATATAATTTATTGCGATATGCATTCATATTTATTAAGCTCCTTAATTTATTTCAAGTTGGCAGCACAAGCAAGTTTCAATAATTCTAGAACAAGAAAAATCATCAAACCATTCTTTTCTCTTCATCAAAAGTAAAATTTATTAAGGGATCATTTAATTTATTGAAAAATAAATGCAAAATAAACATAATATCTCCTAAAATAAATATATTATATTTGAAATTATTCGATTATGTTTAAAATAAATAAAAAAGATTATTCTTTTTTAATATAGGGTGCTATTCATTAACAGTAATGACAGTGTAGCAGTTTGTGGCGGTGATGATGGTTGACAATGACAATGACAATGGCAATGACGTCAAATAGTAACCGACAGACATGAACATCAGCGATGGGGCGACAACGGTGCTGATGACTTACGATGTATTCAAAAAGATGTCAATTTTGTAATAAACAAAAAAAATGCATATTGAGTGAGTTTTGAATTCACCGAAACTAAACATTAAATTATTTTTCAACAAATCAAACACTTATATTTCTAAAATTCCTATTATTACAATGCTTTGCTTAATCAAATCAAATAGCTAGGGATGCAAACAAACCGAACCGAGCCGACTATGTGAGTGTTCATGTTTGAATTTGTTTATTATTAACTTGTTCAAGTTCAGTTTGTGTTTGATTTGAGCTTTATTGGTTGTGTTCATCTTTGGTTCGTTTAAATTAATGGTGTTCATGTTTGGTTCGTATTCGATTCGTTTGCTGATTATCGAGCTTTAAACAAACAAGCCTTAACGAGCTATGTTCGTGAATATATTTAGCGAATTTTTTTACACTATCAAACAAACACGTTCATGGATGTAATACCACGATCTGCTCCAGAATCGTCCAGGACGATCTGGGATCGTCCTGGGATGATCAGTGGAATTCAGCTCCAGAATTTGCCCAGTTTTGCTCCAGGTGCTGTTCTGCAGGCATCGTCCAGGCCGATTGGAGACATCGGCCAGGCCGATTGGCACTGTAGAAAATATCGTCCAGACAACAGCCCTGAGTGGAGACCAGGCCGATCCATTTGGTCGGATCGTCCCGGGACGATGTCGCGATCGGCCGGGCCGATCTGTGTATTATAAAGCTGATTTCAGTCGTTTTGAAGAGAGAGAAAATCAAAAATAAATATCTGATTTACTGTTCTGAGGAGAGAGAAAAAGAAGATTTTGGAAAAGTTGATTTCGGGAAGACGCGGAGCCGTTTTCGTTCGAAGAGACTGTTGAGGAAATTGCTGTGCACGAGGTAAGGCACATTCCACCTTTCTCAATTTTCAGAACCGTCGTGTTTGGCGGTATTTTCTGTCCGGATTTTGTTTCCGTTAGCGATTTTCGTCCGTATCTTTTGATCGGTTCAGTTTTTACCGCGTAACTTTTTGTATATCGTTGCCGTGCCGGGTGTGCACGTTTTGACTATATTTTGAAGATTTTTGTCCGGGTGTTTTTGATTCGACTGTGTTTTTAGTCGACTGGATTTTTCTGTGAAATTGGAAATTATCTGTGCAGTAGAATAAAGGTTCTGAAATGTTGATATTTGTATTCTGTGTGAATTTGGTGAATTTTGATTTTCAGGAAAATTGTGTAAATTCTGTATACTGCCGTTGTGCTGCCCGATTTTTGGGTAATTTTTGATTTGTCCGGAAATTCTTCTGATTTGATATGCTATCTGTATAAGCTATAAAAAGGGAGTTATAAGGGGTCTGGATCCTATGAGATTCAGTTAGTGTCTGGGAATTCTGAAATGAGCTCAATATACATTTTGATATCTGTTCTGTTCCGGATCCGAGGAAAAATCTGTTTAGGTGCTATAAGCACTATTTATGTATTCTGGTAACATCTGTTCTGGTGCTGTAAGCACAGTTATTCTGGTGCCGGGGGCACATTTAGCTATTAATTACTCAGCTATTATTCTGGTGCCGGGGGCACACTTAGCTATTAATTAAATATCTGATATCTGATCTGATATGTGATTCTGATACGATTTTGTTCTGTTTCGTTATGATCTGTACGATTCTGATCTGTTATGTTTCTGATTTGATACGACTTCTGTTTCCGTACAGTTCTGTTTGATTTGATATCTGTCCGATTCCGTTCTGATTTCTGTACGGATTTGTCTGATGTTTTGGTTTTGCGATTATGAGGATTTTGATTGGAGGTTTGTCGCTTTACTGAGCTGTTGAGCTCACCCTTGCTTTCTGGTGGTTTTCAGGTTCTGGGAAAGGGAAGGAAGTCCAGGACTAGATTTCAGAGTCTGATCAGTTTAGGTACTTTTGTACTTTTGATTTTTGTACAGTCATGGCTTTTCTGTTCTGTATTTCTTTCTGTTGAAAGCCATGTACTGTATTTGTAGATGATTATTTTGAGGAAATGAAATCAGATAGATGTTTAGTTCCGCTGCATTTGATGTTTTTAGTAGCTCTGTGTTTGTTGTCTGTTGAATTAAAACATTTGGAAGATTTAGTTCCGAACCAAATTCCAAAGCTAGATCCTGGTTAGCTATTCTCGTCGCGATCCGGCGCGGGCGGGATCCGTCTCGTCTCGGGTCGGGTCGTGACAATGGACATACGATCTATGATTCATCTTATATATATTTGTTCATGAACATCTTAAACAAACAATCTAACAAACATTGACAAATGTGAAATATTTCTTGTTCATGACTAAATTCATTATATACATTAAAGGTATAAAACAGAATGAAATTAAATTTAAAATAAAAGCAATTGTCTATTTAAAATAAAAATATGATTAATCTATATGAATATATTTATCAAGCTTATTTACGAGTTCTAAATCGAACATGAATCGAGCTTTTATTGAGCTTCTTATCGAGCTTAATATCGAGCTTGTTCACGAGCTTCAAATGATGATGTTCGTGAACATAAATGAACTGAAAACATTAATGTTCAATTTGGTTTATTTAAGGACCGAATATTAAAAATGTTGTTCATGTTTGTTTGTTTAGTTAGTTAAACGGTCACAAACGAGCTTTAATCAAACCAAACAACGAGTAGCTCGTTAAATATTTGGTTCACTTGCAGTCCTACAAATAGCTCTCACTACACTATTCTTGGAACATATGAGGACACTAAATCACACAGAGAAGGGAAAGATTCTTTTCCTGGAGCTCCGCTAGGGTTCCATCGACTCGCTAGGGGTTCCCCTCGGTGGTGCCGGTGTTCTCGGTGGATTCTAGGGAAGTTTTTCTCTTCTTCTTATGGTGTTTCTGTTTGGTTTTTTCTTTTGGTTTTGTTTTCATTATGTCCATCTCCGGTGCTTGCCCGGATGGCTCCGAATCACATATGCCACTCTGGTTTTCTAGAGGGTTCGGTTAAATCGCGTTCATTTTTGGAAGCTCTTTCGGGATCTTCCTCTGATGTTAAATTTCTGGAACTTAAGATAACCTCCTTTTGTGGCTTGCCTTCTCTGTGGATTTCGGAGCAGGAAATCCAAGCTCTGGCAGTTATGTTTCAGTTTTCATTAGTAGGTTTCTTTCCCTCGAAACATCCCTCTCTTGATTCTATTCAAAGATTCTTCTTCAATCTTAAACTCAATGGTGAAGTGTCGGACACCCTGCTCGATCCATCACTTATCTTGATCAAACTGGTTAATGATCTTGATTAATGTAGGGTTTTTTTCCATAGATCTTATCTTGTATATATTTTTACATGAAAGTTACCAAGTATTCTCCTATTTTTGATGTTGGTGTTGAATCTTTGGTGATCCTGATTTAGGTTTCTTTTTCGTAGTTTCGTCCTCATCTTTATTCCCCTTGTATTCTTCATGATTTGGGTTCTAGTTTTGACAAACCTTTGAAGATTGATTTGGCCACTTCTGTTGGCTCTAGGCTTTTCGTGGCTCGTCTTCTGGTGGAGCTTGATATCACTAAATCGTACTCGAACAAGTTTTGGTTAGGTCCTAAGAAGATGGTATATGTGCAGCAACTGGCTATGGAAGAATTCCCACCCTTTTGTGCTTCTTGTAAATGTATTGATCGTGTGGTGGGTAATTGTCGTCCTCACCTCTTTGATGATCCGCCTAATGCTAATCATGATGTTTCTAAACCAGCTTTGAATCCTTCTCTTCCCCCCTCTTTATCCTCTGTTGTGCCTATTCTCAATAGACGGGAGAATGCTAATGTTGTTGTTGATAAAACTGTGGAGTTGGGTAAAGCGGATATTATTGTTGGGAGTGCTGGTGAAGTTTTGGGGGATAATACTGTTCTTCTTAATCCTAATTTAATTCATGTTGTTTCTGTGGTGGTTGAGAAGGAACATGTTTCCTCGGTTCCTTAGGTTTGTACTGGTGAGGTAGGAGAATTGATTGTAAACAACTGTGGTATTAACCTTAAAGCTAGCTTTTCATGTGTGGATGTTGTGGCTGTATCTGAAGATTTTCCTGTGGAGGTGTTTTCTGGGGATGGTGAGCCTTCTCATGTTTCACCAATTCAGGCTTTGGTTGTTTGTGATGTTTCTTCTCCTTTGGAATCGGTGGCCTGGGATGTTGTTTCTCCGTCTGTTAATTTGGTTTCAAATTTACCGTTTCATGTTGAGTCTGGGTTATCTCCTACTGCTAATGACTTGGAGGGAATTGCTCTTTTTTTTTTAATATTCCTATTTTAGTTATGTCTAATGAAGAACTGAAAACTCATGTGGCCCGGTATGTGTATAACTCTGTCTTGGTTCAATCTGATTGGATGGATTTGGATGAGTCCCTTTCTACGCCTTCTAAGGAGGAGGATGAGGATTTTGGTGACCATGTAAATGATAATATATATCAAGCAATTCTCAATGGCACTGGCAAAAGGCGTAAAAGTAAATCCAAGAAGAAATAGGATTTTGATTTCTCTATAAATGTTACTGCAATGAACTTTGTTGGCTATTTGGACTTTGTTGGCAACCTTTATATAGGCTATTTTGGTTTGAGTGGCTGTCACCAAAGGATGATATTTGATTCTTATCCTGCTGTGTGTGTCTCCCTTTTTTGAGTCTGCTTTCTTGCTTGTGACTTGTTGTTTTGCAGCTTGGGCTGTTGTTCGGATCATATTGTATTTCCCTTTCCTTTGAATAAAATTGGTTTTCTGTTAAAAAAATGAGGACACTGAATTTAATGATATATTAATTGCTAAAAAAATAATAATACATAATATATTAATTTATTATAATGAATAATAATTTCTTAAAATGGGTTATTAATAATTTATTAGTTTTTTATAAATTTAGTCGTTAATTTCCTTAATTTTTTATAATGAATAATAATTTCCTAAATCTCTAGCTAAAATTCTTTGCATGTTTCAAGCTCTTGTTGAAGGAAACCAAGGCAAGCAACCTTTACACTATTTCAAACTTTTATTTTCCAATTATTATTTTTATTTTTTTTTACTTCTTCTGTGAATATATACAACAAGCATTTTTCTTGCTAGCGTTACCTTTAGCCTATGAGATTCCAAAACCATCTCACATGTTTGATATAGTAACGAAAGCCAATTGAAATATTCTCTATTATAAAAAGGTAGAGTAAATGACCTAGGGGTGTTATGTAACTCAAGTTGGTCAAAAAAAGGGTCTGAATAATCAGGAGTTGACGGACTATTACAAGTACTCAGTGAGCCGGCGGGGCTCGGCTCAATAAGTGGCTCTTAAGCCGAGCTCGATGGGTTAACAAGTCAAATTTGAATCAGCACTGGCTCAACTCGTTAGCTTGTGACCCAACCCGTTTTAAAAATATTCTTAAATATATTATGACTCAAGATTTTAAGTATAAAATTTTAAATTATATCTCAATTTCTTATATTAACTAATTTATTATTATTATTGTTGTAAATTCTCATTCTTCTCATCATTTTATTATAAAAATTGCTTAAAATCATAATCATTTTCTTTCTTTCATAATAAACAAGCCGGCTCGAACTTGTACGTAGAATAAAGCTTGAGCTCAAGGTCGAAGTCGATTTATTAATCATGCATAAGCTCAGCTCAAGTTAGAGCTAACTCAAACTTGGCTTGACTCGTTTATGCCCCTAAACTAGACAACCTAGAATCAACAAATGACAAAGGTGGTTTGGATAATCTTTCTTCTGAATGGAAAATAATATATTGGGTCTGCTGGAATCAGCAGAGACTATAGGTAAGCAAACTAGTCCTCTGAAAAGGAAAGAAGATTAATTGGACAATTATAATCAACAAAGAGAAGAGAATCATAGATCACATGAATGACTTGATTGAGACAATTTGGATAGTTCTACTTCAGAACAAAGGAGATGGGTTGAGCGATGTAGAGTCGGTAATGTGGGGAGAGTCCAACAAGGCAAAATGGCAAACACACATATGTATATAAACATCTCTCTCTCTCTGATCTCTCTCTCTCTCTCTCTCTCTCTCTCTCTCTCTCTCTCACATTTCACACTGCAGGAAAACGCTTTGTTACCGGAGGCCAAAATCCACCAGTAACACTAGAAATCCATCAGAAATTCCCACTTTCCAGCGAAATACCGGCGAAAACTGTTCCGACGGTAATTCGCGCGTCGGTAAATCTAAATGGCGAAAACTTTCTGCTGGAAATATTTCCAACCAAACAATTTTTTTATGAGAAAAATAAGAGTTGAGATATAAATTATAATTATTAAGTCAAGATTTTTAATGCATGTAATATATTTATAAAAAAGTTGTCATATAATTTATTGATCAAATTTTTTATCAAATTGGATCTTAAAAATATTGTATTTATTTTGATATATGTGTAATATTCATTTTAATTAAATTTTTTATGTATTGCACTCATTTTAAAGTAAATTTAAGTGTGGATGATCAATTTACATAAAAAAAAATAGTATTATTTTTATAAAAAATAAGACCTAACAATTCTATGATTTAACATGCAAGACTATGCTTTAGGCTTTGTTCGGAATAATTATCTTACTAATTTTAACAATAACTTTTTTATAAAAAAATTTACTCTAGCTACAATATCATATCAAAGGCACAAACGGAGACCACTCCCAAATGGCTTACTTTCTCTCGACTCAAGCGGTCTGTTTCGTTTTCCCCTTTGCTCCTCTCTCGCTACTCTCGACATCGAGTGCAACTTTCGTTTTTCTTTCCGCTCCTTTCTCGCCATGGTTTTTTTTTTTTTTTTTTTTTGCGCCTCTCTCGACATGTTATTTGCATTATTAATTTTGATCTTAGAGCTCTTTTTGACTCTAGCAATAAGTTGGTAAACATAACTATTTTAATATATTGTAACATTTCAAATGAGATGACAAACCGCTTGAAAATTCACCATAGGAAAACCGTAGAAAAATTTATCATTGAAAAACCGCCTAAAACTTGCGCCAATAATGGATGATTTTTCTGTAGTGTTTAATTTAGGCCCCCCTCTGAATAAAATTTCTGGCTCCGCCACTGTTTCCAGCAGCATTCCGACGCAAGAATATGGGAAACCGACATCTTTTAAGTTAGCAAATTCCAGTGTTTTGTCCACCGGTATCTCCAGCGGAAACTATTCACCGGAAATACCAGCAGATATTCCGCCACCCTAGTCCATCACACTATTATTGGCAGAGATTACCGCCGGTAAGGACGCCGGTTGTTCAAACGTAACTATTTCTGCCGGAAAACTCGAAGGTAATGACATGTTTTTCTGTAGTGTCATGTATGTTCTCAGTTGATTCTTAAAATATTCACAATAGATCAAAGCAACATTGAAGGGCTGCAAAAAAATTTTCTTACCTCTATTAAATTCACAATAAAATAAGCAATTTTGATACTCAAAATTTGATTAAATTCTCAATAATTTGAGTAAATATCCCCAAATACAAGAGATGGACCATCAATAATATATAGAGTGAATGCATGGAGATAGAATAAAGAGTCATTACCTTCCATCGTCAGCAGCAGCCTGCAGGCGTGCTATGACATTAAAACAAAAGGACTCGATGCATAGAACTACAGAATTTGCTTGCTGCAAATTTTTGGTCTGATTCAACTAATAAAGTCGATTGGAAAAGTATTTTTGACAAACAAATAAATGGAGGTCGGGAAGATGACATTTGCTCTTTCCTAATACTTCTCGGCCTGGCCAATTCGTAAAAAGTCTAAGGGGCCTTTGCTTGTCCTTTTCTTCCCAGTTCCATTAATTTATTAAGTATTCTGTCTCCAAACAACTCCTCTTCCTTGTGAGGAATGGCTCTCTCTAGTGAATATATTCTAAAGATATTATTTCCGCTCTCTCTCTCTCTTGCAAGGTGAAATTGACGTGCGGCAGCCGGACACTGTCCGGAGGCGAATCAGGATTCACCATATCATTTTTTTTGTAGTGTACCAGGTGACATGACTTATCCTAATTTATCTCCCTGATGATCTGGTGATCGCGTGTAATAATCTCTCCCTTGCAAGAAAAATATATAAATGGTTCAATAATTGTGTTAAACTGTGCAATAAATTTGACAAGTTCATTTTATGAACATTTTTTTGAAATAAAAAGGAAAAACTTAGAGAGAGAGAGAGAAAGAGAGAGAGAGAGAGAGAGAGAGAGAGAGAGAGACTTCCCACACATACGAGCCAGAAGTGTGTACAACAATTCCACATAATATCCAGTTTTACAGGGATCTCCAACTGCTCAGCACCTTTCTTTAAGAAAACAAAAGAATAAATAGTAGAATTTATATCACATAATTCTTAATTATTTACATATTTATATTAATATATATCTGATTTAATAACCTCTAAATTACTTTAAAATATCGTTACAATTAACTTATTAAAACTAAAATAGATATATTCATATATAAATTTTGATATTATTTAAAAATCATAATATTATATAAATAAATATAAAAATTAAATATTAAATATGTAAATACTAAAATATTTTATGATATCTATGTAAACCATTATATATATTTAAAGGGGGTTAAATTTCAAAATAGTCTACCAATTATTAATAGATGACTTTTTTAATCTCAGAGTATAACGTTGCTCTAATTTAATCCATTGACTATACAAAATTGAACTAAAATTGTCCAATTTTATTTTGCAATTACAATATGAAGACTATTATATGAATCAATTTTATATAATTAAGGAACTAAATTGGAGCAACATGATACTCTGAGACCAAAGCTTTGTTTGAGATCTTTTTATTTTTTTATTTTTTAAAGCAACTTTTTCATATAAATTTTTTTCAAAGTAATGATAAAAAAAATATCCTATATATGAATAATAATGAGATTATTTTGATGTTTTTTTATATTAAAATGACATTAATTTTTAACATGAATCAAAATTAATGAAAATTACCTACCAATGCTTAGCTTGGTTGATAGGCTGGTATGCATGGTTGGGAACCCCCAACCTGTGCTCGATTCTCCTCGAGCGGGTGGAGCCCAATCAAGTGCAGAGGAGGTTTCTAAGATGGGTGACTCTTCTAGGTCAGTCGAGAATTAAACACGTCGTCAAAAACTCCTTTTCAGAGGTAACAGCGGGTTGATACCCCGTTTCAAAAAAAAAAATTATGAAAACAAATAAACCATCTTTCATCCGCAGCCACATATTTCATAGAGTTTTGGTATCGATGCCAATTAAAGCATTTCTCCCTTCCATGAGTCATATCATCTTTTGATTTGATGGGTTATTTGTCTTGTTCGCAAAGAGCTTAAAAATTAATGGAAGGGATGGCTGCCAAAAGGCAAATAAGAGTAAGCATAACCTCATGGTCGGCTACTTCTTTTTCATTCCTACATGATTAGGTGATTAGAAAAGCAATATCTTATTGTTTATATTAATCATATATTTGATACGTGTTAACTATCTTTTAGGTTTGAAATTATGCGTCGCTTTTTAATATCTTATAAATAAATTAAATTATTTTTTAATGGTGAAATACCAAATTTTAGTGTTTTACGTTCTTGTATCATTGTTTGCGTACATGATAAGGTTTTTTGTTTTCATTTTGCAGGGAGAATGACAGTTATATTTAGGAGCGTCCAAAATAAGTTCTTAGATCAATTTCAGATGAAATTCGAAATTGATTTGCTCGTAACATGTTTGACTCGAATCCGATTCGGCCCGAACCTGACCAGACACAATAGACCCGCTAATCCGGTTGAGTGTGATGGGCGAACGCGAGCGGATAGGTGAGTGCAAGGGTGAAAGCTAGTGGTCGAGGAGTCTAGCGTGATGAGTGTGAAGCGGGACGATCGGCTGAGATTAAAGGGATGGTTGTGTCAAATGGGTTGCATTCAAGTTTTGCGGGTTGAGTCTGGGTCAGGCTTTCTAATGCCATATATTGAAAGTTCCTATTAAATCATCAAATGAGATATGTTGTAGGCTAGGGGTGTAATGAAAAGAGTTGAATATTTGTCTAATCGAGTTGAGCTCGTTTAATTCTTATTAAGCTCAAATTTTAGCTCATTTAGTTGATCTAAAACTAGGCTCGTTTATTATTATTATTATTGGTTCGAGCTCCCTTAACTTGATTGTTGAGCTTGATTTTTATAGTTTTAAATTAAAAATTTTCATTTTTTAAGGAATTTTATTCTTAATTTAGAAATATTTTAAATTCTTTAAAATATATTAAATAATGTTATTTTAAAATTAGCTTTTAAGTATATCTTAAGTTAATCGACCAGCTTAGCCGCTCGATTGTAGGCTAGCGTGAGTTCGAATTGTTGGCCTGATAAATTTGACGCATGAGCTCATTAATGAGTTGTGTTCGAGCTAGTTCTCAAACTAACTTGACTCATAGATTACAAAAATATTCATTCAATTATTTTACATTCTAATATAAATAGACTTCAAAAATACTGTTTGGCTACAACTGCGTTATATGCAGAACTTTTATCGATCAATTTAATAGTATTTTTGGAAGTCAACTAATTTGAAATTTTTAGTATTTCAATCGTAATTAGAATTACATTTTTAAAAGTTTGAAAATACTCTTATGTAATTATAATGTTTCAATCGATTTCTTTTTTATGAAGGGAGTAGATTTTTGTTTTAAACTTACGTGGGTTCCAACTGCTCTTTGAGTTGACTCCACTTAGGAAGAAAGATTTCTTCTAAAAACTATTGAACGTTATCAGTTGATTAGATTTTTAAATAGATTTTTTTTTACAAATGTTTCAGCAGTCTATGTGCAGAGATTTTGAATTATGAATGAAAGGTAAGAGGAAATTCTATTGTGCAAAATAGGGGTGTTAATTTCGGATTACGGGTCAGTTTCATCACTCGGGATAACGAGGACAGCGGAATGCCATGCGTCAACGGGGGGCAGGCAAGTCAGCGCAATGGGCAGACCCTCACAGACGCAACACGGGACAGCTGGGACGCGACGCGGATTGGTCTTGCCGCCTCAGAACACGACGCGCGACGCGTGATTGGGCTTGGGATGTGGCACGGGCAGCTCCGGACCTCCGGTCAGGTGCGGTCGGCGCAGGTCATTCCTGGGTTTAGGGTCAACCGAACCTAACCCGATTTTTAAAATTGGTCAAAAACCCTAACTCAAACTCGACCCGGTTCAGGTTAGGATCAACCCAAACCCAAAATTTTCAAATGGGATTCAAGTCAGATTTTCGGATCGTGTCAAATATTAACACCCCTAATACTATGACAAACCCATTACATATTAAACAAAGAATGTGAAGTCAATCTACGATGTGTATATTTGCTGCAGAGAAAAGTCACTGATGATCAAATTTGTAATAGGAACTGAGATTTGTTCAATCCAACTGAACTAATTAATGGTCTCCGATGGATCTAGGCCAAGAAAATAAATTTCTAAGGAGGATTATAATTAATTAATAAATATAATGCTCACCCTAATTAGAGTGTTTTATAGCCTAAGTGAATTATTTTGGTCTAAATAATTGTCAGTGTAAATATGCTTTGATCATTGCGGTTTTGCTACGGGTGTGTTGATATATGTGACACAAGCTTACTACTTTATTAGTATAAATTCGGAGCTAAAATTGAAAGTAGCCAATTGCTTGATGTTGGTCTCATGAATCGAGCACACATCAACATCAATTCACCTACTTAATGGGCGGTAGACCTGTAAATATTGGATCCGACCCGAAAACCCGACTCGAATCCGTCCCGAAAATTTCAGATTTGGGTTGACCCGAACTCGAAGCGGGTCGGTTTCGGGTCCGAAAAATTGACCCGTTTGAAAAATCGGGTCGGGTTCGGGTTGACCCGAAAACCCAGAATATCATCCTGAACTGACCCAGAAAAACACATAAACCGTCTACCCGAAGGACCCTGCCCCGGTTGCCCCGCTTCAGTTTCGCGAAGGGCACTCGAGCGCGCCCTGCATCCTGCGTCGAGCCATCGCGCTCACCTCGCACGGCCAAGCCCTCGCGCGCGCCCCGCGTACCGCGTCATGCACCAGTTCCGCATCATGTGGCCAGTTATGCGTCAAGCTGTCAATTGCCTGTCCGCGGGTCGGGTCGGGTTGACTCGAACCCGAAGCAGGTCGGGTTCGGTCCAGAAAATTGAACCGTTTACAAAAACTGGTCGGGCTCGGGCCACCTGAACCCGAATAGTGCCAGGTCAATTTCGTGTTCGACCCAAACCCGACCCGTGACCCGAAATTGACATCCCTAATGGGAGGTATGGATGTACAATGATTTTAGGCTAAAGAATCATTCAGCTTTGAATTGATGACCAAAAAAAACTCTCCAAGGGTCAAATTGGTAATCAAGAGTGACTAGGACTTGATCTAAATCTATTTGACTCACATTCAAACAAACCAAACTAATTCAAGCAATGCAAATTGTGGCAAGTTGGTTCTCACTTAGGAGTCCTACGATAGTTTGCATAGAAATTAGTTCAGCTAAAATCTCCCTATTAAAAGTTTTATGTCTGGTTGAGAGTACAGAAAAGTTATCTATGTACATCATTTTCTCCTCTTAAAAATAAAATAAAATCTAAGAGATACAAGCAAACTATAATTATCTATAATTATTCTCCGCTAGAATAATCATAAGATTTCTTTGTTAGATCTAGGTCGATGAATAATGAGATTCACTTCCATTCTCTAGTCCATTCTAATTTGAAGTTGCTTTCAAAATGAGTGCCACACATTTTCTTGTAGTATTTTGATTTTTAAATTTCTCCAACTCAATAATTAACGCGATGAGAGTTTATTAACATGTAAATGAGTTTGCTTAGAGCATCTCCAACCGAATATCTCATTTTTCACTCAAAAATGTCGTGAAACTAAAAAATGCCGTGATTCATCTCCAATCGAACTCCAATTTCCCCCCTTTTGCAGGTAACAGTCATCTTTTCTTTCGCGCGACAAGTTTGATAGAGAGATAAAAATGGCGGAAATGAACAATGCAACGCTAATATTGGTGTCCCACTGTTCACCCGCAGCCAAATAGCGGAAGTTTTACCGTTCGGCTGGAGCTGGCGAGGGGTGTCATTCAAGCGTTGGGAGTTTGATTAGAGATGCCCTTAGTTAATCAGTCTAGGGTAAGCCTTTCAATCTCCATCATAGTTGACATTAATGCTAGAGGCTACCAAAATGTTTATATATATCATGAATTTATTTAATCTTACAAAAGGAAAAAGGAAATTCTCTTTCCTACTAATATCCCATATCCTCTATCTAGATTTGATTAAATATACACTACATGAATATTTCAACCCATCAATTTGAATCTTATCATGCAATACTCAGATTGCTTTATAGGTGATGTCAACTAGATTATACCTAGCTGTGTCAATTTTTGGCATGACCTGAAACCTGACCTAGAAAAATCTGGGTTCGGGTCAACCCGGACCTGAAACGGGTCGGGCTCAGTTTCAACAAATCAACCCATTTTAAAAATCGAGTCGGGTTTGGGTTGACCCAGCAACTCGAAAATGACCCGAAAATGACCCGTAATTGAAACAAAAACTCGTATTTGACCAGAAAATCCGAGATTAACCCGTTTTTACCCATAAAATCGAAGATTGTCCCGATTTTGACCCGAAAACTAGCAATTTTGGGTCAACCCCGAGTCATTCGTGTCGGGTCAGGTTGACCCGGACCTAAATTGGGTTCGGTTGACCCGGACCCTAATCGGGTCGGGTTCGGGTTGAAGATTTTATTGAAGGTTTAAAACATGAATAACAACTTATATAAAATAAGGGTACAAGTTTCGAGACCTAATGTCTATGAAGAAGAAAAAAATGAAATAATTATCATTATTCTACCTACTTAGAAAGGAACATAAGTTTAAAAATGTTTTACAAAGGCTTATTGAAGTTGGTGGGAATCCTTTAGGTGAGATTAATGAATGAAGATGGCAATAAATCTTTAGTCTAATGTCTAAGAATATCATTGGAACTTTATGGTGAAAAAGTGAGGGGTTTGGAGAAATTTGGTGGAGGGAATTCCAAGATTAGTTCTAATAAGTCTTTAGAAAATTCTTTCAATCCAACAAAAATCTCGAGATAATATTTAAAGTAAAAATTTTAAAATCAAATTCAAGACAATCCGAACTCCAATCTTTCGTGTAACTTATAGTTGAACTGAATGTCTTGATAAGACAAACCTACCAACACAAAAGGTGATTCAATTCAACTCCAAATGAGCATAAATTAAGCACTTAAAGCATAATTAAAAATCTTAGGCTGTTAATTGGTTGGTAAATTGATCTCCAAATCTTGCTCCCTTGGAGTCAAATCAAGCATTTAAATGTGATGAATATAACAAACCAAAGATTATTTCAACATCATTAAAGCACTTAAATGCTAGAAGAATGGTCTTTGATAGACCTCCAATGGAGTGCTTTGAATTTTAGGTACATTTATAGAGAACTTCACACTCATGATTTATTAATTGGACCTCATTCTCTATATGAAAGATGAGGGCAGCTTGGAGATTAATTTGAATATTGAGAGAGCTTCAAACATAAGACTAATGTTATCCAATTGCATTATCATGTCGTATCCATCCGACTATCACAATCGAACCTTCACGACTAAACAGTATCTTTTGAATATCAGTCATTTGATCACTATCATTCGACTATAATCCACCTACCACCATCGCTCGGTTACATTTCTCTGACATCCATCACTCAACTACAATTTTACAATGACCCAAAAGTTTAAAATAAATTTATTTGAAATATATAAAAATATGATCCTATAGGTAGCACTTTGATGCTGGGTTGGAAAGTACAATAATGCTAAAAGCATTGTAGTGCCAAAAAAACATCGCTGTGGCATTGAATGCTCTATTCTACAACAACTATGGAGGCAGCTTGCAGCACTGTATCATGCACATCGCGGTGTTGGGCACAAAAATTAAATTTTAATATTTTTTAAATATCCTTGTAACCCACTACCCCTCCCTCACACTCATTTTGCTTGGTCGGGAAGGAAGAAAGGGCGAGACGAAAAGAAGGGAGAGAGCGAGAGAGAGAAGAGAGAGAAACTTCTTTGGGGCTTTTTTATATGTCATTCTCTTTACAAAAGTTGTTCTGCTCATAGTAAGTGACTACACTCTTACTCTTATTTTTAATGGTTTTGATTTCTATTATTTTTAGCTCCCCCAAATTAATAAAATTATATATTTTTTTCCTGATTTATTGAACTTTCACTTTATAATTTTTTGTATATGACATATATGAATTTTAATAAGCATTTTAACTGTAATAATATTGAATTTTATCTGATAAATCTATAATTATGATTTTCTAAAGTAAATGCCTAATGTATATGTATATATATATATATATTCATTTTATAGATTAGTGCATTTCATTCATAATATTCACTGAGAAAATAATTTGACATATATAAAATAAATGAATTAGAAGCTTTGTGGTTGATTTAAATTAAAAAAAAAAATTGATAAGTTTTCTGAAACTTAGATCTTAGGTTGGTCTATCCCAATTCAACACAATATGACCAATTCGTCTTTGGGTCATATTTGACTGGGTTGTGACATATAGTCACTTAAATCATCCACATCATAAATCTAAAGTCATACATTGGGTTTCAAGGTTTGGGTTCCACCTTCACATGGTCGCCCCTATTTTGAAGATTTCTATAAATCCACTCCATGAAAATCTAGTCCAAAGCTTCTAAACTAATTAATAATGCCAACCTTCACTAAATTTGCTATCATAGCACATAGTTGGAGAAGACAAACACTGAACAATCCACTAAGGGAAAATTTTCTTCATTTGACAATTAGGTAAAATCTTTATCCTCTATCAATTTTCTTTTAATGTAGTTTATTTATATATTATATAATTGATATATTCTCAAAAAAATTATCTTGGTCAAGCACGAATCGCGAGGCAAAATCAAACAGGAAACTTCAAAAATTAAAATCAAGAGCATTCGAACTCCGATTTCAGCGAGCTTATAGTCAAACTGAGCGTCTCGGAAATACGAACCCAACGACACCAAATTCAACCCAATCTAAGCCCAAATGTGTCCTAATCAAGGACCCAAAGCGATGTTGTAAGGTTCAAACCACAATTTGAGTTACCAAACAGTCTCCGATTTTAACGAGTTTATACTCGAATCGAGCGGCTTGACGAGAAGAATCCAACGAGCCCAAGATCGCCGAATTCCAACATAACTAAGGCTTTCAAATGTCCAACGAACGGTGTACGATCGTAGGATTCAATATCGGTAGTCCATTCGACCACTCCCTATTCGCCCCTGATCTCATGACTATTTACGAGCTATGCCACTCCAGAAAAATTATAAATAGAGCCCTCATTCTTCACGAAGGGAACTCAAGTGAAGAGAGAGAAGAAGAATGGAAGAAGAAGAGAAAGGGGAAAAGGAGAATCCTCTCCTCCTCGACCACCGTCGGAGCTCTTCCCGCCGCCTGAATACGCCGGAACTCAGCCGGATTTTCAGGAAAAGTCAGAATTCTGCAGAACTTTGTAAACTTGCTTGAAGAAACAAATTGTAATCTGATTGCCCCGACTTGTGAGACGAATCAGCCATTTGTAATTTGCAAAAACACTAGTGGAACTTTACAACTGGGCGATGCCCCGTGGTTTTTCCCCTCTTTCGGGTTTTCCACGTAAAAATCCTGGTGTTCTTTCATTTTCCTGTTTGTGTGCTGAATATTTGTGCAACGTTCGGGCGCGAATTTACAAACTCTACTGCCGTGTATATTCTAGCACGCAACAATAATAGGTTTGCTTTGTTAGAGGGTAATATTCTAAGATAAACACGTTATTCATCCAATTAATTGACTCTATAGACTTGACTTTAGTCGTTTTTCATAAATTCCAATTATTTCCTTGCACAACATGCCATCTAAATCCGCTAGATCGGAGGCAAGATTATAGAGGACCTTAATTGATCATGATGAGAGATTTGATCAAGTCCAAAACTTTTATAACCTTAATTTTCTTCCTTTCACACAGAGAGAGAGAGAGAGAGAGAGAGTATATACCGGGTTTCCGTTCTGGGTCGAGTCGTCGGGCGCACGGTAAAGAGTAAGAACACGTGACGACATTTTATTGGCATCCGGATGTAGAGCTACATCAGATGTCCGGATCTAATAAAAATTCCCATTTTAGAGAGGATTTCGCATTTCAAATAAGAATATTATTCATGAATCACAACAATCAAGTAAAAGCTTAAATATGACGGGTCACCTTTGCTAAAGAAAAACAAAATAGTATGATCTGTCGCTTCAATTTTGCTTTCCTTGAAATAGGCCACAGAAAATGATTGCAACGCCCATATAATAAACGAGCAGGTACCACATAAGAATTAACCATTTTTTAACTTTTCCATATCGAGAAATAATGAAGTTTCATCATTTTGATTGCCATCAGCGAAAATTATTACAAATTCACCCATTCTTTTCTTATTTAATTCATATCGAAACAAAAATACTATTTTGCAAATTAGGGATATTTAACTGGACAATTAATGTTTTAATAATTTTGTAAATTAAAATATTACTTCAATAAATTGATTTTTTTTTTTTTTGAATGAACGAGAATTTATGCTGAAATTCCTTCCTTTTTCAACGGGATGTTCCAAAAAATATTGTCTTATAGTAGAAAGTGTAAGTGAATAATAAGCCGACACCTACCGATTCTTAGCTTGGTTGGTGGGCTCAATACCCCTCGAGCGGCAGTGCCTCTTAAGAGGTGTCCAATCAAGTGCGGGCTAGGAGATTTACGGAGTGGGTGCCTCTTCTGGATCAGTTGAGGATTAGTCACGCTGCTAAGAGCCCTTTCGGAGGTAGCAATGAGTGAATACTCTGTTTCAAGAAAAAAAAATAAACCGACTCGTAAGATGTCTCGAGGTTGGAACTATAAATGACTCCTGAGTTGAACTCGATGAACTAATCAACCAAACTTTAACACGCCTCGTTATCTCCCAAATCAGCTCGTTTAAAAAATAATAATATAAAATCCATTTAAAATATATTAGTATTTAAAACTTTAAGAAAAAATTTTAAAAATACTTAACAATAAAGCTCACTTCATTATATTAAATCATTGCTTACTATTTTTTTTCTAACTTCTCATTCTTTTAATTATATTCTTATAATAATTACTTAAAGTCAAAATTATTTTTTTCACTTTTTAATAATAAATGAATGACATCGGACCGGAGGGGGTTCGACGAATCCACGTTGATGATCTAGTGGCCGTGTCCTGATATATATCCAAGAACTCCTTGGAAGAAATCACACTAGAATAAAATTCAGGATACGAAAAGACACTAAACTCCACACAAATATTATTCATCTCAAAATCCCCCCCTTTCAATCAATGTCTACATATGTATATATAGACAAATATAGCAACATAATAGGCTATATGCAATAGAAGAAAGCACTAATCCTATACATTCATATAAACTATCAAACAGAATCAATCTAGCCTAAACTAATAAAATTAAATAGCTCAGGTCCGGCATCATAGTGCCGGGGTAGGAGGAACTTTAGAAGATGTTTGATTGTCCACCCTAAGGAGCTGGATTGGGTTGACTAAACCGGTCTAGATATTTCAACCCATTAACCTATTTGAACCCGATTAACTAATCAAACACGAACTCAAATTAGAGGAAAACTCAAACTCCACTCAACTCATTTACATTTACACGTCTATATATCTAATAGTGACGAACAAGCGGTAATTAAATTAATATAATAGGTTAAAATTAAGTATTAAAAAATCCTTTTTTATTTATTGAAATCACTATTCCCTCAAATAAACATACAAGCTTCATTATTGTCGGAACACAAATAATGGTGGTAGTGAAGTCCAGCTATAGTTAACTATTTCGTGGTTGCTTTCAACTTTCCTGATTGCTTGGATCCCAAATAACAGCATCCACTACAATTTCCCAGAGTTGTAGCTTAATCAACCTCTCAAGCTAATTAATACAAGTCGATGAGAAATTTTGACCATTTTGACAAAACATTCAACCAAAACTATTGGGTTGGAATTTATTAAGAACCCATTAGTCCTTGGCCACAAAAACGCATGGAAAGTAAGAAGAAACGTCAAACAATGACCGTGAATTGGGCAGGGATATGCTCAAATGCTGACAACTCTCATCAGCTATTTGGCTAATTGGTCGGCCAAATTTTACTATTTTTATTTTTTTTATTTGTTTTAATCATTGATCATTTGAAATTGTCTTATGTTATTTTAATAGTAAAAATATTAAATAAAATGCAATTTTTTTCACCATTGGTAGCATTTTGAATTAGATTTAGTAGTAAAAAATATTAATTCTTGGTGGAATCTAATTGTACCGATCAATCGTGTTTGCATTGTTAACTTATTACTATATCTCAATTTTGTTAATCGGGATTATGGAAGATTGCAAGGAGGCCTACCCTACCTTGAATTTAAGAGTATTGAGTATAAATATATTTTTTTTCATTCTAATCATATAAAGCTATTATTCTAGCATTATGACAAAGAGCAGTGTCATAATACTCCAAAACTCGGGGCTACAAGACTATCAATCAAGCTTGAGGCAGAGTGGAGCGTCGCTGCAATCCAAATCCTAACGCCACAATATTGAGAGTGGAGCTTGATAGTTTTTATTAAAGTTCAATAGTTGCACACTAGAGATGGTTTTTATCAATTCTATATAGAACATAATGAAGGCTTCATTTGGGACGGCTTTTTTATTACGTTTTTAAAATAACCTGCAAACTTAATTACTTAAAAAGGAATTAAGAAAGTCATCCCAAACAATGTCAAAATGAGATTAGGGATGAGTGAGAGACAAAGAGATCAATAAAATTTCTCCCATTTTCATAACAAATGATTTAGGGCGATGTAGTTCTAAGTTTTTTTTTTTTTGGGACATTTAGGCCATTTAAGGCAAACTCACACACACAACGCATACACATGGACTCGAACCTTGGACCTCTTAGTTGGAAACCTAAGCTCTCAACCAATAGGCCAAGGGGAGTTGTGTAGTAGTTCTACGTTCAATCTTGGATTTTTTTCTACTGCATTTTCACTTTCTTGTTTGTTTTCGCTGCGGTGTTTATGCTCAACAAAATAACATTCAAATTTAAAATAAAAAATAAAATAACATAACATGAGGGGCACAAGCCATTTCAAACCAAACAGTTCTATAAAATACAAGAACAAGCTTGGCATATAAAAACTACATAATCAGTTAATTTAAACTTTATATAAAGAAAATCTAAAAATAAATAAAAAAAACGTCACCACCCAAAAAAAAGGAAAAAGCCAAGACATTTCCATGCTTCATAATGATTAGGAAAAAAGAAAAAAAAAATAAAGAAGGGAGAAAGAAACCAAGGTTAGGGGATAATAAAAGCCCTTCGGAAAGAAAATATTTACAAATGATGCCATGGGCAAGCGTAGTAGTGTTCAGGAAGCCGCCGACGGCTGGCGAGCAAAAGGGTAGAACCGGGGTTTAGGGAAGAGAGAAGTAACGAAGGGGACTGGCGGCTTATCAGAGCCGGTCGGAGGAATTGAACCGGCGGTCGGAGCGGCGGTTGAAGCATGGTTGGCAGCGGCGGCTGAGGAAGAATTGGAGGAGACGCGCTCGCAGGAAGGACACATGGAGAGAGTGGTGGCCGGAAGCTGCATGTAAAAGGGTTGTGAGGTCTTGAGGGCTCGAAGCTCCGAGAGCTCTTTTTGAAGGCGACGGTTGTCGTCTCTAAGCGTTTCGCAGCAGCGCTTGAGGTATTCACAGTCCACCTCTGTTTGCTTAAGCTTGGTCCTGCGTCCATCAAACATTATTATGATTATACGTATCCTTTTGCAGAATAAAGATGAAATACAAAAAAAGATCATTTTTTTGTTGATCTCTCTCTCTCTCTCTCTCTCTCTCTCTCTCTCTCTCTCTCTCTCTCTCGGAACAGGGAGATGACAGAAAGGACTCCTTTTACAGGATTTCTTTATAGTTTTGTTCCAGGGAAGAAAATCATTATCTCTATCGAACAGAAAACTTCCTTAATTCTCCGGCTACTCAAATATAATTAGAACCAGCAAATCCCGTCCAGAGTCTTTCTACTTTGAAACGTATAAGTGGGTTCGGAGAGAGAGAGAAATAGAGAGAGATTTGACGGAGAGATCAGCATACCTTGCACGGCGGTTTTGAAACCAAACTTCAACCTGCCGGGGCCGGAGATTCAGCTGCTTGGCAAGAGCAAGCTTCTGTTTCTGAAGCCATAGACAGAAAAAAAGATTGAAACTTTTAATATGCTGAAAAAAGTTTAAAGAAGAATATTTCAGACGAGATAGTGGTAATCATACCGGGTTGAGGGTGCTGTGCTCTTTGAAGCTCTCCTCCAAGAACGCAGACTGCTCTTTGGACAGCCGGAGCTTCTTCCTCGACCCACCGTTGTCTTCTTCATCGCTTGCCCTGGACGATGTCCTCTCCAAGTCCGCCGCTGCCGCCGCTGACATCCCAACTCCGCCGGCGAAATCCACGTGGAAGGATGAAACCGTGCTGTTCGGTGATGACGACATAGCAGCCGCCTCTTCCGCCGATGGCACCTGGTTCACATCCAAAACCCTAGTCGTCGCCTCCAAATTCCCTAATTTTACCCGAATCTAAGTTAATAATCAATATTTTACCGTGCTAAATATACCGAAAGATAACAATAAAACAGAGTAATCCGCATGAAAGCGAGCAGGCTATGAAGCAAAAACGGCTGAAAAATGTAAAGATCGATCCATGTTTTCACATCATTAATGAATAAAGTTTTCTAGCAGTTTTTAGCGTAGTAAAAAGGAAACCAAAAAAAAAAAAAAATCCCATCTTTTAGAACATACTGTTCTCCGTCGACCATGGAAACCCCATTTCCTGGCGAGGAAGCGGCACAAGCGGAAGGAGATTAAGCTGAACCGGCGAATCCACAGACCTTCTTCTCTTCCCTCTCTCCTCCATCTCCCAGTTTCTACCTCCACCTATATCTTCTTCATCCTCTTCCCCTCTCCTCTCCCGCCCACCTCCTAGCTCCATGCAAAATCCCAGCTTCAATTTCGTACTCGGCCTTCCTCTCTCGCCGACGATCTTCTCCGCCGGCGGCTCTCCCAAGCTCAGCGCTAGCTCCATCTCAGAAAGATTATAAATAAAAAACAAAAAAGCAATAATAATCACAAGAAGAGAGAAACAGAGTAGAACGTTTATAGCCTCCCGAGATCTTATAGAGAGAGAAGGAGAGATTAATCGATTGCAGCAGGAGCAAATGAGTTTGACCGACAAACCCAGGTTGACAAAACACACGTGACCCGCAAAAGGGAAGCAAAAGCGATTTAAAAACGATAAAACAAAATTACAAAAAAAACATTAAACAAACAAGAAATCAGCTTTTATACAGAAAGCTAATTCCATGATTTTTCATATTTTTTCCTTATTATTATAATGGATCTCTTAATTCGATCGACTAATTAATATATTGCCGTATAAAGATAGTTTTGCAGATCAGCCCTGCAGTAGTACATATTTGCAGCAGGGGACAAATGACGGACACAAATATCGACGTAAGAATCCCAATTAATTTATTATTTGTCTTCCTGCTATTTTAATGCTTCTGAAGTGGCGCATTAAAAAAAACATTTAATTCGTGGACAATAGTGGTGAGGCGGGACAAATAGATAGGCAACAGGGTTGGTCACTGGCTGCAATCATAGATGATGATAGCAACTGTTGCATGCAAAGTATCGGGTGGGTTGATTTCGGCAAATTATTTGAACTTCTTAAATGATATAGATTCTAATTTTTTGAAATTATTGTAGAAAGCCGTTGTCAAATAGAAATTATGATTATGATTTGAAAAGCAAAGTACTAAGGAAACAGTTCTAAACGAAGTCATAAAATGGGGGTCACGATATATTAAATACTTTCGTTTGATTAAGATTTCGCTTGGGACGACTTTCTTACTGCTTCTAAAAGCAGCTTTCTAGTGCAAAAATTTTAATTTTTCACTAACAAGCTGCTTTTAGAAGCAGTAAAAAAGTTGTCCCAAACATATCCTAAGATTCGGTAAATGCTATGCTCAATAAATAACCACAGTACACGTCTAAAAAGTGACGTGTATGGAGCTTTCTGATTCGCGTCCGAACAGCAATTGCATCCGCACAAAAAAAATTAACCATTGTTGCGTGTCAGAAAATACGCGGCGGTAGAGTTTGTAAGTTCGCGTCCGAGCGTTGCACGTAAGTTTAACACACAAACAGAAAAGAGGGTGAACTCCGAGGGTTTTTACGTGGAAAACCCAAAAATGGGAAAAACCACGGGGCCTCGCCCAGTTGCAAAGTTCCACTAGTGATTTTGCAGATTACAGATGGCGGATTTCGTCCCACAAGTCGGGATAATCCAAATACAACTTGTTTCTTCCAGTGAGTTTACAAAATCCCTACGAATTCCTAGCGTTTCCTGAAAATCCGGCAGAGTTCCGGCGTCTTCAGTCGGCAGGAAAAGCTCCGGCGGCGGTGGTCGAGGAGGTGAGGAATCTCCTATTCCCCTTTCTCCTTTTCCTTCTCTTCTTCTGCGAATTCTTGGCGTTTCCTGAAAATCCGGCAGAGTTCCGGCGTCTTCAGGCGGCAGGAAAAGCTCCGGCGGCGGTGGTCGAGGAGGTGAGGAATCTCCTATTCCCCTTTCTCCTTCTCCTTCTCTTCTTCTTCTCTCTCTTCACTTGAGCCCCTTGGTGTAGAATGAGGGCTCTATTTATAGTTTTTCTGGAGTGGCACAGCCCGTAAATAGGCGTGAGATCAAGGGCGAATTGGGAGTGATCCGAATGGACGGCCGATATCGAACCTTTCGATCATGCACCGTTCGTTGGACATTTGAAGGCCTTAATGATTTCGGAATTTGATGATCTTGGGCTCGTTGGATTCGTCTCGTCGAGCCGTTCGATTCGAGTATAAGCTCGTCAAAATCGGAGACCGTTTGGTAACTCAAATTGCGGTTTGAACCTCCCAACAGCGCTTCGAACCTTTGATTCGGACTCATTTGGACTCGGATTGGGTTGATCTTGGTGTCGTTGGGTTTGTATTTCCGAGACGCTCAGTTTGACTATAAGCTCACTGAAATCGGAGTTCGTATGCTCCCAAAATTAATTTTTGAAGTTTCCAACTAGGTTTTGCCTCGAGATTCGTGCCCGATCAAGATGATTTTGCGATGCCGTGTCAGTTGCCCCCCTATTTTCGGATGTCGTAGCTTCAGAGGTCCGAAAATATGTGTTACAAATTTCGGAAAATTTTTCTGAGTGACCCAGGATTGATCGGGATTGTAGAAGCCCCGAACGGCTCTGAAAATGCCAAAATTGAGTCCGGAACGTCGAAAAACGGGTCCGGGGACCCCAAAAACGTCCGATTTGGTCTTCCCGGGACGAAATTTGGGCCCGGAAAGGACCGGGCGGCCGAATTGGCCGGACCGGCCGGCCGGCCGCCGAGTCGCCGGCGAGAACCGCGCGCCCGCGCCTGCGGGCGAACCGCGCGCCCGCGCGCCTGCGGGCGAACAGCGCGCCCGCGCGCCTGCGGGCGAACCGCGCGCCCGCGCCTGGGCGCACCGCGCCCGCGCTGGGGGCGCACCCGCGCCCGCGCCCGGGCTAGCCGCGCCCGGGCTAACTGCACCGCGCGTGGCTGCCGCGCGTGCCACGGCTGGCCAGCCGCGATCCGCGGGTGCTGGCCGCGGATTGCTGGCCTGACTGCGCGAAAAGGTGCAGCCGGTTGGCTGCACCGCCAATGTGGGCCCCACATCCGTCCAAAAATTGGTTTTTTGCTATTTTTGGGCCCAAAAAATTCCCAAAAAATTCCAAAAAATTCCGAAAAATCCGGAAAAAATTTAGAAAAATAGGGAAATTAAAAAATGGCAATAACTTCCCTCCTTTCTCTCCAAAACCTATAAATAGGCCTCCTAGGCCCTTAGGAAACTTGCAACTCCTCCTTCTTTCTCCCTCCGGTTTACTGGCGATAGAAACCTACGGGATTTCCTTCCTCCCCCTCCGGTTTTCTGGCGATAGAAACCTACGGGATTTCCTTCCTCCCCCTCCGGTTTACTGGCGATAGAAACCTACGGGATTTCCTTCATTCCCCTCCGGTTTTCTGGCGATAGAAACCTACGGGATTTCCTTCCTCCCCCTCCGGTTTACTGGCGATAGAAACCTACGGGATTTCCTTCATTCCCCTCCGGTTTACTGGCGATAGAAACCTACGGGATTTCCTTTCTCCCTCTGGCTCTCTGACATTGAGGCTACCGCTGTTTTGCGCGTGGGAAATGTCCCTCGCTCGAATTAGCGCTCCCTCTCTGGTGCAGGAGTTACGGGATTTCTTCCTCCCCCTCCGGCTTATTGGCGGTTGAGGCTTCCGCTATTTGCGAGTTGGAATTCTTTCCTGCTCGACTTAGTGCCCCTCCTTGCGCAGAAGCCTACGGGATCTCTTTTTCATCTGAGCGGAGGTTTGTTGGCGATGGACGATCGAGTTGAAGCCCGTTAGTAGTCAACGATCGAGTGTGGAGTCAAAGGGGAGAGTTCGAGAATGCGTTGCGAGAAGCCGATGACGCGTAGTATTCTGCCGACGAGCAGAAGTCCGACGACAGGAAGAAGTCTGACTTCGGGTAGAAGACCGACGAAAATTCGTCGACGAGGAGGAGTCTGGCGACGAGTAGAAGTTTGCTGACGAGCAGAAGTCCGACGTCGGGTAGAAGTCCACTGACGAGCAGAAGTCCGACGTCGGGTAGAAGTCTGCTGATGAGCAGAAGTCCGATGACGAGTAGGAGTCTGCTGATGAGCAGAAATCCGGCGATGCATAGGAGTCTTCTGACGAGCAGAAGTCTGACGACGGGGAGAAGTACGACGTCGGGTAGGAGTCCGCTAACGAGCAGAAGTCCGACGATGCATAGGAGTCTTCTGACGAGCAGAAGTCTGACGACGAGTAGAAGTCCGCTGACGAGCAGAAGTCCGATGTCGGGTAGAAATCCGCTGACGAGCAGAAATCCGACGATAGGGAGAAGTACGACGTCGGGTAGGAGTCCGCTAACGAGCAGAAGTCCGACGATGCGTAGGAGTCTTCTGACGAGCAGAAGTCTGACGACGAGTAGGAGTCCGCTGACGAGCAGAAGTCCGACGACGAGTAGGAGTCCGCTGACGAGCAGAAATCTGACGACAGGGAGAAGTACGACGTCGGGTAGGAGTCCGCTAACGAGCAGAAGTTTGATGTCGGGTTGAAGTTCAGCGTCGAGTAGAAGACCGACGGAGATTCGTCGATGAGCAGAAGTCTGACGACGAGTAGGAGTCCGCTGACGAGCAGAAGTCCGACGACGAGTAGGAGTCCGCTGACGAGCAGAAATCTGACGACAGGGTGAAGTACGACGTCGGGTAGGAGTCCGCTAACGAGCAGAAGTTTGATGTCGGGTTGAAGTTCAGCGTCGGGTAGAAGACCGACGGAGATTCGTCGATGAGCAGAAGTCCGACGACGAGTAGGAGTCCGCTGACGAGCAGAAGTCCGACGTCGGGTAGAAGTCCGCTGACGAGCAGAAGTCCGACGACGAGTAGGAGTCCGCTGACGAGCAGAAGTCCGACGACGAGTAGGAGTCCGCTGACGAGCAGAAGTCCGACGACGAGTAGGAGTCCGCTGACGAGCAGAAGTTCGACGACGAGTATGAGTCCGCTGACGAGCAGAAATCCGATGTCGGGTAGGAGTTCAACGTCGGGTAGAAGACCGACGAAGATTCGTCGACGAGCAGAAGTCTGGTGACGAGTAGGAGTCCGCTGACGAGCAGAAATCTGACGAAAAGGAGAAGTCCTTCGTCGCGTAGAAGACCGACGGCGAGTAGGAGACCGCTGACAAGCAGAAGTCCGATGTCGGGTAGAAGTTCAACGTCGGGTAGAAGACCGACGAAGATTCGTCGACGAGCAGAAGTCTGACGACGAGTAGAGGTCCTATCCGAGGTTGTATGTCAGAACATTTGTTCGATGACATTAACCTGTATGGAAGAGATCGAGAGAATCTACCAAGGATGTAAGACCTATCCGAGGTTGTATGTCAGAGCCCTGCTCGATGACGTTAACCTGTGTGGAAGAGATCAAGAGAATCCACCAAGGATGTAAGACCTATCCGAGGTTGTATGTCAGAGCCCTGCTCGATGACGTTAACCTGTGTGGATGAGGTCAGGAGAATCCACCAAGGATGTAAGACCTATCCGAGGTTGTATGTCGGAGCCCTGCTCGGCGACGTTAACCTGTGTGGATGAGGCCAGGAGAATCCACCAAGGATGTAAGACCTATCCGAGGTTGTATGTCGGAGCCCTGCTCGGCGACGTTAACCTGTGTGGATGAGGTCAGGATCAAATCCCCCTGGGATTGATTGTCCGGTGATTGAGATACAATATGGATTGTGTATTTCTCGAATCACGGAGAAAGAATTTGAGAAGTTTTTTCTTATCCTTCATAAGAGGAAAAATCATATCACAACAACATGAACATTCTATTACTGCATTACTTAAGATAGTACAATAGTTCCCTAGTACGACTTACAAATTACAAAGCACTCAACACACGAGATCTACATTTGGTGACAATACCATAACATTAAACTTGGAAGAAGACATTAAAGATATCAAAGTAACACTCTACTCCATATAAGAGTGACAACAAGACAAGTAATATTGCTAATACAAATACACAAAGTGTGTGATCATTCAATCTCTCCAACCATTTGAACATTATTCAATGGTTGTCTTTGTTGTTGATTCTGCCCCCCAGTCGGACCAACTTCATCTCGGGTTGGTGTATTCTTGATGAATTGTCGGAGATATCCTTGTCGGATCAGTCTCTCAACTTCTTCCTTGAGTTGCCAACATGCTTCAGTAGTGTGCCCGCGGCTACGGTGGAAGTGGCAATATTGCTCCTGGTTTCCGACGTTGGGTTTCAAAGGGTGTGGCCATTTCACGTTCTCCTGATCCCGGATGGCCATTAATACATTTGCTTGGGATGTATTGAGTGGGGTGTACTCCTTTTCTTGGCGAGGTCCTCGTCGTGGTGACGGAGACCTATGAGGTATATTATTCTTCTCTTGCTTTTTCTGCTGTGAGAAAGAATTATCCATCCCAGGTGCACCTTTGCGCTTCCCGCTGATTTGCTCAAACTGTTTCCTGTGAGAATTTATAGCTTCATCCGCAGAGATTTGTGCCTCCACGCGATGGATCAAGTCAGCGTACGAATGGACGGTGTCTCGCATAAGGGCCGAATAGAAGGGGCCAGGACGAAGACCTCCAAGAAAGACCCCTCTGAGTAATTCAGGGTCTACTCCTGGAATCTGTCGTGCTTCAGTGGAAAATCGTTGAAAATACTCCTTCAACGATTCTCCCTCATTTTGGCGAATCCCGGAGAGGTGGGAAGAATCCTTAGCAATTCTTCGATTGGCCACAAATTGTTCGACGAATACTTTTGCCAATTTGACAAAAGAGGGGATCGTTCCAGGTGGAAGCGAGTAGAACCATGTTCGGGCCTGTCCTTTAAGGGTGGCGGGAAAGACCTGGCAGAGGAGCGCGTCTGATGCTCGTTGAATATGCATGATGGTTCTGTAGTAGTCGATATGCTCATATGGGTCGGTCGTCCCGTCGTAGGACTCAACATTTGGCACTTTGAATCCTACTGGAATGGGGTGCTGAAGAATGGCTTCTGTTAGAGGTGATGATTCCTGGAAATTCCTCTGTCGGAGAGCATGCCTCACGTCTCCTCGGGGGAACTCTTCCCGTACCAATTTTTGCAGTTCACGACGCAGAACATTGTGAGGGAATCCCGCGATGTGTGGTTGGGGAGAGCCTTCGGGGAGATCCGAAAAAATGCGAGGATGTGTTGAACTCGCTGTATCGGCAAGTTCATCTTCCTGTTGTGATTGAGGATGTGGAGGAAGACGAATGTCACGCCCCGAGATCTAACTTGGAAAGAATGTCAATCAATTTCACAACAATTTACCAGAGTTATCTATAAATCTTCAGTAAGCAATCTATCAAACATCTATAACATTTAAAACTTCAATATAACAGTCGATTCATATCTCAAAACATCATGTACAATACTCAGGAACTACACTATCAATACCAGAAAGGAAACTATCCTGTCCTGAGTACAAAAGAATCATCAATCTAACAAAAGCACTAAACCTGTAGATCTGGATCAATGCCTATCTCCTGCTCCCGAGCCCTGACCTGAAAATATCAACCACATATAATGAGCTTTACAAAGCCCAGCAGGTCACCTAATACCTATAACTGAAATCAAAGCACGGCAATACTATCAATATGCATGTCAATCTATCAATCTGAATCAGTCAATGGTCAATGAGTCAATGCAGCGGAAATCAATAGTCGATAAAACCAGTCAATGCAGCGGCAGTCAATACGATAAATCAATTCAATCAATCAACGTCGTCTATCAAATCGATGCTATCAAATCAATACGATCTAATCAATTGAAATCAATCGAGAAAGATCTAACTTGGAAAGAATGTCAATCAATTTCACAACAATTTACCAGAGTTATCTATAAATCTTCAGTAAGCAATCTATCAAACATCTATAACATTTAAAACTTCAATATAACAGTCGATTCATATCTCAAAACATCATGTACAATACTCAGGAACTACACTATCAATACCAGAAAGGAAACTATCCTGTCCTGAGTACAAAAGAATCATCAATCTAACAAAAGCACTAAACCTGTAGATCTGGATCAATGCCTATCTCCTGCTCCCGAGCCCTGACCTGAAAATATCAACCACATATAATGAGCTTTACAAAGCCCAGCAGGTCACCTAATACCTATAACTGAAATCAAAGCACGGCAATACTATCAATATGCATGTCAATCTATCAATCTGAATCAGTCAATGGTCAATGAGTCAATGCAGCGGAAATCAATAGTCGATAAAACCAGTCAATGCAGCGGCAGTCAATACGATAAATCAATTCAATCAATCAACGTCGTCTATCAAATCGATGCTATCAAATCAATACGATCTAATCAATTGAAATCAATCGAGAAAGGCAATACGAAGCAATGAATCTATAAAACAGTCAATACGGTGTAAAACAGTAGCAACAGTGAATCTATAAGTCTATAGGCAGCAAAATCAATGAATCTATAAGCAGTAGTACGATGTCCATGCTATCAATGCAATATCTATATCCATCCATTTCTATATCAATGCTAAATGTCGATGCACAGAAATCAATCAGCGAAATCAATGAAATCGTACGATCTAGTAAATCCAATCAAAGTCGATAAAGCAGGAATCTATAAATCAATGAATCAATAAAGCAATACAGTAAACATGCAATTCAATACTATATACTGAACAAGTACAATCTACTGGTCATGTTGCTGTTGTAGAATCCATATTGCTGTTGTAGATAATACATTGGTTCAATCAATAAGAGTCGTCACTCTTTTCGCCCGTCGGCATATCAATAAACTCCTTATATCTCCCTTCAATAATCAATAATCAATGTTTAAAGGAAAGCCCGTCGGCCCACCATCCTGTACAGGTATCAATATCAATCTCCACCAATGTTCAACCAGGTTCCACTTGCGATCAGTATCAATAGTCAATTCAATCAATAGGCAATTCAATAGTCAATATTAAAGCAATCATATCAATAATCAATGCATGTCAGTTCAATCTATCAATCTCATACAATTCAGGAATCGTACGAAAATCGGGCAGCATAACGGTAGTATACAGAATTTACACAAAAATCCTGCAAAAAGACACAGTTTCCAAATCTTTCCAAATTACAGTAGAATATCAATAGCGTCAATACAAGACTATCGATCTATAAAATCCAAATCAAATCAGGTCCTGATATTATTCTAATCAATTAAAATCGATTAAAATCACGTAGAATCAATTCCGACCGGTAAAATCTTCGTAGAATACAGTCAAATCGTGTACAATAATCATATCTATAACATACTAAAAGTTGTGCGGTGGAAGTTGTGTCAAATCAAAACCATGTCGAAAAGTCGACTACGAAAACACAAAACAGATCATATCTCGGTCAAAACACAAAATCTCTGAAAACAGAAACAGGGTTCGGAGTCCTTACCACGAGATCTACACTTTCTCCAACAGCGGCGTCGGACGAAAAGCGCTCCGCGGTCTCCGAAAACCAGCTTTTCTCTTTTCTTCCTTTCTCTTTCTCTCTCTACAAATATCTGATTTTTAGATTTTGATTTTCTCTCTCCTCAAAACGAGCTCATTTCCTTATATCATACATGGATCGGCCTGGCCGATCGTCTCTATCGGCCTGGACGATCAGACCAATTCTGGTCGTCCTGGCCGATACTCCAGGGCGATGATCAGGACGATTTTAGGAACAGTGCAGATCGTCCTGGACGATCTCAATATCGTCCTGGACGATTCTGTCCAGAATTTGCTCCAGAAATCAGCTGTTTTCAATGCACTGATCGGCCTGGACGATCCAAACTTCGTCCTGGCCGATTCTGGGAGGAAAAATCCAAATCAGAGAGGAACAGTAAGGAAACGAGATATTACAATCTCCCCACCTTAGAAAAATGTCGTCCCGACATTTCCCTAAAGGTACGAAGCAAAACACGAAGCAAACCAAATCGATCAGAATCCAAATCCAAAACAAAACTCGTCGAAATCCATACAGAACACACAATGCAATCAATCCAATGTCAATATGCAATGTTCATATGTCAATATCAATCGGTTAGTCAAATCAATCTTACCAGTAGAATCTTCTGGTCGTTGCTGATCCTGATGCTGTAAACTCTGTAGACTGTAGATGCGTGGCACCACTGGAGGTCGTGGCGCAACTGTTTCCCTCTGATCTCTGACAGTCCTATCATCAATCCTGTTTGCTGATCTCTCACTGTAGGCTCTCGAGGCAACAGTCCTCTGCTGTCCTGTACCCGTGCCAGAACCAGTCCTTCCATCCAGTCCTTTCTGAGGACACTCTGCTGCTCTGTGTCCTTGCTGTCCACAGTGAAAACACTGTCCCGTCAATAGGTAGCACTGACCTTCATGTCGTCTACCACAATGACTGCACGTGCCAGAACCACCAGATGATACTATCGATGCAGATCGTGACACAGATCCCGATGCAGATCCCTTCGAACCCTCATACCTGCTTCTCTTCTCTCTATCTCTGTCTCTACCAGAATCATCTCGTCGTACGTCATCTCTCCTCCTCCTGGTATCCTCGTACCTCGATACTGGTGCCGTCAACTCAATTTCTATCAATCGGGCCCGCTCCACTAGCTCAGAAAACTCATGGATCCGGAAAGGTACTAGTGGTTGCCTCAGCTCTCTGTTCAACCCGTGTAGGAATCTATAACACTTGTCTTCAGAAGTAGGAATCAAGTGAGCAGCATACCTCGCAAGTGCAGTAAACTCGGACTCGTACTGCATCACTGACTTGCGGCCTTGCTCCAATCTCATGAATGCTTCCTGCATCTGTCGCTGAGCTGACGGTGGTACAAACCACATCCTGAATACTGTAGTGAACTCATCCCAGGTGATCTCAGCATTGGTCTTCCCCTGGAATTTCTCTCTCTGCTGTCCAATCCACCATCTCTCTGCCTCACTCTCCAACATGAATACTGCCAGTGGTACTTTTCTGTTCCCCGGACACTGCATACTATCAAAAATCTTTTCTATCCTCATTATCCAATCCTCAGCAGCCTGTGGTCCTACAGCCCCTTTGAACAACGGAGGCTTCAGCTTGTGGAACATCTGCAAATGTCTGTCAACTTCTTCCTCTTTGCTCCCACTCATCTTGCTCTGGGCATCCCCCATAACATGTGCAATCGCAGTAGCTAACTGCATCATACTCTCTGAAGGTACTGGAGATGCGCTGTGTTGCTCATTCGGTACACTGGATTCTGCCGGAGGATCCATATCTTTTCACCTGCACAATTCAGAACAAATGATACACACATGCAATGATGTATGCCAATGAAGCTCTTAAGCTACCCAGTCTACCCAATCTCTCAATCCAAACCTACAACTCTGGTAACAATCCATTCTTCCAATAACATTGCTCTGATACCAACTTGTCACGCCCCGAGATCTAACTTGGAAAGAATGTCAATCAATTTCACAACAATTTACCAGAGTTATCTATAAATCTTCAGTAAGCAATCTATCAAACATCTATAACATTTAAAACTTCAATATAACAGTCGATTCATATCTCAAAACATCATGTACAATACTCAGGAACTACACTATCAATACCAGAAAGGAAACTATCCTGTCCTGAGTACAAAAGAATCATCAATCTAACAAAAGCACTAAACCTGTAGATCTGGATCAATGCCTATCTCCTGCTCCCGAGCCCTGACCTAAAAATATCAACCACATATAATGAGCTTTACAAAGCCCAGCAGGTCACCTAATACCTATAACTGAAATCAAAGCACGGCAATACTATCAATATGCATGTCAATCTATCAATCTGAATCAGTCAATGGTCAATGAGTCAATGCAGCGGAAATCAATAGTCGATAAAACCAGTCAATGCAGCGGCAGTCAATACGATAAATCAATTCAATCAATCAACGTCGTCTATCAAATCGATGCTATCAAATCAATACGATCTAATCAATTGAAATCAATCGAGAAAGGCAATACGAAGCAATGAATCTATAAAACAGTCAATACGGTGTAAAACAGTAGCAACAGTGAATCTATAAGTCTATAGGCAGCAAAATCAATGAATCTATAAGCAGTAGTACGATGTCCATGCTATCAATGCAATATCTATATCCATCCATTTCTATATCAATGCTAAATGTCGATGCACAGAAATCAATCAGCGAAATCAATGAAATCGTACGATCTAGTAAATCCAATCAAAGTCGATAAAGCAGGAATCTATAAATCAATGAATCAATAAAGCAATACAGTAAACATGCAATTCAATACTATATACTGAACAAGTACAATCTACTGGTCATGTTGCTGTTGTAGAATCCATATTGCTGTTGTAGATAATACATTGGTTCAATCAATAAGAGTCGTCACTCTTTTCGCCCGTCGGCATATCAATAAACTCCTTATATCTCCCTTCAATAATCAATAATCAATGTTTAAAGGAAAGCCCGTCGGCCCACCATCCTGTACAGGTATCAATATCAATCTCCACCAATGTTCAACCAGGTTCCACTTGCGATCAGTATCAATAGTCAATTCAATCAATAGGCAATTCAATAGTCAATATTAAAGCAATCATATCAATAATCAATGCATGTCAGTTCAATCTATCAATATCATACAATTCAGGAATCGTACGAAAATCGGGCAGCATAACGGTAGTATACAGAATTTACACAAAAATCCTGCAAAAAGACACAGTTTCCAAATCTTTCCAAATTACAGTAGAATATCAATAGCGTCAATACAAGACTATCGATCTATAAAATCCAAATCAAATCAGGTCCTGATATTATTCTAATCAATTAAAATCGATTAAAATCACGTAGAATCAATTCCGACCGGTAAAATCTTCGTAGAATACAGTCAAATCGTGTACAATAATCATATCTATAACATACTAAAAGTTGTGCGGTGGAAGTTGTGTCAAATCAAAACCATGTCGAAAAGTCGACTACGAAAACACAAAACAGATCATATCTCGGTCAAAACACAAAATCTCTGAAAACAGAAACAGGGTTCGGAGTCCTTACCACGAGATCTACACTTTCTCCAACAGCGACGTCGGACGAAAAGCGCTCCGCGGTCTCCGAAAACCAGCTTTTTCTCTTTTCTTCCTTTCTCTTTCTCTCTCTACAAATATCTGATTTTTAGATTTTGATTTTCTCTCTCCTCAAAACGAGCTCATTTCCTTATATCATACATGGATCGGCCTGGCCGATCGTCTCTATCGGCCTGGACGATCAGACCAATTCTGGTCGTCCTGGCCGATACTCCAGGGCGATGATCAGGACGATTTTAGGAACAGTGCAGATCGTCCTGGACGATCTCAATATCGTCCTGGACGATTCTGTCCAGAATTTGCTCCAGAAATCAGCTGTTTTCAATGCACTGATCGGCCTGGACGATCCAAACTTCGTCCTGGCCGATTCTGGGAGGAAAAATCCAAATCAGAGAGGAACAGTAAGGAAACGAGATATTACAACGAATTTGTTCTTGTCGACGCTCGAATTGAATATCTTCAACCCTTGGTGGATCCCGAGGGGGAAGGATCTCCTCCAACGTCGGCTGTCGATCATCTCGTAGGAGTTGGAGGATCTCGTTTTGCGATTCTTCCATCTTCCGGATTCTTTCTTCTAAAGAATGTCCCAAAGTTCCTTCTCCGGCAGCATTCTGCCCCCCAGGGTGAAAAGATGCTGACATTAGTCGTCTATGATTAATAGACGGATTTCTGGACTGATGAGAGTTGGAGCGAGAAGCTCCAACTAAACGACTGCTGCGCCTATTCACCATCGTAGCAGTACTCGAAGTAGTGGGATAGTTGTTCCCACAGACGGCGCCAAACTGTTGCGTGTCAGAAAATACGCGGCGGTAGAGTTTGTAAGTTCGCGTCCGAGCGTTGCACGTAAGTTTAACACACAAACAGAAAAGAGGGTGAACTCCGAGGGTTTTTACGTGGAAAACCCAAAAATGGGAAAAACCACGGGGCCTCGCCCAGTTGCAAAGTTCCACTAGTGATTTTGCAGATTACAGATGGCGGATTTCGTCCCACAAGTCGGGATAATCCAAATACAACTTGTTTCTTCCAGTGAGTTTACAAAATCCCTACGAATTCCTAGCGTTTCCTGAAAATCCGGCAGAGTTCCGGCGTCTTCAGTCGGCAGGAAAAGCTCCGGCGGCGGTGGTCGAGGAGGTGAGGAATCTCCTATTCCCCTTTCTCCTTCTCCTTCTCTTCTTCTGCGAATTCTTGGCGTTTCCTGAAAATCCGGCAGAGTTCCGGCGTCTTCAGGCGGCAGGAAAAGCTCCGGCGGCGGTGGTCGAGGAGGTGAGGAATCTCCTATTCCCCTTTCTCCTTCTCCTTCTCTTCTTCTTTTCTCTCTTCACTTGAGCCCCTTGGTGTAGAATGAGGGCTCTATTTATAGTTTTTCTGGAGTGGCACAGCCCGTAAATAGGCGTGAGATCAAGGGCGAATTGGGAGTGATCCGAATGGACGGCCGATATCGAACCTTTCGATCATGCACCGTTCGTTGGACATTTGAAGGCCTTAATGATTTCGGAATTTGATGATCTTGGGCTCGTTGGATTCGTCTCGTCGAGCCGTTCGATTCGAGTATAAGCTCGTCAAAATCGGAGACCGTTTGGTAACTCAAATTGCGGTTTGAACCTCCCAACAGCGCTTCGAACCTTTGATTCGGACTCATTTGGACTCGGATTGGGTTGATCTTGGTGTCGTTGGGTTTGTATTTCCGAGACGCTCAGTTTGACTATAAGCTCACTGAAATCGGAGTTCGTATGCTCCCGAAATTAATTTTTGAAGTTTCCAACTAGGTTTTGCCTCGAGATTCGTGCCCGATCAAGATGATTTTGCGATGCCGTGTCAACCATCATCGCCCCCCAACTATAGATTAATATCATTATTAAGCTTTACATTATATTCATTTTACTTCAAGAAAAATAAAATACGTATCACATGTATTAATTTTATTCTCGTCCAAATAAGTCTAAATATTTCAATATATTCATTTTACATTTACATTTTATTTTATATTCTCTTTTCATCCAGCAAAATTGTCCTAATTCTTTTAGCACGATCACTTAATTTAAGCCATGAAAAAATTGCTACTTAATTTTAATCAATACTAATAACCTTAAATAACATCATCAGTGTAACCCAAGCCCATCTTAGGCTAATCAAATCATGAGTTATAGGGATAATTAAAGCTTAAGATATAATTACTAAACCTAAGAAGGATTAAACATTTTTAAAGTAGGTATAGTCCTCTCCTTTATGCAATCTCCTCCTAGCATCATTCCATCCCCTCACTTGGCTATCATGCTAAGTGCATGTAGCTAATCTCCATCTTTAATTAACCATGGTTAACCATGGTTTAATCATGCTTAGTTTAAGAAGGATTTAGAGAAATAAGCTAAGATAGGAAGGGAAAGGCTAGTCAAAATTGCTCAAAGGCCTAACTCCTAAGGTTCAGTCCCATGTGTGTTGGGGAAGATGAAATATGACTGACCATCCAATTTATTTAAAATGTTGACTTGCACAGGCTTTTTTAAGATTTTTGTTGTGAGCTATCGAATGAACTAAATCAGATATTTTTTTTTCTGGAACTGTATCTTGATATATAGATTCCATTAAAAATAGTTACATGACATTTTCATACCATTTCCTAATTTTTAAAAAAAAAGAAGCAAATAACATCTATTTTAGTTTAATTAATGATAAATTGATTTCAAAAAAATATGAGCACACCATAAAATCCTCAAGCTCTAGAGATCATTTTTTTAACACAAGCACAAACTTTATTAAAACCAAAAATGGAGTACAAGAAGCATAGGAACGAAATTATAAAAAAGCTACGTAAGATACAAAGGAGTTACAACCCAACGGGCTCAGTAATTGGTTGAGGCTTCCAACTACATCGAAGCCAGGCACAGACCATTCAGTTTGGTTCAAAGAGCAATAACACACCAAGTAGCCAACCCAACCGAGCAAGAAACAAATTACCAAAGGTTGCCACGAGCTACGGCTACGAAACAGTGAGCCCCAGCCACATCATTGCCTAGAAAACAAAAATGGCCAACTGTAAATTTAAAATGAAGCTCTAGTGAACCGACAACAGCCAAAGGCCAACTTATGCAAAAACCAACAACCATAGAGAAGCAGCAAAGACAACCGAGAACAGTAGCACCAACCCACAATTTATTTCCTCTCACGTTTACCCCTCGACGAGAGGAAACAGAAACAACAGGACGATCATTCTACAAAGTAAAATCAACCCCAGGTTCATCATCCCCACTAGCCTCCGAAGATGAATCGGATGAGCATTGAAGTCAATCTAGTTGCATCCCAACACTCTCCCCCAAATTGGCACCCACATTAGCAACCAAAGCCTTATGTGATAATAAATTAACAAGAACCTCAACAAAACGACAAGCTACAGTTGATGTAACTAGAGAAATAAAAGTAGGAATAACACCACTGGCAGATCCCTCACTCACCACACCTGATGGTGTAACCGATCTATTCCCACTCAAATTAACCAAAGAGTAAGGCAGACGAGACCTAAGGGAAAATTCATTAGGGATACCAGACTCACCAGAATCCTCCACAACCACACTAGGCACCTTATTACCACTCAAAAAGCACGGGGCAGACATAACACCCACAACAGACAAAACAAGACAATAATTAACATCACAACCCAAACGACCACAACCACTAGCACAAGCCCGAGGGTCCTAAATAGAAGGTAAAACTCCATCCACGACATCCTCAAAAACCGTCATAGTAGACCCATCGACTACAACCTCATCAACAGAAACCACATTGTTCGACGAATTAATAGGCAAAGGGGCAGGAGAAACCGGCACCAGAGACCCCATTTCATGAACAGGAGGTACAAATGGTAAGGCATCAGGAGACAAAATAGCTACAACAACCTCAAGATTACCAACGACACAACCCAAAACATGCTCCGCAGTCTTCGTCACAAAAGGGACAACAGCATTTTCAACCAAAGAGGGGACTAAATTAGAGCTCAGGTTAAGAGTAGCTTTAGGGAGAACAGCTGAGCCAATACAGCATTTACCTGGAATATGGCCAATACACTTACAAGACACACATAAGGGGGGAAATGCATCTAACACAACCTCCTGCACTTACCCTAAAGTTTTAGAGCCTAGCCAGACTTGATTAAGATAGGATTGAGTTATATTAAGCTCCACTAAGAGACGGGCAATAAATGATTGGGAACCCATAGAAGTAGCTTTATCAACTTTCAACGGCTTACCAAAAATAGCACTAATGCCGTGAAGAACACGAGGGGGGTACAGATGGGGACGAAGATGCAGAAAAGAGATTAATATCGGTATAACAGGCGACTCAACACTAACGTCCAAGCAAGGCAACCACTTCGTTAATTTCATATAGCAATTGAAAATAAAATAAGATCTATGACAAAAAATCCTATAATAGTCTAGGTCATTAGCTAATTTGATCAGAATGTGTGAAGGATCCAGTAAGGTAACAGAGACTTCGTCATTTAACTTTAGGTTAAAATGTTTTTTTCGAATGGTGTCAAGAGAAGGCCTCTTTGAAGGGAAAAATCCAACTAAAGAAACTTGAAATGGGGTAGCCAAATCCTTGATTTCCTGGTCGGAAATCCAAAGCGAGGGCAAGCCACATAATATAGAAGTCCGTAAATCCAAAAAAGAAGAAGACAAAGAAGATCCAGTGAGTGCATCTAAAAAAGAGCGTGAATGAGAAAAACCTCCCAAGAAACTAGAGTCACGCAACTTATTCGGTGCCATACCGGTACCGCTAGAGATGAATCGATAAAAAGAACTGAGAGAAGAACCAAGCAATCACCAAAACAAGTAGGATACAAAGAGAAGACGAAAACTTCCCTGAAATCCAGGAGACCAACAAAAGGGGAAACCCTAGTGTGGCGGGGAGAACTCCGGCACAGCTTAGCAAAAGAAACCCTAGCAGAGGGAAAGAGCCCGAAGGGAGCAATAAGCTCTAGAGAACATTAGTTTCATACTTAATGACTTTTTAAAATTAATTTTTCATTAGTTAAAAATCATCATTGCATGAACTATGATGAAATTAATTTGAGACAATTTTATATATATATATATATATATATATATATATATATATATAGTTATTTCAAATTTTGTAGGATAATTTGGTTCTTTTAATAATTTAAAAATACTTTTTTAAAAATTATTTTCTTCAACTCTTTCACTTAAAAAAAAGGCTATTTTCTTAATTTTCAAAATATGAAAATAATTATAAGAAATCAAGTTTCACATGTTGAATGTTAGCGACCATGCATGGCTTTAAATTTAAAATCATTTTCAACTGATTTGAATACTCTCCATTTTTTTCTCAAAATTTCATTTAGTAATTTTCATAATTAATATATTATTCACATTAATTTTTAAAACCACTACAAAAAATATGAGATTTCTGCAGTACTTATTAGTAGCGGTTTTAAAACCGCCACTATAAATTATTATAAGCAGCGGTAAACACCACTGCTATAAGATTATCAAAAAAAAAAAAATTCCAAATCGTTGCAAATTTTTCATAATTTAAAAATCACTGGTATCTCCTCTCTAACTCCCGTGCCGGTGCTTATGCCCTAGCTCCCGCTTGACATCCTCATCCATCTGGCCCATGGCAAGAAAGCTACAAGAATTTGGCCAGCAAAGAGCAGGGATGACATTGTCACAAGGTATAATGAAGCCAATTTGGCCAACAAAATCTGGTGGTTCGATGGTTAAGATCCATAATGGTTTGTACAACAGCAGGAAGCACGACAATGATGTATATTTTTTGTTCCAACATTGATTTCGAGCTTGCTTCAAACTCATCCCATTTCTCATTGGCCGATAGGAGGTTTTGAAACCTGATGCCACATCAATGTGCGCCCGTCTACTAATCTTTTGCTAAAAATTTAGTATGTGTTTAAACTACTGCAATAGGCCATAAAATGTGCTGCAAATGCATGATTTTTTAATAGAGAATATTAAATAATGAAAAAAATCAAGATAAATTGGGACTGATCTTTATATATGCATGAGCATATATATATATTCTCAAATATTTTGAGAATTTTCTAATTATTTGATATTTTTTATAATTTTCGTCGTGCGGTGATGTTCATGGAAATATCTAAATATTATTTAGAATATTTTTTAACGTGATTGAGAATGTTCAGCGTACTTATACTCGACACTTAGCATTTATATACGAGTTTAGGGTTGTTAGGTCAATGTACTTGTGCCTTAGCTTATTTACGTGATTGATTTGGATATCAATTTAGTAACCTATAGTCAAGTTTAATTGACATGGATCAAGCACTATATTGCACTTATTTAGTACATTAGTTAGTCCATCACAATTGATATGTTAACTAATGAGGAACTGCACATCTTAACATAGCCTACCTAATATTCTAAAAATATATTGCGTAGCTCCTCGTAGGCCTAGGTAAATTTCTATATCACACCACTGTGAAATACTTATAAAGATTATCGTGAACTAACTTATTAAAGCACTTGCATGCATTTTATCGCTTTGATTAATATATTGGCATAATTTTTGAATAATGGTCTAATAATCCTCCCTCGACTAAACTTCATTTTTACTTGTGATTGGAGAACAATAGTCGTATGACAGTGGTCGAAGGACCATAATTGACTGACAATGATTGAAGGATTGTAAATGAGTGATAGTGGTAGAAAGACTATAATCGGGTGATAGAGTCTAGAGGATTATAGTTGACAATAGTGGTCAAAGGATTGTAATCTGACGATGATTGTTAGAGGATCATAATAGACCGGGGAAGGTCAAACGATTGTAGTTAGGCGATGGAAGTCATAAAACCCTAACCAGATGATGGTGGTTAAAAGACTAAAGTTGGGTGACAACGATCAAAGGATAGTAATTTTGCAATAGAGGTCAGAGGAACGTTGTCAGGTAATAGCGCTTTGAAAATCGTAATCATATAATAGTGGTTGAAGGAACATAGTTTGGTGATGGAGATCAGAGTACCAAATTTGGGTGATGATGGTTAGGGGACTGTTATTTGGTGATGATGGTCAGAGGATTATAGTTGGACGGCGGTGATTGGAAGATCACAATCAGACGACGATGATTAAGGGGCTGTAGTAGAACAATGGTGGTAGGGAGGCCATAGTCGAGCAACTGTGGTCGAAAGACCATAGTTGGGTGATAGTTGTTAGGAAATCATAGTCTAATGGTAGTGGTCAAAATATTATAGTTAGAGGACTGTAATCTGGCGATCTTAGTTGGATTGTATTCATGTAATGGATGTTGAAGGATCTTATTTGGGTAATGATTGTTGGAAGATCATAGTTAGTCAACTATGATTCAAGGACAGTAATTTGACAATGGTGATTGAAGGATCATAGTCGAGTGATGATATTCGAAGAACTGTTGCCGGCGATAGTAATCAGAGGATTGTAGTTCGATAATTGTGGTCTCATGATAGAAATAGGGTAATGGGAGTCTGGTGATTGTGGGGGATAGTGACAACTGAGTGGGGGCTTGATGATAGAGCCTGGGCGAGGGCTTGATGATAGAGCCTTGGTGGTGGTCCAACTATGGTGTTCTAGTGAAGCTCCATGATTCTTCAAATATTTGAGTTCTTTTAATCATAAGCAAATGTCCAAGCCCTCTTTCATATAGATAAAGATGATTTATTTATATATTTTTATGATTTGTATGCCCTGCAAATATAATCAAAATCCAAAACACTTCATCGATTGATGCATATTGATTTTCTTAGCTATACACCATTTTCTTAGCATTCAAGTAACTTAATGATGTCAGAATTAAAGAAATTATAATTATATGAATTAGTCTTAGTAAGATGTTTGATCGGACTATAAGTATGCGGTATTTGGATATCATTTGGTCCTCTAATTAGGGTGTTTAATTTGCCTATTTTGCTTCAAGTGCTTGATATGAGCTTATTCAAACTCCATGTTGGACCACTTTCTGTGTCTTTGGATTTGTCTTATTTAGACTTTCAATTTGAGTATGGTTTTGCTAAAATTAGAGTTTAAATGATACCAAACTTGTTTTTTTTTTTAAGTTTTAATTCAAATATACATTGAGATATTCATGGAAAATCAAATCTATTTTTAATGATATATCAAATTATATATTATAAAAAAAATTATATATTATATTTGTTGCAAGTTAGAAAATTTGAGCCAGTGGAAAGTATGTTTAACATCTCAACATTGTATAAAAATTCAACACGCACAAAAAAAAAAAACACTAGAACTTTTTTATGTGAAAAACTTGCAGCATAGGAAAATAGCTTATTACCGGCGAAATTTCCGGCGGCTTTCCGACGGACTGATTTCCGACAGATTTTCCGGCCGATTTTCGACGGATTACAATAAAATATTTTCAATATTTTTTTTTTCAGATTTTTTGATGGTCTTTTCGGTGATTCCGACGGATTTCCTGGGCCAAGAGCGGATTCGGGCTGGTGGGAGCCACGGGTAATGGCTGGTAGGCTCGCTGGCTACCAGGAGGCGCAGGTTTGGGCTGGTGTTAGCGGGTTTAGAATCGGGCTGGCGGGAGCAGGTGGCAAGAGGCGGGTTCGGGCCTACATTTTTAGTTTTTTTTTTTATTTTTTTAATTTCGACAATTTTTCGGCGGCCAGATTATGTCAGAAAAATTTTCCGGCATTTTTTTGTTTCACCGGAATTTTTTTCCGGTGCACATTTTACCGGCTAAAATATTTTTGCCGGAAATATGCCGAAAAATGATGATTTTCTGCCGGAAAAATTCGTCGGTAATACGTGATTTTCCTGTAGTGTTGAAAAAGGGAAAAACTAAGGGTCCAAGCCTTGATGAAAAATTAACTATATCTCTGAAGATACAAGAATATTTTCTTCCTCACAATTGAAGAAGAGAGTTAAGCTGCTTGATTTATGCAATGGGAGTTAATAAAAATTAAGTATTCATTAATTGATAATTAACTCCCAACAACATGACTTAATTTCATCATCCACATGCTGACATTTATACCCAACATTAGGTTTAAATCTTATCAAAATTTTGGAGATTATGGTGCTTACTAGCGGTGATCATCATGCATGATGGTGATTGTTAGGGGAATTAGGTGACGGTGATCGTTTACTGCGATAGTTAGAAAATACAAGAGAGCTGTCTAGTTTTCTCATTTCCTCGCTCCTCATATGGAAAGTAATGAGTCTCTTTTATAGGTTTTTTTGTATGAGCATTTTGGTAATTTGAACTAGAATTTTAAACACTCCATCATATGGTCAATATCGATTCTCTTGATCAAAAAGCAATTTTTTTATCATTTAAACATATTAATGATATCAAAATTGACTGATCTTGAACTTGTTGGATTCATCTTGCCGAGCCACTTCATTCGACCATAATCATGTCAAATTTAGAGTTTAGATAATCATTATTTTAATTTTAAAAATTATATTTCAAAAATTACTTCAAGAAGCGTGATGATCATAGCAATATTTTTTTTAAAAAATAAATTTTTAAATCCATTCAAATTAATATTTTGTCCAAATATTCATATGCAAAATTTTAGGGGTGTGAATATTTGACCGGACTCAAACCTGAAATCTTAACCCGTTTGTAAAATCAGGTCGGACTAAGATCAACCCATTTATATTCTAATCAATTTGAGTCGGATCCGAAATTCTAATCAGATCCGTTGATCTGTTTTGACATCCCTACATAATGAAATTTATTCATGTCCAAATGGCGAAATTGCCCCGTTCATCTCAAATCAAAGGTGTATAATGAGTTTATGACTAAAATTAAAATAAGAATATTTAAATTACTATGAAATGGGTGCTCGACATGATTGCAATGAAGACGGAAGTCGATGGCATAAATGTTATGTGAGCGGGCAATGGGCATCGCCATCATGAATGTCTCCTCATTCATCATATTCAATGCGCTACGCCAAGCAGTTAATGATGCTTGTGATGATCATGTAAGCGCCCTGATATCCAATCATGCTCTTCACCTTTTTCTCCCCCCTTATTTAATCGTATGATTTTTTTTTAAATAAGCAAGATGTTTAATATAAATTAGAAATATGAGTAGCGCATTAAAAAAAAAATCAAATAGAATGACACATTTCATTGAATGCACTAACTTGTTTGGCGTATTTAGAATAACTCAAACAGTTTGGTAGATTGCTGCAGTATTTTTAGAATTTAGTTTGATGAAAACACAAAATGATTTGATGTTTTTAAAAAATTTAGTTCGGTTGACTGGGGTGAATGCACCAAATATCAAGAGGAGCCTCTATAAACAATTTAGGCCATTTCTGGATTTATGCGTGTCATTCTTGTGCAAATGACTTGCTAATCTTATGCATCGTTCCAATTTTATTAGATGTCTCTTCAGAGACAAAAGAGAGCTATAACTATTTGGCTAGACAAACGATGAGACCAATGTCGTCTTTCTACATGGCTATGAGCCTAATTTTGAGTTTGTATGGGTTATATTTTTTACTCCGCATCTTAATATTAAACACTTAATTTTGGCACTTTCAATACCCAAGTGTACGCTTTGAACAATTTCAAATAATTTGAGATTATTTGGAGCAAAATTTTATAACAACTATAAAAATAAAATATAGTACTTAGATCTATATGCATGTTATAAAGTTTATATTGAGTAATGTGAGGTCTAAAAAGCCAAATAATAATCCTCTATTTAATCATGATTTAATTGGCCCAAAAATATTGATAGCATCTAATATATATTTAATATTAATAGGTATGCTAGCATTAAAAAATTTTAATTTGTTTATCACTTAATTAGCTCATATATGCCAGTTATTAATTATATATTATAAAATAACTTTATGAGCTTAATATTCATTATCAATGTGGAATAATATTAAGGGTGTCAAAAGTTGACACGACCAAAGCCCGGCCTGGACCCGATTCAAAAAATTCGGGTTCAGGTCAATCCGTTTGAAATAAATTATACACTACATACTAAGGTATTAATGAAGTCAAGTAATCCAGGTTGAATATCTTAATGCATTATTATAAACTATTTTGCATGAAATCTTATGAGACTATTCTAAATATGTATAGTAGATTTACTTAAATAGTGACATCATTATACATCTTAGGTAAAGAACTTTTAAATCTTGAAAAAGTCAATAAAATTCTACGTTGTCTACTTGATAAGTTTGATGTCAAAGTTATTGTTGTTTGTGAATCAAAAAATTTGAATGAATATTCCACTGATAATTTGATTGGCTCACTCATTGCTTATGAGCAAAGTTTGGGTCAAAGATGTTTGGATGTAGGTGAAATAATAGTGCTAAAAGCTGAATAGATGGATAAGAATGGTTTAGTAGATAATGACCAAGGAGATAACTTTAATAACAAGTGAATTTGAAAAACTATTGAAGCATAAACATAAGCATCAACAAAAGTGTAATAAATATAAAAATTATAACAATGCTAAGATTTCTTTTGACATTATTTACTTTGAGTGTAGGAAATCTGAACATATGAAAAATAAATTCCCTAATTCAAAAACTCTTCCATCAAACCAAAATGGTTAAAATAAACAAATTATAATAAAGAAAAATGATAAAAAGGAGCGATCATGATTAATGAGAGATCGTGGTTAGAGGAACTATAATCGACGGGCGATGAAAGTCGGAGGGACTGTAGTCAGAGGTAACGGTGGTCGGAGGGACTGTATTCTGTAGGCAATGGTAGTCAAAGGGAACGTTCTTGACGGATGATGAAGGTCAAAGGGATCGTAGTTGAAAGGCAAAGGAGATCGGAGGGACAGTAGTAGGCGGGTGACGAAATTTGAAGGGACTATAGTCAGCGGGTGATGGTGGTCAGATTAGTATGTTGATGGCAGACAGGCGGTGTTCGTGGTGAATGGTGGACATGCAGTGGTCCGACAACTATTGGCGGATGGGATGTGGATCGACTATGGTCAGCGGACAGGATGTGGCCAACAAAAGTTCGTTGGTGATAATGATTGGGTAGAACTCTAAGATCATTGAAGCCTTAAAACTCTATCCAATCTCCAAATAAAAGGTCTAACTTCCCTCATGAAGAGAATATGAGCCTATTTTATAAATTTTTTAGAGTGACAGACCCATAAATATGTAAAAAATTTAGGGTAAATTCAAAGTGCTCTATCGGATGACCCATATTGATTTTCTTACTTATAGAGCATTCATCAAGTATTTAAGTGTCTTAGTAATATTATAATTAAGTGTTCTTAGACTTACTGGATTCATCTCGTCAAGTCAATCACATTCTATATTTTGATATCTTTTGGACATCCAAATTTTGTTTTGAATTTTTCAAATGTGCTTCAATCCCTTAATTTTGGCCCATTTATCCTTGTATTGGACTGATTTTTGTGCCATTGGGTTCATCTCCTTTAGACATCCGATTTGAGTATAAATTTGCTAAAATCTGAGTTTGGATGGTCCCAAATTTAATTTTAGAAGTTTCCAACTTGCCTATACCTCAAAATTTATACTTGATCAAGGCGATTTTTGGTGACGTATCAAGCTTTTACCAAATAATATTCATCATCATCATCAAAATATTTATTATAAACTTACGCTCATAGAATTATCATAATTAATTATTACAAACATTTAATGGGTCAAGTGTTTTAAGGGAGTTTTTATAACATCCCAAACTCTTAAACATCAATACGCCTTTTGGTGTAACGAATTGTGAAACCCGATAAGTAATAGAAAACCTAACTCTTAAACATTGATGCGCCTTTTGTGTAATGGTTAAAATTTTTGTAAGAAACTCCGCAGTTAAGCGTGCTTATCCTAGAGCATTTATGGGATGGATGACCTACTGAAAAAGTTACACTAGCCGGACAAAATCAAAAGTTATGATTTAAATTACCATAAGATGGATCTGCCCTTGTAAATTACCATGCCCACTTTTGAACAATAAGAAGTTTTCTTTAAGAAAATATGATCCACTATTCCACATCTTGTCCTCCTAGTTTCTCTAGCAAACAGGGCCTTCTCAAGATTTTTGAATAGAGAGTAAATGAAGATATGAAGGGGAGGGAGAGAGAGAAAATTAACAACCCTCCAACAAAGATTCAGGGCTGCCAAAAATCTCTAAGCAGTCAGCTAGGTCATGCTTAATATCCAAGAGAAAACAAAAAACAAGAAAATCAATGGATCTAAAAAACTCCATAACTCAAAAGCTTTAATTGCTTTGAAATATCACCCCATATAACTTATTTATCCAAAGCAGTTATTATTTTTCCATATATATTTTTTATTTTTACGACTAATACATATTCTTTAAATAATAATTTTTAATTTATTAAATTAATAACAAAAAAAAATCTCTATAGCCATTCGCTAGCGCAGGAATTCACCAGTTTGATAAGACACGTCCACAGCACGACCTACAGTAGTTCCGCGGCACGTCTCACCGCCGACGCCACTTAAACACGATCACAGCCGTCCGGCGGCGGCCCCTCCCATCATATCAGTCAACCCCCACCCCGAAACGCACGGCAAGTAATTCCCGTCCCGTCGCATCCTAACCCTGGCAGTACGCTCACCGCCATCCCATCCTCCGCCGGTGAGCGGGTGCCTAAGCTCTCGACCGGATCAATCACCCAGCCATAATTGCCTGCGGGGCCCATAAGGTGGACGGTCGGAAGCACGGGTTCGACCGTACTAATGATTGCCACTGAACCGCTGTCTCCTCGTGGCGGACATCTGTCCCCTCCCCGCCGCAGTGCATCATTCGCCCGATGCACCCCACCATCACGTGATACCGCGTCCGATCACTTCCGGTAGCCGCACCGCCTTCCAACGGCGGAGCTGAAACGGATTGCCGTAATAAATGCCTAGGATTTTTGCCAAATAAAAGCCCTAAATGACGTACCCCCAGGTCTAGATAAGAAGCCAGATCTGGCCATCCAGATTTGACTTTCTGACGGCGTATTACCTTGGTAATAAATGACGGAGCGTTTCTGACCGTCCGATGGATATCGTAGTGGTTTAGATAATGGGCATGTTGACCGCAACTTTAACTACAGAATCGCGGATAAAGATCTCATAATAAAGCCGGTGATGCGACCGAAATCTTACAGATTTGAGTTTTATCGACCGTTGGATCGATGGGTCCCGCGGTTGGGCTTTAGCCGGTCATTTGCCGGTGGATCACACGCAATCGAATTTGTTTCTCTTTCTCTCTCTTACGAAGTCATGCGTCGCCCATGTCCCCCTGCCCTATCATTAAACAGGGCATGACTTCAATTATTGCAATGATCCCTATGGCATGACTTGTCTCCTTCCTTCACCGGGAAACCGGTGCGACCGGTTTTCATTTGATAATAAATGCTTTGGGATGATGGAGTGAAGGGGGAGGGTTTAGATTGTGATATAGAAATTGACGGGGTGATCTGCGCAAAAAGGGGCCCAGTTGGCGTGCATGGAGCCATGGAGGATTGGCACCGTCGTGACCTCTTTTTGACTATTATCAAAAGCAGGAAAAAGGTTGCCGTTGTGGCCAGGGCCAGGAAATCCTCAGCGATTCTCGCAGGCGACGGTGGGACCATGGCCACGTGGCACGCGCGTGCGGTATCAAGTGCCCCGAAAATGCATGGGTGGACTAAAGAATGGGACCGTTTTCATGACCCCTTCTTCTTCTTTTTTTTTTTTTTTTTTTTTACAGTTTCGCCCTTACTTTTCTTTGCAGTGCAAAAAAAGATAAATTGACCGATGGTGGAGGGTTCCTTTATGAGTTGCGTGAGTCGTTGAAAGGAATGAAGGGTTGGGTTATTGTGCGCGAGTTAACGCAGGTCTTAAGTATTCATATTTTTTCCATGTAGCAAACGTATGGCCATTTATGTTGCTCTACTGTGCCACGTGACTTCATCCATTAGAGGTAACAAGGAGCTTTGAAAGGGTGAGTATGGGTAACGGTAATTAGGTTTCGTTTTTGCTGATTTTTTAATGTTAATTAAAGTAATTTTTTAGTATAATTTTTTTTTTATTTTTATATTTAAAATTTATTTTAAAAAATAATTAAAAAAAAAAACGATGTCAAATGAAGTCATCGTCTAGCATAAGGGCGAAATTTTCAATGCACAATAAGAGTTTATTATTTCATATTAGCATATGTTCATAAAGTGTGTCAATTTTGACACAATCAGACGATGATGAGAAGGCCTGTCCCTCCCCCTCGAGCTATGGATGGCCTGTGTGGCAACTTGGCTAGTATCTTCGTTCATTTCCCGCTGGCTGAAGGTACTGTGGTGGCCAAATTTTTTTTTTTCAACTACAGTGAGCTTTCTATAGCTATTGTGGGCAACCTGTGCCACCGTCACGGCTATGCGTGACTTACCCCGATCAATTTGATGACTGAGTCTTTGGATTGTTTTAACCCCTTTAATGCCTTTTTGGATTAGTCTTTGTGTAATTTTTGTTAGCCTTTGTTCTGAGTTTTATACCTTCCCACTGGTTTCTTGTAATTTGATTTTTGTTTATTAATATATGGGCTTTTAGCCCCGGGTTATCCCAAAAAAAAAAAAAAAGTGTGCCAATTTTAAAATTCAATTTAATTGTTTCATGTTATAATGTAGAAATTGAATTTTGAAAGTGATTAGCTAATTATGACATAATTTTCTTTTCTTTTTTTTACTTGCCATTGTGCTTCAATTCTTCATTTATGAAGTTTTTTACTTGAGAAAAATAAAATAAAAATTTCTTATACTGAAGAGTTATCTTAACATCCCTTAACCGTCTCATTTGTCAGAGAAGAATGAGGAGAATGAGAGAGAAGATTGACAAGATAGAAAAGGAGGCCATAGAGCTGAATTTGTCCATTGAGCTAATTAGGATTTTGTTAAGTATAAGGTAGGATTCTAAACACATATCTTTGATTTTACTTCCAATAAGCACATAATAAGATACAAACAAAAATGTGATTTTCTCAGGTTCTATGATATTTTTACCGTGTAACATTTTGTATATTGTAGAATATTTTATTCTAAACACTTTAATAGTAAGAACTTAAAATGTTACTAGTTAATTTTCTCTATGTTTATTTATGGGCATATTAAATAAATGATGCAATTACAGTATTTATGATAGTTCTCTAAAAGTTTCAAAATATTACTCCAAAAGTATAACTAAAAAGGAAAATGTTAAGTGTGAAGGTTTTTATACATGCAATGTTATCTGATTATGGTGAACGATAGTTCATATATCATCATATTCATTCTTGAAGTCATAATTATCTATTGAAATATTCATATTAAGCTCTGATATCTGAAATATTACAAGTACACTTTTTGAAATGCTATAAGGGCACTACATATTATGTTCATGTCCCATCTACCTTGTATGGATGTGAGAGATTGTTTTGGCCTTACTTGCTTCAGCGGGTGTGGGAGAGTTTATGTTCTATTCTAGCCAAAGTGCAGGTGTGGAAAGTTTAAAAAGGGAGTCATAAATGAAAGTGGAGTTGTAAGCAGACATTAAGACATGTGTATAGTATATCCATGCATTATATATTTTGATAATTTATATAAGCTCAAGGATAAGAAATTTTGTGATAGAAATTATATTTTGACATTTTAACATTTTTGTGATGTTTATCTATAAAAGTATAAGTGATGAATTTGATAATAAACATATTCTGATAGCTCTATGAATATATTTCTGTGAAAGGTACATAAATAAAAGTTAAGTGCACAGTCAAGTAAAAATTTTTTAATTGTGTTCATGAAACAAAAATATATTAGATTTTACATAAGCTACTTTTGTTAACATGTAGTTTATACTTTAATATTTTAATTTATTACTTAAGTAATTTTCTATTTATTGCGAAAATGGATATTGATATTCATGATGGGAATGTGGAAGGAGCCTATTGAGCTTCTCGTGATACTCTATAGAACTTTTTTGATATTTCAAAAAAAATGAAGGGCCCAACCGAGTAGAGTTGATAAGGGCGGAATTGTCATGACCAAATTTTTGAGGTGTTTTATAATCTAGGTATTTTTTTATGTATAGTTTTGTAAGTGCTTGATTTTTGTATATGTGAAAAATAAAATTTAGATAATAATTTATGCTATTAATATTATTTTGAGTTACTAGTTTATTCTGCATTGTGGTTAAGAAAACAAAAATGACGTAGGATTAGAATTTAATTCTTCCATTAGATCTTACGACATGACAGGTTGCTCACTCTCCGACCAATTTTAAATAAAATCTTGATGTCTATCAGTTCAATGCAAAAGAGAAGAAGTTTCAATAATTGTATCTTACATATATGTAGATGCAAATTGATGAGTATGAGCAGGATGAGACATCCCCCCATAATGAGAACGAGATGAAATCAATATGAGAAAAATGTCATTGATAGTGATCGATAAGGAAAACCTTAAGATTTAGATCGAGATATTTGAAGGTTAGGATGACTTCAACTATAAGACTCGGACTAAGGTTGTGTAATTAGTTGTAGGATGGGTTTTGTAGTATAATAAAGGTGTGCATAGTGATAAAAGTGTATCACCCACATCATAACTGATCTTAAAAAAGAAAGTAATAGTTTATAAGGAAATGAACAAGATTTAGCTTACCAAAATCCCTATAGTTTTTGTATGATAAAATGATGTGGGATATGATAGTTATGTGATAAGATGATGGGATTTAATGTGAAATAATATTTACTTAATTTCAATAAAAATAAAGGTGTCAAAATTGTTATATGGTTGTTATTTTTGAACCATGCCTAAGTACATTCAAAATCCCTATCATATCATCTAGATTGAGGAGTAACTCAAATCCATTTAGATGATAATTTATATAATAATTATAATTATCATTAAAAGTGAGTTATTATAAAAATATAAAGAATATTAGATCTAAATGAGATGTCACCTGATAAGAGAATACAAAAGTCATAGCCTTCAAATAGGTGTAATATATTACATCCCAAATCAATAGAAAGATCAATAAAAATGTGAAAGATTTATAGATGCAATATTTGGATTTGATGCATTTGGGATGGTTTACAAGGAGGATTCTCCCTTTTTCATGTTGTGTTGAAATAATTTGGGATATTTAAACATCTATAAAAATAGATGGTTAGGTGTCCAACATGATATTCAAGGTTAGAGTTAGAGATGCATGATAGTTTATAAAGGAGATTGAAAAAAAGTAATTAATACTATATTAAAAATAGGATCTATAGATAATTATAAGGCATAGTAATAAACTATAAATTTCATTAGAAGCGGTTAATAGTTCTAAAAATGTTTGAATGGCGTACCTTGGAAATGATCATGATTAAAGCTAACATGGGGGTGTTAGATGGTTGCATATGAAGTTGTTGTGAGGAAAGTAATTAAAAGTTCTTGCAAAAGGCATATTCCAATTATAGAAATTTCTAAAAAGCAATGAGTAGCCAAATAGAATTATGATTGAAGTTTGAAAAAGAAAATTAGGTAGAAAGATATCTCAAAAAAATTCTATTTCGCAAAGAATTTATGTAAAAAAAATATTTTCTAGGTTAACAAACACCCAAAAACTTTTATGAGTGACTATTAAACTAGTATAGACTCGCTAACCATAACTTATGTTCATTAAACCTCTTAAAATTATATTTCTCTAATTTTTTACAAAATAATATGTATAATAAAATTTTATTCTATAAGAAATTATATAACACTATTATTGATACATCACAAAAAATCATTCTGATCGTGCACGAATCTTGAGGCAAAATCAAGTTGGAAATTCCAAAATTAATTGGAAACATTCGAACTTCGATTTCAGCAAACTTCTAGTCGAATTGATCATCTCAAAAATACAAACCCAACGACACCAAAGTCGACTCAATCCAAGCTCAAATAAGTCCAAATCAAAGACTCAAAGAACTTTTGGAATGTTCAAACTACAATTTGGATTGCTAAATGGTTTCCAAACGTGATACGCTTATAGTCAGATCGAGCGGCTTGACAAGATGAATCCAACGAGCCCAAGATCATCAAATTTTCATATCATTAAGACATTCAAATATCTGATAAATGCTTTATGATCGGGGGAATCAATACGGGTCATCTGATAGAACACTCAGAATCTACCCCTGATCTTCTCAATATTTATGAGGCGTACCACTCATGAAAATCTATAAATAGACCCCCACTCTCTACATGCGGGGAACATTTGGCTGAAGTTTGGAGAGAGCTTTGAAGCTTCAAAAGCTCCAGCACCACCGGCCGGACGCCGATTATCGTCGGACTTCAGCCAGACTGTCGTCGGACCACCTCCCGGCTGTCGGACTTCCACCCGGTCGTCGACCGCCCCCATATTTCCACCTGGCAATCGAGCGTCGTCGGACTTCCACTCGACCTTTGACGGATAATTTCCCGTCAGTTGAACTTCTACCTTGATGTCGTTGGACTTCCACACAACCATCGCTAGACCTTTGCCTAACTCTCAAAACTATTGTTATTTGATCGCCTCTAAGTCATGGGATGGGTCAACATTTGTAATTCACTCTAATTTTAGTGGAATCTTTTCACTTGTGCGAGACCACGTGATTTTTTCCTCTTCAGGCTTTCCACGTAAAAAAGATTGGGTGTTTTACTTCTCTCTTTCTGTTTGTGTGCTTGATATCCGTGCATTACTAAGATGAAAAATTTATTCACTCTAATACCGCGAATATCCTAGTCCGCAATCATTATTATGGGAAGAAAGTTGATGATATAGGGGTATCCTTCTCATATAATAGATTCCATAAAAAAATATATATATAAGAAAAGATGTTCAATGTAGTTGAACCAACAATTTTTATCTAGAATTATTTCAAATTCTCATAAGAAGACATATCATGAAAGTTATACCAAATCAAGTGAATGTGACTTGATCTTCTAAAGAGATTAAGCTCCCTAAGATTTATTATAGTCGAGTAAACTTCTTGAAGCAACTCTCGATAAGTAAAATATACATTTATATTGATTTATTTAGATTCATTATCAAAACAAAAACTAGGATTTAAAGATGGTTAACTTGATAAAACATTGCATGCTTTAAATATATCAATCTATAAGTTAAGGTTTGAACCTTCATTGTAAAGAAATGAACGAGAGATAGAGAAGGAGGAAGACAGTGAAGCAGAGAAAAGAATTTCTTTATGCATTCATTTCCTATTACACTCTATAGGAACAGAGGACTATATATATATATATATATAATAAAGGAAATACAAGAATGATAACAATGTCTCTATGATGTGGATGCCACGTAGGCAAGAAAGTACAGATTTTGATGTCTTTATAGGCCCCCGCAAACTGATGACGGCGGAGCGGCAATTAGTTTGTTGCATAGAAATTTGAACCTGCATATTGGTAGAGGCTTGGTGAAGACATCGGCGACTTGGTCATTGGTACATATGTGGTGGACGGTCAAATGTTTGGACCGAATGCAATGTCGAATAAAGTGGCAGTTCACGTCGATGTGTTTGGTTCTAGCATGATAAATCGGATTGTTAGCAAGTGTGATTGCGGATGTGTTATTGCAGAAAATTGTAGTGGGAGTAGTTTGAGGAATATGAAAGTCCTCCAGGAGACGACGGAGCCAAATGACTTCAGATGCTTCTATTGCCAGAGCTCGATATTCGGCTTATGTGGATGATCGAGCCACAGTATTCTGCTTTTTGACTTGCCAGGAGATTAAGGATTTGCCTAGAAAATTACAATATCCAAAGATGGATATGCGGTCTTGAGTGTTGTTTGCACAGTCGTCATCGACGAAGCCTTGTAGTTTGAGATGATCACGGTGCAGCGGTATGCCGTTGTCTGTTGTACCTTGAATGTAGCGAATGAGTCGTTTGACAGCGTCGAAGTTGTTGTTAAGGGGAGCGTGCATATGTTGACTCAATTTATGCACCGCAAATTGGATGTCCGGGCGTGTTAGAGCCAAATATTGAAGTGATCCGATCAGGTGACGATATAGTTGTTAATTGGAGATGTTGGTGCTGCAGCAGGTTGAAGACTCGATTTTGTAGGAGATGGGAGTAGAAACAAATTTTGAATTTTGCATACCCGATCGTTCCAGAATTCTTTTAGCATAGTTTTGTTGATTAAGTAGCACGCCGTAAGATGTAGAAGTTGTTGGGATGCCGAGAAAATGAGCTAGTGATCTAAGATTACGCATTTGGAAGCGGTCTTGGAGACTAGATAGTAGTCGTTTGATCTCCGTGGGAGAGTTGCCGGTGAGTAGGATATCGTTAACGTATATTAGAATATACAGACGATTTGAGCTCGATTTATATGTGAAGAGATATGGATCAGCGTTGCTAATAGTAAAACCGAATGTTTGGAGGTAAGTGGATAGATTTGCGTACCATTTGCGAGGAGACTGTTTGAGGCCATTTAGAGCCTTTTTTAATTTGCATATGTGGGTCGGATGTAGAGAGTCTTGAAAGCCTAGTGGTTGATGCATGTATACGATGTCAGATAGAGTACCGTGTAAAAAGGCGTTGGGGACGTCTAGTTGATGAATATCCCATTTAGAATAGCGATTAGAATGAGAACACAGATAGTTGGATTCTTTGCGATGGGGCTGAAGGTTTCGGTGTAGTCAATTCCGTATTCCTGATTGAATCCTTGTGCGACTAGCCGAGCTTTGTATCTAGCTATGGTGCCTTCAGCTTTGAGTTTTGTCTGTATATCCATTTGCATCATAGTACATTTTGATTAGGAAGAGGTGGAACAATCCCATGTTCCTTGCATTTGTAACGCCTGAAATTCCTGAGACATGGCGGAACGCCAATGTTCGCTTTTGACAGCTTGATTGTAGGTAGTGGGTTCGTTATGATGAAGGAGATGAGAAAGGTTAAAAATATATTTTGGTTTGGAATGTCCTGTCTTGGATCAGGTGAGCATGTGATGAGTATTGAGTTGAAATAACCAAGCAAGATGATTATCTTTCTACATAGAAAGTTTATATGGTTAGAGTTTGTGAACCTTAAAAGTATCAGCAGTAGAGTATAATAAGCTCAAAAGGATAATAAGTGGGGAATAAGAAGTATGAGAAAAGATAAAAATAATCTTAGTTAAGACTTCCTAGTTCATCATCTATAGGTTATTGAGCTTGAAATCACTTAGCTAAGGAAGTAGTTAACCCAACCCACTATGAGATGCCCTATCAACAATCATGAATTTCAACATTTGATTCTACCAATCTTTCTTTCCCCCAAATTTCAAGAGAAAACTTAGATCGACATAAGAAATATAGGCTTTGATTGCCACCAACGGTCTCCAATTCCACCAATCTGTCTTTCCCCTAATTTTCGAGAGAAAACTTGAACCAACACAAGAGAACCTGGCTTTGATCATCACCAACAATCTCCAATCTACCAATCCGTCTTTCTTTCAATTTTCGAAGAAAACTTGGATCAGCACAAGAGAACTTAGCTTTGATCGCCGCTAACAATCTCCAATTCTAACAATCCATCCTTCCCCTAATTTTAGCGAGTACAGTTGGACTTGCACAAGAAAAGTTGATTTTGATCGCCGCCAACGATCTCAAATTCTACCAATCAGTTTTTCTCTCAATTTTTTGAAGAAATTTTGGATAGGGTATTTATAGATCCAAGAGGAATTTTTTTTTTTTTTTTTTTTTTGGGAAAATTTGGGCATTGCCCATATATTAATCTCAAAACGTTTACAAGATAACCACAAAGAGTACAAAAAACCCTTGGATTACAAGGAGCAGCTCATCTGAGCACAAAAATAAGCTCGAATCAGATCAACCAATAAAAAAGACTAAACAGAGAGCACAAAAATAAGCTCCACAATTATAAACAAAAATGAGAGGGAGAAAGTTTGAAAAATATTTGTTGATTTTCTCTATTTTTTCTAATTATTTAGGCAAAACTTGACTTTTTGCCATGTTTAAAAAATTAAAACAAGGAAATAAAATATAGTATTAAGTTTCCTTAAAGGGCCTTGACGCCCCCTTCATACAAATATTGAGAAACGGTAAAAACATTTCCTTTTATCATTCCGGTTATAGGGAACTATAATTTTGTCGAGCAAATTTTTTTAAGAAATACGTTTATTAACTTAAGCTATTTCCTGTTAAGGTGATTGCTTATTTTACAAAAGAAGAGTTTCTATTCATGATAAGAAATAAAGTTTCTCATATATAAACTTTACTCAACAATAACAAAAGTAAAAAATCTTAAGAAACGTTCAAAATATTTCTTAAATTTCTTAAATTTTCTTTTATAGGGAATATAGGCTTTATTTAAAAAGTTAAGTTGCAATTTATTACCCTTTTTTTTTTTGGGGGGGGAAATTAGGGGCATGAGCCCATTTTATTCCAACAAGAAAAAGGAGTACAAAATAAAAGTTGTCATCTACCACAACCAGCCAGTAGATTCAACTGAGCCTAACAGCAAAAGCCGCTGAAAAAGAAAGCAGAAAAACGGGAAAAAGCAGACAACTTGAGCTGCATAAAGCATGAATAAAAAAACCTATACCACAATGAGAGTAACAGAGTGGTCTGCTAGGAAGCAAAAGAAATCTATTCCACAAAATTGATGAAATAGTCCTGCCGTAAGTAAAAACACAAAATTGTCTCAGAAAAGGCTGAAACCAAATAAATGCTCCCAAGTCATGAAGAACCTGGACTCAGAATATTGGATTCAAAGCAAATTCTAGCGATCGAGCAGTTCCCTGGTTGCCATAAGGCCGTCCAAGGGAAACGGATGGGAGCTTCATCATCGTCCAGGTGATCATAATGATAACAGGTGGAATCAGATTTGAAGTCTCCAAGAAGTACAATCAGGCAGCTACCGAAGCAGCAGCAACAAACGACATCAATTATCTCACAGCTAGCACAGAGGAGCACCATATTTCATTAGATGATGTAAACAATTTCAGAACAAATAAAGCCCAGGACCTCCCTGCTGCATATGGAACTGACCAGCTAAACAGCTAAATTATTCAGCAGAACTCCATCACACCATTTGGAGACCTTGCAAAGGATAGCTTTCTTGATCTTAATCAAGATAGTGGTAGTGGTGGAGGCAGCTAAAGCAAATTTCCTCTCATTTCTTTCTCTCCAAACATGATAAACAGTGCAACAAATAGTAATGAAGTATAGCCTTTTGGTTTGGGTAGAGAGGTTTTGGTTTTCATTAACCCAATCAAAGATTTGCATCAAGTTGGGTCTAAGAAGCATATTGGCTGATTCTGGTATAAGATTAGTAATGATGTAGTGGCTGTAATTGCAGTCAAAAAATAAGTGATTAGTGCTTTCAGAGTGATTAGAGCATAATGAACAAGTCAGATCCACCACAATGTTTCTACGATGAAGTTCCATAGCCGTTTTAAGGCCCCCAACCAAAGAAAGCCAGGCGTAAGTAGAGAATCTCAGCGAGTGTTTTGAATGCCAAATGTATTCCTCCCAGTTACAGTCCGGGAAAGAATTATAAAAGTTATTGATAAACTTTTGAAATTTGCTTTAGCTTTATTAGCCAAAGATAGGCGTTCAGAGTTATTATCCAGAATACTAACACCGAGAATAGCATTAGAAACCACAATGGGTAAATTAATTGGAATATTCCAGCAGCCTTCAGAAGAAATGAAATTGCTCACATTAAGGTTCTCATAGTTAGCATAATCCGGATTTAAGTCAACCAGACTAATAGAATTGCACCAGCTATCCCAGATAAAAGAAAGGGAAGAATTAGGAGTAACTTTGAATTCCCATAATTCTTTGGAAGTAACAGCCGTGCTACAAATGGATTTCCAAAATTTAGAAGCTTTAGAGTGGGGAGGCTTCCAAGGAGAGGAATAGTATCTAAACAGCCAAGACGCCAAAGGAGAGGTTCTATTATACATTATGTGTATAATAGAGCAGTTAAACCCATAATGAAGAGCTGATATACTATGGATGCCAAGACCTCCCTTATCTTTGGGTTTACAGACATTATCCCAACTAACAAGGTGCAGCTTTTTCCCCACAGAAATATCACCAAAGAACAAAAATTTTGAAGCCACTTTCCTAAAGAATTTAAAAGATCCTTTGTTTAATATAGCACCCCTAATCCAATAAGCAATAGAATTTAACATAGTAAATTTCAAATATTGAAGTCTTCCCGCAAAGGATAGCATCTTAGCATTCCACCCAGAGAGTTTCCCAGTAATATCATCAGTTAGAGATGAGATGTCAGAATTATTTAATTTTCTGAAGGAAATAGGAATTCCCAGATAAGTAATGCTATCCTTAAGAGACAAGGGGAGGGAGTTACAAATGTCAGTAGCAGTGGTAAGATGCTTAGGCAGCAAAAGAGAACTTTTCCCCAAATTAATATGAAGACCCGAAGCTTTGGTAAAGATGTTGATAGTTTCCATGAGATTTGTACAATTGCTGCAAGTGGCATTGCCAAAGACAAGTAAGTCATCAGCATAAAGGAGATGGCTGATCCTAAAATCCTTGAAATATGCTCCCTCAAAAAGATTTTCATCAAGAATGGAGGAAAAGGCATCCATAGCAATGCAGAATAAATACGGACTTAGGGGACAGCCCTGCCTTAACCCGGCAGAGGAGGGAAAATAACCTTGAAGAGCTCCTTTGATCACTATAGAATAGTTGACATTGGAAATACAACTTTTAATCCAAGTGATAAACAAAGGAGGAAAGCCTTTTTGAAGAAGTCTAGCAAGAATAAATTCTCTAGATATTGTATCAAAGGCTTTGCGAATATCAAATTTAGCACATAAAAAGTTCTTTTTCCCCTTAGCTGCATAAGTAAGAATCTCTTGGGCTAAGATAATATGATCCGTGGAAGTTCTATTTTTAATAAACCCAGCTTGGTTTTCCTTCACAATGAGTGGCATGACAATCTTTAGCCTATTAGCAATGACCTTGGAGATAATTTTGTAAATGACATTACATAAAGCAATAGGCCTAAAGTCATTGAATGTAGCAGCATGTTTAGTTTTAGGAATCAAAGTAAGTGCTGTAGCCTTAATACCAGTGGGCATATAGCCCGAAATAAAAAATGATTTAACAGCCTTACAGACATTGGGCCCAATGATGTGCCAGCTTCTTTTATAAAAATGATAATTGAACCCGTCTGGCCCAGGGGAGGAAGATGCTTTGCCATCAAATACCGCCTGCTTAATTTCAGCATCAGTAACAGAGATAATAAGAGTGTCAGCAATAACAGAATGTAGTTTGTTACCAACAGGAAAAAGCTCTATATTTAAATCCTCAATCAAGGGAGGATTGTAGAGTTCTTGGTAGTGCTTAAGGATATCAGGAATGATGTCTTCATTTAAACAGTGAGAGGAAGCACCAATATTCACTACCGCATTGCTTTTTGCCCTGCGGCGTCTTATTTTGTTATAAAGAAACTTCAGGTCATCTTCCCCCTGTGATAGCCAGGAAGCCTTAGCACGCTGAGTAATCCATGATACATGGAGAGTAGTGAATTTCATGATTTGGTGGTTGACTTCTTTCAAATTGCTGTTAAGGGACTCATTTAAAGGGTAATCCGAGATCTGATAAAGATAAATTAACTGTTTTCTATGAAGGTAGTCCAAATGCTCCTGGATAGCATTGGCATTGGTCCAAGATTCCAGTTTGAGCCTCCTTTTTAAGTCACGAAGTTTAAAACATAAGTCAGCCAACGGGTTTCCTACTTGATTGTCAAAGAATACATCAAGTAGGATATACCAATACGCATCTAAAGAAGTCCAGTAATTTTTAAAAAGGAAGCGGTGAGGAGTAGGAGTGTTAACAGTAGAGTGAAGGATGAGAGGACAGTGATCAGAGCAGGAAGGAGCCTGAACCGAGTAATAGGAGTTCGGGTAAGAGGAGGTCCAATGCTCATTGACCAATACTTTATCTAATTTGATGTGAATGGGATTACTGGTTTGCTGATTAAACCAAGTGTATTTGTTCCCCACCGAGTTTAAGTCTTCAATGTTAGCATCAAATATAACAGAGTTTAGTTCTCCTAAGCTACTAAGGGGTAAGACATTACCTCCCATTTTATCCGCAGCAAAACGACAGCAATTGAGATCCCCCATAATGATCCAAGGATTAGAGATTGTGTCAGCACATCTTCTAATCATATCCCAGAGAGGAATACGGGCCTCCCTATCGTTTTCTGCATATATAACAGATAACGTGAAAGGAGAAAAAGTGGCTCCAGTGAGAGTACCTGAGATGAGCTGAGGAGTAGTAATCTCAGGTGTAAAATGAACTTTGGCAGAATTCCACTTGATCCAGATCCGGCCAGGAGATGCCAGATTAAAGTTGTGGCAGGATTGTTCCATGGGAAAAATGACATGTGTGTCACAGAAGAAGGGGTTGAGAAGAGAAGACGAGAGAATTCTATTCTCCAAAATGCAGAGCACATCCAAATTGAAAGAGGAAGTCAGTCGCTTACAGCAATATACTTTGTCTGGGCTGTTGAAGCCCCTAATGTTCCAGCTTGCAATTATCGGCAAAGGCATGTTAACGGTTGGCCGCCGGGGTCTTTTTGCTTTGCTTCCCCTTTGCATTTTTACTTTGCTTACCCGATTGAGTTTGCGGTTTCTCCTTTTCTTTGACCCGAGCGGAAGAGTCAATCTCTAAGGAAGAATCATCCGCTGAGTTGTCTAGATCTTCAACCAACAGGTTAAGGGCATCAAACTTGTTGGGAGATTGTATTTTTGGAGGGGAGAGCTTAAAGAGCGGTAAAGAGGAAGAGGTGGAGGATGATGAGGCTTCATGAGGAGAATTGAGATTAGGAATATTAAAAACGGGCAAAATCGGGATGGGTAATAAGGCAGTGGGTGGATTATGGGTGGAAATGGTGGAATAGGTTGGCAGAGGAGGGAGAGGTGGAAGGCTGTGATTCTGTAGAGCGATAGACTGTTTAGCCGGACCTAACAAGGAACTCTGAACCGTAGAGGTTTCCTCCGTGATCGGGTCAGTTAGAACTTGGGGATTGGGGCAGGCGAGAGCAATGTGGGAGGGAATAATAGAGGAAGGAGAGTTGGAAGACGGCGTTGAAATCCTACCTTGTGGCTTTCTGCTCTTGCTTCGGCCACGAAGCGTGGTCTGGGGAGGGTGCATGACCTTTGTGGTTGCAGCCTCTGGTTTGGAAGGACAAAAAGAGGAGGCATGCACCATCGATTTGCAGTGCTCGCAAAGAGTAGGCTTCCACTCATATTGAATTTTCATACTGAAGACATCGTCCTCTATAGAGATCGGAATCTCCTCAGGGTAAGTAGCAAAGGCATCTACTTGAATGCAGACGCGAGCAAAGGTAAGACGGGTTTTTTGCGCAGTGAGAGCGTCGACAGCTAACGGGATCCCGATTTTGCTGGCGATGCGTGAAATACCTTCGGAATTCCAGCAAACCAGGGGCAGATCGTGAATTTTCACCCAGATGGGAATTGAAGTAAAGTTTTCACACTTGGGTCAGAACTTAGGCGACCATTTTTGGAGCAGAAAGGGCCTACCCAGAAAGAACCACATGCCTTTAGACCATGCCATCTCATAATCTTCCTCTGTGGTGAAACGAAGGAGGAAGAACCCATCCGATAGAGAGAGAAGTTGCATCGAGCCCTTAAGGGTCCAGGTTTTGCGAATCGCTCCAAGAAGTGCTTCATAGTAAGGACGACGGCCGATGGAGTATCTGACCAAACAAAGATTCCAGTTTTCCGCCCCTTTAATCAGACGATCCCCAGCAAAAGGAATGATATCTGGTTCGTGAGGGAGAAAAGAGAGAGGTAGATCCTTAGATATGGGAACAGAGTCTATTACTATATTCTTCCACACGCGTGAAGGTGCAGAGGAGGGAGGTCCTCCTGCATGCACCGAGAGCGGAGGAAAATCAGAAGCAGAGAGAGGCTCCATGTGAAAGACAAGAAGCTGGAAGCAAAAAGACCTAGAAGGGGTCCTCCGGCGAAAGCCGGAGGAGGAGGAGGAAGAGGGAGAAACGAAACCAGCAGACTGGCGGCGGCGAGAAGAAACCCTAGCAGAGCCTCCTCGAGCCGCAGAAAACTCTTATGTTATTTGTTTATCTTTAAATGCAAATATTTAATTTTCAATTTATTACCCTTTAAGTAAGGCTACAGCCACATAAATTTTTTTTTTCTATGGAAAATTTAGGACATAGCCCATATATTGATTAAAGAGAATTACATGTATGAAAGAAAAACAAAAAAGGAGACAAAAAAGATTCCATTAAAAGATGGAGCAAGCTCAAAAAAGCCAAAAAAGACCATCCATCAAGAAGATGGAAGAGAATCGAAAAAACCTACACAACAAACAAAAACTTCATAGAAAGCTATAGCAAGGAAAAACATGGAGTGAGATGGAAAACAAAACTGAGAGAACAGTATATTGGACTCATGTAAGAAAAATAGATATTTAGCTCATAAGGAATGAGCCACGAAAATCCCTTGGTTGCCCCATCCAAGGGGATGGGTCTGGACTTGGATGATCATCATTGTCCATGGCATGCCAAAAAAAACCCACAAGACCATGGATTAAAGACTCAAGAGAGTTCTAAGGCTTGAAGAATCCGGGAGCCCCACCTTGGAACCACAAATGGCGAACCCTTATTATCCGGCCATTGCTTCTAGACCCCTTCTCCTTGTATGAGGGGAGGGGGACAGGGGAGGCTTGGACCTTGGGCTAGAGATCAAGAGAGTTCTAAGCTATGTTGCACCGATACGGATACGGCGACACGGATACGACATGATACGGATACGGGACACGTCAATTCTTTATAATACAGGATACGGATACGGCGCGGACCCGACATCATAATTTATAAATCATACATAAAAATTAAGTAAGCAATCAAAGCATCATATTTGAAATTTCAAAAAAAAAAAATGACAACAACATCATTTGTAGCCTTGTAGGTTATAATATCAAAATATAAGTAAGCATTAAATATCCAGTACAACAACAAAAGCATAAACATAAATTGTCTAGCACATAAAGTTTCAACTATTCAATAGAAGGAATGATATGATTAGCTTCTTCAGTGGTTTGTCTTTGAACTTCTATATCATCTTCAATAAATATCATAGCTTTTTATTCAGGCTCATCAAGTGAAAGATTAGTAATTTCTAATATTCTCATATCATCAAGAGACTCAAATGCATCTCGGAAATGAGAGAACTTTGCTCGCAGCCGCGGAAGTAAATACAACGCATCTTTTTTTTTTATTTCTTTTTGTTTTTCAACTGACACGTGTATCGGATACGCGTATCCTTTTGAAATTAAACAGTATTTTAATTGGATACGTCTTTGACGTATCCGACACGTATCAGTGGAGTATCGGAGGCGTATCCGAGTATCGGTGTATCGGATACAGCACGCCTTCATAAATAGGTGTATCGGTGCAACATAGGTTCTAAGGCTTGAAGATGCTCAGAGTTCCACCTAAGTACCACCACCTCCAAACCCTTCCTTCCTGTCATCGTTGTTGGATCTTTGTCAGGCCATATCCATCAAACCTCCATCCGTCTGCCACTTCTGGGTCTCTGCCCAACGTTTGACCTTCGTCGCCAAACTATGGTACTTCCAACCTCCATTTCCCATTAACTACAGTCCCTCTGACAATCTTTTGACATCTGTTGCCCATCGACTATGATCCATTTAACCACTATCATCTGACTATGTCCTTCTGACCTTTGTCATCTATCGAATACGGTCCCTCCAACCATAATCTCCCAACCATGATACTTTGAGCTCAATTTCTTGAATATGGTCCTTCGAACATTCGTCGCTCGCCAATTATGAACCTTAGATAACCATCACTTGACTACGCCTTTAGCCTCCGTCGCCCAAATACAGTCTCTCTAACCTTCATCGCCTCTCTAACCTTCATCGCCTGACTACAGTTTCTCCGACCACTATCACCTAGTTATGGTTCCTTTGACCTCGACCGTCCGACTATATTCCCTTTGACTTTGGTCCTCAGACCACCATCGCTCGACAAAGTTCCTTCATCCTCAGTAGACGGTTATTATCTCTCAGACATCCATCACTCACCAACTATGGTCCTTCTGACCACTGTCATCCAACAATTATCTCTTCAACCTTAGTTGTTCAACTATAATCCTTTTGACCTTCGTCTCTCATCAACTATAGTCTTTCTTACCACCATCACTCGATAATAGTTCCTTCAACCTCAATCGCTCAACTAAGGCCCCTCCAGCTTCCGTCACCCTACAGTTACGATCCTTCTAACCATCATCACCCGAAAACAGTCCCTCCAACATCTATTGCTCATTGACTATAGTCCCTTTGACCTCTATCACCGGACAACGGTCCCTTCAACCTCAATCGTCTGACTACAACCATTCTGACCTTAGTCATCTAACTACATTCACGTTCCCTCCGACCTCCATCGTTTGACTACGGTCTTACTGACCAAACAAAACACGACAATATTCTCTTGAGAACAACTCTCATGTCTTTGCATTCTTTCGGGTCCAATCATGTAATATGTTTTATATTATATATATTTACACGTTGTGCCAACAACTTCTTCCGAGGATAATCATCATTTGTAATCAACAAAAAATACTAATGGAATCATTTTAACTAGGCTAGGCCCCCTATTTTTTTTCCTTTTCAGGGGTTTTCACATAAAAATTCTGCTCTCTTACGATTGTTATTCACCTCTTTTTTATATGTGTGTTGGATATTAGTATAAAGCTAGGATGCTAAATCTTATTGTTAGTAATTTGGTCCAATTTGTATGGTGTTATTAGTTTTATTGTTTTGCCCTTCCTTTAGGTAGTTCTTAGTTTAAATAGTTATGACTTGTATTGTTTAGGGAGAGCTAAAAATAAATAAAGATCGAGTCTCATTTCTCTCCAAAATCTGATTGTTCTCTCCCCACTCCCTCTATTCTTTCTCTTCGACCAAGCCATCCAAGAAGTTTTCCTTCCTCCAACAAATCCCAACACCTATTGTGATGCCCCAGGCATCCATAGTGAAAGGATTCGTCGACAGTCTTGATCAATCATCACTTCTTGCTCCCTTTGCTCTGACCTGAAATTGCTAACCACATATAATGAGCTTCAAAAAGCCCAGCAGGTCAGCTAATACCTATAACTGAAATCAAAGCACGATACTGAAATAATATGTATGTCAGTCAATCAAATTCATAATAGTCAGTTGCACATGATCAGTGAATCTATGCAACATATACGAAAATCAGTAATTAATGCATGATCGATACAATCCATAATCATCGGTAAAAGAATCGATAAACAGTAAGAAGAAATCCATAAAGCTCCATGAATCAGTACATACGATAAATCTCGTAAGAATCCATAAACAGTAGAAAAATCTATATTCGAAAGGATCTCAGTTAAATCGATCAATTACATCGATAGAGAAAAATCGGCGTCTCGATAATATCAGTTAAATCAACATTGTATCAATAGAATCAATCATCTCTGGTCAATAATATCAATCGGTATGAAATCTCATAAATCAATCGATCAAATAAATAAATCAACAATCAAGCAAATCAATCAAATCAATAAATCAAGCAAATCAATACATCAATAATCATGTGCTATAAGAATCAATACAATGAATCAATGTATCAGTGGATCAGTAGTATCGGTATCAGTATCTGTAGTATCAATAGTATCCATGAATCAATGAATCCATAATATCGATGAATCAATAATATTGGTATCTGTATCCATGAATCAATACAGTATCCATATCCATATCGGTGTCGGTATCCATGAATCAATACAATATTCATATCCATATCGGTGTCGGTATTCATGAATCAATACAATATCCATATTCATATTGGTGTCAGTATTCAGTGACAAGAATAACATGCAATATTAATGAAATCGTACAGTAACAGTAAACCCATAAATTTGTTAGTAAATCTATTCAGTAATAAATCAATTCAATACAATAAATTCGTCACTATCAATAAATCAATAAATCCATTCGCTAACAATAAATCCGTCGATAAAATCCGTCGATATCAATCATGCGTAGAGTAATCAATAAATCAATATATCAATTCATATTAGGAAATCCATATAAGTCAATGTCAATAAAATCCATAATGAGATCATAAGGACAATACTGTACACATGCAATTCAATACAATAGTCTTACTAAACAAGTGCAATCACTGGCTATTAAGGCGTTTTTTGAGTCGATAATCCATAGTGCTATTGTAGAAATCCATAGTGTTGTTGTAGAAATTTATAAATATATCTGTTGGCTCAATAAGAGTCGTCACTCTATGTCTGTCGGCTGCCTATCGGCATAATAATCTCCTTATGACTTCCAATCGTTATATCAATGATCAATAGAGGATATTGCCAAACCCTTTTTAAAGAAAAGCCCGTCGGCCCACCATCCTGTACAGGTCAAGTTAATCTCCAACCAACGGTTCAACCAGTCTTCAATTGTCTTTCAGTAACAATAACAATAATTCAATCATATATTCACATTCGTATGCATATTCAATCATTCAAATCATCAATTCAGAAAATCAGAAGTCGTACGAGAAATCGGCGGCATAATGGCAGTACGCGGAATGTACACAGAAATCACAAATTCAAAAATTTACCAAATTATCACAGATCATGGAAAATAACAATATAAGACTTTTATCGTACTGAAGCAATATTTTTCAATAGTCAGATAATATTCTATTCGATAAAAATCACACAGAACTCAAAATAACCGATAAAAACTTTACATAAAATGCTCAAATCGTGTAGAAATATCTTATCAGAAACATAACAAAAGTTGTGCGGTAAAACTTTCGTCAATACAAAATTATGCGCATTTTTCGGTAATAAAAACACAAAACTGAGCACAGAATCATCAAAACTTGAAATCTTCGAAATTAAAAATAGGATTCGGAGTCCTTACTTCGAGACATACAAATCTTTCAACTGTGTCGTCGGATAAAAAGTGCTCTGAAGGCTCCAAAACCAAGCTTCTTCTTTCTCATTCCTTTTCTTTCTCTCTCCTACCTTTTTCTCTCTCTTCAAAATATTTCCAAAATATCTCAAATCCGATACTTATCAAGCAGGATTGTCCAGGATGATGCCCAGATCATCCCGGGACGAACTCCTCTGGACACGGATCGTATAGACAAAAATTAATTCCAATTTTTTTCGTCCCTGGACGATGCTCTCTGTTCGGTTCGTCCCTACCCTTACAGGATCGTCCAGACGAAATTAACAGATTCTTCACATCTTTCTTCAGTTCGTCCGGGACTAAGGTCAGTTCATCCGGACTAACAACACTAAAAAAAATCAGCTTCGGATGAGTTTTACAATCTACTCACCTTAAGAAAAATGTCGTTCTCGACATTTCCCTTAAGGGATCGAATGCAAAAATCAAAATAAAATAAATCCGTCCAATCAAAACTCAAATCAAATCGAATCAAAATCAAAACTCGTCGAAACCCATACGGTCATACAGTTCATTCAATTACATATCATTCACTATGTAAATGATGCACTTGAAACTATCCATTCTATCAAACTATCAATCAAATCCTTTCATTACACTTGCTCTAATACCAATTTGTGACGTCCCAGGCATCCATAGTGAAAGGATTCGTCGACAATCTTGATCAACCATCACTTCTTGCTCCCTTTGCTCTGACCTGAATTTGTTAATCACATATAATGAGCTTCAAAAATCCCAACAGGTCACCTAATACCTATAACTGAAATCAAAGCACGATACTGAAACAATATACATGTCAGTCAATCAAATTCATAACAGTTAGTTGCACATGATCAGTGAATCTATACAGCATATACGAAAATTAATAATCAATGCATGATCGATACAATCCACAATCATCGGTAAAAGAATCGATAAACAGTAATAAGAAATCCATAAAACACCATGAATCAGTACATACGATAAATCTCGTAAGAATCCATAAATAGTTTAAAAATCTATATTCGGAAGAATCTCAATTAAATCGATCAATTACATCGATAGAGAAAAATCGTCGTCTTGATAATATCAGTTAAATCAACATCGTATCAATAGAATCAATCATCTCTGGTCAATAATATCAATCGGTATGAAATCTCATAAATTAATCAAATCAATAAATCAACAATCAAGCAAATCAATCAAATTAATAAATCAATAAATCAAGCAAATCAATACATCAATAATCACGTGCTATAAGAATCAATACAATGAATCAATGTATCAGTGGATCAGTAGTATCAGTATCAGTATCTGTAGTATCAATAGTATCCATGAATCAATAAATTCATAATATCGATGAATCAATAATATCAGTATATGTATCCATGAATCAATACAGTATTCATACCGGTGTCGGTATCCATGAATCAATACAATATTCATATCGGTGTCGGTATTCATGAATCAATACAATATCCATATTCATATCGGTGTCAGTATGCAGTGACATGAATAACATGCAATATTAATGAAATCGTACAGTAACAGTAAACTCATAAATCCGTCAGTAAATCCATTCAGTAATAAATCAATTCAATACAATAAATCCGTCAATATCAATAAATCAATAAATCCATTCGCTAACAATAAATCCGTGGACAAAATCTGTCGATATCAATCATGCGTAGGGTAATTAATAAATCAATCAATAATCAATAGATCAATTTATATCAGGTAATCTATACAAGTCAATGTCAATAAAATCCATAATGAGATCATAAGGACAATATTGTACACATGCAATTCAATACATTAGTCTTACTGAACAAGTACAATAACTGGCTATTAAGGCATTTTTCGAGTCGATAATCCATAGTGCTATTGTAGAAATCCATAGTGCTATTGTAGAAATCCATAGTGCTGGATATCAAGCAGGATCGTTCAGGACGATGCCCAGATCATCCCGGGACGAACTCCTTTGGACACGGATCGTAAATTTGTTTCGTCCCTGGATGATGCTCTCTGTTCGATTCGTCCCGATGGTTCGTCCCAATCCTTACAGGATCGTCCAGACGAAATTGACAGATTCTTCACAATTTTCTTCAGTTCGTCCGGGACTAAGGTCAGTTCATCCGGACGAACAGCACTCAAAGAAATCAGTTTCGGAGGGGTTTTACACCTATATCTCTCTATCCTGCAAATATTCTAGCACGCAATAATCATCATCCCTTACTACTTCAACAATCACTACTATTGCAACATTAGATCAAACCAATGCTAACAAGTTTGTGATCATATCTTCTCAAATTATAAGAAAAAAATAAACTTATGTGATCTCATTTACATTATATTATTTCAACTCGTAATTTTTATCTCTTTTCAAACTTTACACCTAAAATCTTTGATGTCCCTAGCAATATATTTTTTATCCATACACCAATTTTTCTGCATAATCGGGATGAAAATATCACCTGTTTGTCTACGCGGGCCCGAACGCAGTTTCTGCAACTTACAAAATGCTTTACAAAATGCTTTTGAAGTACTGTCTCTGCTTCTCCCACATTTGAAATTAATTGGAAACCATTACCAGTTATTCGAACGTCTCAGAAATTAATTGTGTGCCAGAACTCGGTCAAATTCATTATAACTTAGAACCTCCTGCCACTTGCTGGCTCGCGTCGCAGTGCCCTGCCCAGCAGCTCTACCACTTATGACATAGCAGTTAGTGGCTCAGCCTAAAGGCAGTTCCGTTACTTCCACAAATAAACCTTTTCGCAAAGATCAATCATTTTCTCATTTTATGACGCCCAAATCTTGATATTTATAACTCATATAAATTTTGTTGAAGCTAAGATTTTGTTTGGAATGATTTTTTTACTGCTTCTTAAAGCGGTTTTTTAATATAAAATTTAATTTTTATACTAAAAAGCTGTTTTAAGAAGCGGTAAAAAAACCGCCCCCAAACAAGGCTTCGTTTAAGATGACTTTTTTTACTGTTTCTTAAAGTAACTTTTTAGTACAAAATTTTATATAAGACTTTCTAAAACAACTTTTTTACTATTTCTTAACGTAACTTTTTAATATAAAAAATTTAATTTTTTTATTAGAAAGTTGTTTTAAGAAGCAATAAAAAAATTGTTCCAAATGAAGATTGAGTTTTGTTATTTGATTTAGGCTTCTTTTGGGACGGCTTTTTTATTCCTTTTTAAAACGGAATTTTAGTACAAAAATAAAAAAATTTATACTAAAACTCTGTTTTAGAAAGAAGTAAAAAAGCCGTCCCAAACGAAGGCTTAATGATTTTAAATTAATTTAAAATGACTATTTCACCAATATTTTAGAAAAATTACATATATAACACTCTTATTTTATTTAATAAAAATAAAACTCTCTTCCAACTATCTAAATTCAGCCAAAAAATCTCTAATTTATATATATTTTATTCTTTTTATCAAATTTGCAATGATTTCGCTTGACACAAGTAAATACAAGAATTTAATAGCTATACAAACATATAGATGTTAATTATGTAAATAGATAAATTTTACAAGTTATTTATGTAATTCCCACTACTAATTTTAAATTTTAGATGATTGCAAAATCTAATAAAACTTTAAGATATGGATTGGAGCTCGAGCTTTGCACAAATTTCATATATTTTAACTTTGAATTGTTAAAATTAAAAAAAAAATGCAAAAAATTTTCCGCTTGCGAGTGCCAAAAATAATATACCGCTTGCGAGTACTAAGCATGAAGACATTCCTAATAGTTGTATAAGAAAAAATATCCTAAACCGCTGTATGAACAATTTATTCGCAAAGTATCTCAATACCCGTAGAATATACAAAATTGAAACAGTTGATGTTATAATTGTGATATAAAATTTACCTCAATTTGACTTTATAAAAGTGATCCCAATTTAGTCACAAACTAATCATTCTCTAGAACTAAAATTATCATATACGAGTAGTCGGAGGGCTATTTTGAAATTTAACCAAATTTATAAAAAATTAAATCAATATAATTAAGTAATTGATAATTTATGAAAAAAATTTGCGTATTTTTTGGCAAATAAAGTGATAAAAAAACAATAAAAACTAGAAGAAAACTGTCCTTCTATGGAGACGCTGAATGACCAATCAAAATTCGTCACGTCATCCTTTCGCTCAGTACTATTCGATACTACTGACATGTGCACTTTAGTTAGTCTGTAAATTACGTCTATATTTGATCTTGACATAAAATAATTTTTCAAAGTATAGCAGCAAAATATCATTATCCTTTCAGCCGCAGCATTGGAGATACTATAAATGTCGCGTATCATATTTGTTGAATCATTGAATGACCAATCAAAATTCGTCGCATCATCCTGTCGCTCAGTACTACTCGATACTACTAACATGTGCATTTTACTTAGTCTGTAAATTACGTTCTATATTTGATCTCAACATAAAATAATTTCTCGAAATATAGCAGCAAAATATCATTATCCTTTCAGCTGCAGCATTGGGGATACTATAAATTTTCCGCTTCTCAGATTTGTTGAATTATTGAAATTAGACATTTTAGGACATACCAAAATGAAAAATAAAATAAAACATGGGCTAAAATCGAAAAAATGCAGCTCTGACGACCCATATTTATCAATATCTCTTTAAAATTGCAAAATAATAATAATAATGAAGAGAACAGTCTCATCGTAGAAAGCGATGCAGAGTTAAGTCCAATATTGCAATGATTACGATCTCAAATCGAAAAGCCTTTTTCTGTCTAACCGAACTTACATAAATGCCCCCGCGATGTACCTAAACAAGGAAATAAGGCTTTAAAAAGCAGGGGTAATATGGGTGCATTGTGGAAGTTCGCTTGGGGCTTACGCGTCCCGTGTAGTCAATCATAGCGCTCGCACCGAGCAATCATGTCCGGCTCGGCTCAGCGAAGACAGTCCTGCGCGGGCGTCAGAGAGAGAAATCATTACGTTTTGTTATCTATTGATTTGTTTTCAATATTCTCGCAGAGGACGAGGAAACGCATGGCCGAAACGCGTTTGGTGGGAGGGAAACGCCATGCGGGTGCTTCAGTCGGGTTTCTGTGACGTGTTCTTTTTTAAGATTCTGGCTGCGGAAGCATTTATAGTTAATACAGTAGTTGCTCAGTAACAGTTTCTTTATTTTATAAATAATTTAAACAATTTACATAAATATCATCGTATATTATTCTATTTATATATTTAATCCCTAAAATTTTAATATTACATATATATCATCAATAATTCTTTTTTTTATATGAGAGGTACGAAAAAAATATGAGTTACATATTTGATCAATTTTAAAAAAATATGATCAATTTTAAAAAAATTATCACTATCTTTAGCTGGTCCACTAGGCTTTTAGCCAATCCCACAAAAAAATTTATGTGTTTTTCTAAATATGTTTGTCATGATATGCAAATTTTATTCCTCAACAAAGATGATTTTAAGGCCTCCCACCTTTTTTGGAAGTTTTTAGGAATCCCTATTACTAATGCTAAAATTAAATATGGCCATTGTTCCACTGTTACGGAGAATTTGATGAATTGGCTTGGTGATTGGAAGAAGAAAGTTTCATCTTTTGTTGGCATGTTTCAGTTAATTCGTTCCACTCTTTTGGAGCTATCTCTACTATTGATTGGGATAAATCAGTTTTCTAAAATAGCTCAGAAGAAAAATTACCAGTCTGGCCAATAATTTTCTCTATGGTCATGACAACAACTCTAAGCTTTATACTATCCCATTTAAATCGACTATCATATCTAGGGATAGGAGTGGTTTGCACTTTGCATTTGCTTTCTATTGACAATCTTTAAAATTTTGTCACATATAAGTTTATTTTGAGACTTTTCAATACACCAATCATTCTTTCTTATTGGTTTCAAAATTTTGTATGGCTCTATTTGGTCTAGAACCAAGGTCATGTCTTCCCCCTTTTTGAAGCTTCTTCATAAAACTATCAATAAAATGAGAGATATGATTAACCTAAGAGTCACACAGGATTCCCAATTTTTCTTTTTCTTTTTTAATCCTTGGTTAAATGAAATTTCTCTTGTGGAGAAATTTGCTCTTGCTCTGATTGATAAATTTCAAGGCTCCCCTTCTATTTTGGTCTCAATTTTTTTGTCAATGGTGATTGGACCCTTCCTAATGACATTCACAATCACATTGCATTTGACATCTTAACAATTAAGATTCTTTCTTTTGGTTAGGGAAGGCTTTCTTTTCTAATAAACATACTTATCACCATTTTTATTTTGAATTGCACAAAATTTCTTGGCATTAAAAGTTTTGATATAAGTTATGCATTTCTTGCTTGGAAAACTATTAAGGAAGGTTTGAAGACTGTAGATATTTTGATGAAAAGAGGTATCTTGGCTAACTAGACTTGTGCGTTGTGCTCTTCTTACAATGAGAGTCATTCGTACTTATTCTTTGATTGTGAGTTCTCCTTGCAAATCCTTAAGAATTTCTCCCTTTTTGTAACTTCTTTCATATGGGAGCACCTTTCAACAACTTTTAGATCATTCTGATAATATTCAATGCAAAATTAGCATGAAATTCTTCCTTTTGGGGGTGCATATCACTGCTTACTACTTGGAAAGAGAGAAATAATCGCATATTTGGATGTGCCATTCTTAATGTTTAAGTTCTTATTTAAAAAATTAAATTTGTTGTCAGAATAAAAAGTAAGAGGTGGGGTTATCAAACATTAATGCCTTCCCACTTTGTTAATTTGTACTATTAATTTCTCTTATGCTTACCATACATGTTCATTGATGATTAGTCTTACTTAGTCGTGGCTTTTTTCCATTCCTATTGATCTGTGTTGGATGGTTCCTTCTTCAAGATTTGGTCTTTTTCTATAGAGTTATAGTATCCTTGCCATTTTTTTTTTTGTACTTAACTTTGTTAACTTCTTGTGGACCTCATCTATTGCTAGCACTGAAAACTTGATTATATATATACATTTACTTAAATCATTCTTTCATCTTGGTTGGTTGTTGTTGTTTTTTTTTCTTATGAAGAAAGGATGAGGAGGTTTTATGTTGTGTGGCTCCGCTAGTATCTTTTTCATGGTTCCTTTTTAGCTGTAAGTTCTCCTATTCTTTATTAGCTACCTTCAGAGAAGTTTGCTTCTTTTCAGGATTACTACAATACAATTTTTTTGGCATAGGGCAATGATGAATACCCTTGGGCAGTGCTAGTTTTTGCAACCATGTGGCATTTATATTTCTCATGAACAGATGCTCCTATCTTGAGCAAATACTTATTAGTCACGTTATTTTTTTTGCCTTAGAGGGAAACTTATCATTAATTTTGTGTAATGGTGGTCTTATATATATGTGGGTCAATATGGGCCCTATTTTTTTTTTATTTTGTAACTATATAGTTTGTAGTTCTATTTGTTGTTCTTTTCTATTAATAATTTCAATTTTTGGGCTATCAATAAGTCATATATACTTGTAACTTTTTTATCTATCAATGAAATATGGGTGTTACCCTCATTCTCAATATATATATATTATCTTGAAGATATAATTAATATCTATTTTTTTTTTTTTTTGGAAAATTAAAGGCATAGCCCATTTCCATTAACTACAAAGATAATTACAACTCATATGACAAAAACAAAAAGAATGAAGCTAAAAGAGCTGCATCAAAAAGGGCAAAGCTCATAACCAGCAATACTAACATCCAACAAAATGATAGAAAATGGAGAGCATTGGATTACTTAGTAGCAAAAGTTTGGAATCAGACATTCAAGCCAATAGATCATGGAAGGATCAATGTAATACTCGAAACATCCCCTAGTTGCCATTTAGACCATCCAAGGGAAGGGGTCATATGGGAAGTCATCATAGTCTAGGAAGCAAAAAAAAATCTCATCATACCCAAAATGTAATAGTGTCGCAACAACAATGAAGGCAAAAGGAGAGAAACAAACCAGAATAGCAACAAGACACCACATATAGTCCCAAATTTCAAGGTAATGGAATTTTCTATGCCATTTTAATTATGTATCCAAATTGAGAATTGAGGAAAAAGACAAATTCATACACCCCAAGTTTCTTAGCAAGGTTAGTTGAGATCATGAAACTAAATATATTTTCTTACAGTTACAACCATGAAAAAGAACCAAAGAGTTTGGATGTAATCTTATTAAAAATAAATATAAGAACATAAATAGATTTCAACCAGTATGAAAGGTTGTTGTTTATAAAAAAATTTGATCAATTGGAACTAGCCATCTATTAAACATTACTTATGCTTTCATCCAGCCACAAACCTTGAAATTTTACTAACAAAGAGGTGTGCTCTTTAACCAAGAGCCTCCTAGTTGTGAGAAGTAAGCCAACATAATTAATAGAGAATTTTCCAATCCTAAGGCCTATGAAATCACCAAACTCTAAGTAATTAACAATGAACATGGAAAAACTTGCTCCTAATTTAAGAAGATTAACCTCCAAACCCATATATAAAACTAAAATGAGTAAATTCCTTTTTAGGGTAGAAACCATAAGAGAATCAACCCTACCAATAGCCAACAAATCATATGAGAAGAGATGGGAAATAAAATCACTATTTTTATAAATGAGGAAATAATTATTGTATACGACCTTCCTCTTAAAGGTAAATAAAAAAAAACATTTATAATAATTGCTAAGAGGAAGGGAATTAATGGGAAACCATGTCTCAAGATATTTGAAGACTTAAAGATTAACCTTTTAATGTCTCCATTGAGCCTAATGGGAAAGGTAAAAAGCAGGTTGAGATCCAATTAATGAAAACTTGTGGAAGACTCTATGAGAAAGTCTAGTTGTGATGGATTTCCTATTAACAATATCAAATGCCTTAGGTTATTATTTAAAAATATTTTATCCAAATTACTTTATTCAAAAGTTATAAGTAAACTTATGAGCACTTGCTACATTCTTAGCAATATTCAATTATTTAATAATTTTTTATGTATGTAAATGGATGATAACGTGGAGCATCTTCTTGAGGCAACTAGCAAGAATTTTGATAATTACTTCATAGAATGTGTTACACATAGATATAGGTATATATTTATATATAAACTTGGAATATTTATATTCTAGAATATATAAGAGTGAATTGACTATGCTTCACTATATTGGACATTTTTTAATGGAGAATAAATAATGAATAGCTAGGAGAAATTGATTCATGATAATATCCTAAGAATGGATGAAAAACTTAATAGTGAAACTAGTTAGGGACAAAGTTTTTTTAATATTGATACTATGAATATCATATAAAGTTTTGCTACCCAAGATTAGTTGGGTTAGTTGTAGAGGGAGGATGAAGATATAGTATTGACACACTATATAAATTATGGGATTAGTATGACAATAAGAGTTATTGTACATGAGATTGAATAAATAAATAATGTTAGCAATAATCTCAATTGGGAGTCCACCAAACTATGAGCAGTGGTTAATTATTTAATGTGATTTGAGCTTTTCCTTATCTTTATAGAACAATGAAGAAATTTAAGATTTTCATCACCCATGGAGAGCCTAACAACTTTCTCCCACCCACTTAATTTCCAAAGTAGAATCCATAATACACTTTGATGAAATGCACTAACTGCAGCAGTCAAGAAAAGGTTAAAATCTATTTTTTAATAAATAAAGGATATTCTTTTACTCTTTCTTGAGATAAATAATGGATTGGATAAAAAAAGTCTCCTTTATTCCAATCAGAATCCTTAAGATGTCATTTCACAGCCTACATTTTTTTTATAAAGCACAAATATAAGATTTCCAATAACAAATTGATTCCAAGTTGCATATACCTTAGCAATAAGGTCATTGTTCATATTCTATTAATATTTTAAATTAAACCTATGTCTCATGGGTCTAAAGTTCTAAGAGTTTATAAGGAAACAATAGTGTTTTGAAGATATAAGAGGAAATATTTTATAAAAAGGAGGGATAAATGTCAAGGCATAGAGAATTATAAATAGTCTATCTAATTTAAATCATATATGATTATCTTGTTGAGAAGCTCCATGAGGTTTCTTAAAATTCAATCATTAAAATCCATTAACTTACTAGAAGGGAGAGGATTCTCCCCAAACTTCTCATTGTTCGAAATAACATAGAAGAAATCACCAATAACTCACCATTCTAAACAAATTAAAAGAGAGAGCTCATAGAAAGATAACTAGAGACTCTACTCTCTCTTGTGTTATTAACTACATGCACATCTTAATAGGAATTGAATTAAATAAAAAAACTCAGTTTCACTATGAATTATCTAAGACGAGATAAAAATGGGAGTAAAAGAGATATAATGTAAATTCCATTTGATATAGGTTATCACATTAAAGAATGGCTGAAATTGTTGTAGATTTTTTTATTAGAAATAACAAGGAAATGCTTAATAAGAAGGGATCACATACTTTCTCATGTATAATTTTGATTTCTAATAAGCAGATAAGGTCAAAGTACACATCTTAGATCATCCTTCTATAATGTCATATATGGACTTCATCTTGAAGACTCTTAAAATTAATGAGGCAATATATGAGAAACACACAATGAATTAAAGGAGTTGTTTCTTGCCTTTTAAATTGGTTTGTGGGATGTTGAGTTTTGTCCAACTGCAGAGATACCTAGTTAGAAGTTTTTTGAGGTTGAGGGTATGGATTATAGCCAATTGTTAAGAAGGGAGTGAGGGATGTTTTGCTTCTTTTTCTATTTTGCATATAGTGAGAGTGTGGGTTTATGATAAGGAAGAAGGGGGGAATTAATCACACTATTTACAAGCTTTCAATTTTTAGTCATATAGTATTTCTTGATTGAATTTCATTCCATTTAGTTTTATAGGAATAAAATCAAAGAGGGTGGAAGACGCTAAAGCATAGACACAAACCATAACAAAAGTGATATGAGATTTAGAGATATTTAGATTTCTGTAAGCAACAAAATGCAAACTTTGTTAGAAAATTTAAAAAGTTTGATGACAGTTTTCTTATTCCCCTATTTTGCATAGAGCAAGAGTGTGGGCTTATGATAGGGAAGAAAGGGAGAAGGTATCACCCAAATTACAAGCTTTAAATGTTTAGTCATATAGTATTTCTTTATTGAATTTCATTCCATTTAAGTTTATATGAATATAATCAAAGAGGGCATAAGAAGATGAAACATAGACACAAACCCTAGCTAAAGTGATATGAGATTTGGAGATGTTGATATTTTTGTTGACAACAAAATGCAATCTTTGTTAAAAATTTTAAAAGTCTATGACCAGTTTGCTTCTTTCCCTATTTTGCATATAGTGAGAGTGTGGGTTTATGATAGGGAAGAAGAGGAGAAGGTATCACACAATTTATTATCTTTCAATTTTTAGTCATATAGTATTTCTTGATTGAATTTCATTTCATTTAGGTTTATAGGAATGTAATCAAAGAGGGTGAAAGAAGATAAAACCTAGACACAAACCCTTGCAAAAGTGATATGAGATTTAGAAACATTGAGATTTATGTTAGCAACAAAATGCAAATTTTGTTAGAAAATTTAGAAATTTACGATAGGGAAGAAGGGGAGAAGGTATCACCTAAGTTACAAGCTTTCAATTTTAGTCATTGATTGAATTTCATTTCATTTAGGATTATAGGAATATAATCAAAGAGGGTGGAAGAAAGGTTAAAGCTTGAAATGATATGTTTTATTTTAAATAAATTAATAATAGTATAACTTTGATGTGATTTAAAAGTTTAAGTGTTATATAAATAAAAATAAAGTATTTAATCTTAGATATATAAATACATAAATATTGTATGATATCAACCATGTACATCTTCCTAAATAATATCATTCATTTCAATTCAATTCCATTAAATGATCTTACTTCTCATTAAAAGCAACTATGTTCATCAAACAATCACATCACATTCAAGATTAATCAAACTATCATTCAAATCACAAAGAAGAGGAAGAGCAACAAAAGAAGTCCTTTTAGCCACAATTTAGCCCCACTTTTGATATGAAATTAGCAAAAATTCAGATGTCATATGTTCAAATTTATATGTCTCTTATTTATAAACTAAATGTACTACTTAGATTAAACCCAATTAGTTATTGATATTTTTTGTGAATATATGTGGTTGGACTTTAAAATAAATGTAAACATCATTAGTCTTAACCTCTCCTTATATAATCATCACAACCTTTCATTACCTCCCATAGACCAATATTGAATTCAACACTAAAAGCATTAATGATCAATGGAGGGAAAAAAAAGCTTAATAAAAAAAGGATTTGAGATATTAAGATAAGTGGCTTACACTCCTCATTTAATGATAGAGATATTTAAAAACATGCATTATAAAATTACATTTTATTTTATTTAATAATATTATGTAATAAAATTTACCAACAACACATCACAAAATTAGATATCTAAAAAAAATGAAAGTACATCTTATTTGAGGAATATTAGAGTTCTAATGTGAGCCAATAAGAAATCTCTTTTTACTCTAAATCCATAAAATTAAAGTTTATGTTTTCAATTATTTTCAAAAATAATTTGGCTTGAAATTGACTATACAAAATTGTACGGCAGAGAGCTCCATATAACTCACAAAATTGATTTTAGAAGGCTCCACTACTAAATATATAGCACACAAATTTGAATTTAGACAACCTCTTTTCATCTTATCTTTTTTAATGTCATCTTGAATTGGAAATGATGATTGTGGCAAAGAAGATTCACAAACACCACTTATTTTGAATTTTAAAAGTGCTTTAAATTGGAGAAGGGTTAAGGCTTTATTTGGGACCGCTTTCTTCATGCTTATTAAGCTTTATAATAGAAAATTTTAAATTTTTATACTAAAAATCTATTTTAAGAAGTAGTAAGAAAGCTGACCCAAATGAAGCCTAAGTTACTAAGCCTTAGCCCCAAATGATAGATGATTTAAAATAAATATTTTGAAACAATAAAGGTATGCATAGGAAATCCATCAAACAACTTCTAAAAGTCCAAATAAAATATTGTCATGAAATCACTCAATTCTCTCACATATTTCACTAAAAGAAGTGTAATTTAATTAACCAACTACCATAAGTCAAAGCTCTATAATTAAAGAATGATAACATGAAAAAAAATCATTAATCAAATATTAGATTTAGCAAGTAATTTATGTTGCATAATGGCTATATCTAAAAATGTCAAAACAGGTCGGATTCGAGTCTAGCTCGAATTTGATTAATCCAAACCCAACCATATAACCAGTTTTAATTAAAAAAATATTTTTATTAGCTTATTAATCATAAAATTTAAGCTAATCCATGAAAAATAAGAAGATTATATCAATAAATAAAAAAATTAAGAAAAAAAATTCAATGGTCAAACTCAGGTTGGTGAGGTAACTTAAAACGGATTGTAATTAATGTATGACCTGAATCTGACTTGTTTATTAAATTGGTCAACTCAAGTCCGATTTTTTCAGGTTGGTGGGTTTGATAAATTTTTTGATACCCCTAACTATCTCAATAAAAATTTATTATTAACTTGATTATTTTAGTACTAATAATATGGATACATCAAAGACCTTAAATGTTAAAAAATCATACCACATAGCCCTCCCTTTTGGAATAAAGATAAAATTAAAATATTTAACATAATTGAGAATCCATGGAGTCCACTTGATGGTACACCTTTAAGGACTGGGCTCCACTTGGCTGGAATTCATTGGATGCCTGAGATGATGTGCCATGTCATGTAGGTTAATGTGGTTAGGGTTAGAATGCTTTTTTTTTTTTTACATACAGTTATTATGTATTTTTTTACTATATATTTCTTTTTTTTGTTTTTTTACTTCTTAAATATATGAGAAGGGATAATTTACAATCATATTTATAAAAATATGCAACAAAAAAAAATATTACCAAATGGACCCTAAGCTAAACTTTTCTCCCACCTTTTCTGCAAAGAAAAATATTGCCAAATGGACCCTATACCCTAAACATTTAAACAAAATCCTAACAACTGATTTTTGGGATGGTTTTCCGGTGAATGATTTCTCCCTATTTTATGGGAAGTAGATGGCCCAAAATTAATGGCAATTTTTATATTTATTTATATAATATGATAATTCTTTATTTCTATCAAAATTATGTCTAATATTAACTTATTTTAAAAAAACACATCTTTATATTCATTTTTTTAATAATTTAAATATTATTTAAGATGTTATATATATATATATATATATATATATATATAATAATAATAATAATAACTCTCTTTTATAAATCAAACTTATTAAATTACTGCTAAATAATGATAAGAATATAAGTGTTATTTGTTAAAAACATTTTGTTTAACTAAATACAATCATTATTTATTTGTTACATGCATAATTAATCAAGAGTCTTGAATCATGGAAGGCTTGAGCAGAAGTGGGCAAGACGTGAAATTGGTACGCCAAACGCGAGCTGGCTCACAAGCAGATATCCACTGTCTTAAGCAGAGCTCAAGGTCGCCTTTTGAGCTTGATTCGAGTTCTAGCACGGTATTTGGCTCGCGAGTCGAGCTCGAGTTAGGCATGACTCGTTTGCACTCCTAATCAAGACCTAAGCGTCACCCAACTACCTAAATGAAATATAGTACTAGTTGATAGCTTTCTCTTATTATCAAACAATGAATTTGCGGTATGAATTTATAATTAAATTTATTTAAATAAATAAAAAAAAGAAATATAATATAATATTAAATAATCATTATTAAGAGACATGGCTTAGGGCTAAAGCAGCTTTGGAGGGGACAAAGAAGTATGAGGCAATGTGGGTCAGCCCTCCAAATGATTTCCTTTCCCATGCATAATCATAGCACAAATTATGGTGCGAGGAAGAAGGGCAAAGAGAGTGGGACAGAGGTGTTTTGCAAGGAGACAAAAGTAGCGCATGGGAATCACAATGGCAATGATGATTATGATGGTAACGTGAAATATGAGGCATACCAAAAAACTTGTACAAGAAAACAAAACGAAATATGTGGGCAATAAAGGTGAGGTAATGAGTGTGTGAGGGCATGCATATTGCTCGGCTTGTTATCAACAACTCATCATAAGAAAGGGAAGAGGGCCCATTCTCATTCCTACAGTGATAATGACCACCATTAGACATTGCTTTTCTCTTTGACTATAAGGGCTTTTTTTTATATAATTTTTTTAAAAAAAAATTATATTAAAAAATTACTTTAAAAAACAGTAAAAAAATTATCTCAACAAAGTTTAAGCATTCTTTTGAGGATTATTTATTTATTATTATTTAAGGTTGAGCAAAGAGTTATTAAAATTATAGGTGTCAAAATTGATTTTCGGGTCAGGTTAAAGTCGAATTTGGAATTAATCTGGGTTCAAAAGAGTTGACCTAACCCAAACCATTGGGTTACCAAATTGACCTGACCCAATACAGTTGGATGGCTGGACGGCGACAGCGGGAAGGCGGACGGTGGACGTGGGGCTCATGTAGATGGCGTGACGGTCGGACAGTCTAATCAACATGTTGACAACAAGGCCAGCAGAAAGTCCGACGCGATGTAAGTGAACAGTGGGCATTCGATGCGACGCGTGGGCAGTTTGAACACGACGTGCGAGCAACTCATTTCAAACAGGTTTCCGAGTCAACCCAAACCAAACCCATTTTTTCAAACGTGTCAAATTCGAGAACCCGAACCTAACCAGTTTGTGAAACGGGCTGGCCCTAACTCGAAATTTTTGGGTCAAGTTCCAGTTAAGTTTTCGGGTCTTGTCAAATATTGACACTCCTAATTAAAATTGTATTTATAAGAATAATATTTTTTTATTTAAAATATATTAAAATAAGAATATATTTATTTAGATAAATATATATGATTTTAATTATAGGATATTTAAATTTTAGCTTATGAATTAATTTAGTTTTTTTGTGTTACATTATATTTTTATTTAAATATTTTTAGTTCAATCAGTAAAATAAATTTGAATTATAATTACATCTTTTTTTGAAAAACACTATGTTTTAAGATATGGCTATTGATGATTTGATTGAAATTTTTTTAAAAAAGTTTTTATTAAAAAATATGATTAAATAATTATTTTTAATAAAAAAAATTTATTGCGTCATTAATAATAATACTCTTGAAAAAAGATGATAAGTAAAGTTCCACTAGAAGACATTTTTACATGTATTTTTAAAAAAATATATTAATAATGTGAAATTTTAATTATATTATTTTATAAACTATGGTTATAGCTTTAAATTATTGTTGTGATACTATATACTTTTGAACAAATATATTCTTATTTTGATACATTTTTGTAACAATATTTCTTAATATAAAATTTTTCTCTTATCAATTGGGCTTGAACTAGTTCAAGAATCACACCACAATTTTGATCTCGTGTTGATGACATGGATTTATGAGTCTCAAAAACTAATTATGAGTGTAAGGTTTGTATACTCATTTATGACTTTATTTGTGACGGTTTTCTTACCGTTTATTAAAGCAGTTTTGTTAGTACAAAAATTAAAATTTTGATACTAGAAATCTATTTTAAGAAGTGGTAAAAAAGATGTCACAAACGAAGGCAAAGATTCAAGTAGACATGAAAAAAAACTCAAATTTCATCATGTCATTCTAGCTATTTCATTTGCAATGCTGCAAAAGGATCATAGTGTGTTGTAAGTATTCAAGTGAAGGGTTGGCGATTAGCTCATCAATATTGATGGTAGACATGTCAATTTCGGGTTACGGGTCGAACCCGACCCGACCCGTAAGTGACCCAGATTTATTCGGGTTCGGGTCAACCCGACCCGATTTTATAAACGGGTCGGTTTTCGAAACCCGAAACCGACCCGCCTCGGTTTCAGGTCAACCCGACCCGACCCGCGTAAGCCAGTCGCAGAACCGCCGGACGCCGGACGCCGGACGCGGAACCGCTGGACGCCGGACACGGAAGTCGCGTGACACGGCCAGACGACTTGATGGCCTCGGTGCAGGCGGGGCAGGCCGCAGGCGGCTCGATCGCTTTGGGCAGTCGCGGGCTCGACCGCTCGCAGACCTCGCCTGCGGACGCGGCGTGAAAAAGACGGCTCGCTTGGGACGCGTCTCCGCTCGCGAACCTCGCCTGCAGACGCGGCTCCGCTCGGACCGCTCCTCGCCTGGGACACGTCGACGCGACTCGGACAGCGGAAGCAGCGGGCAAAGAGGCGGGAACAGCGGGCAAAGAGGCGGGAATCAAAAAATTTTAATTTAACCGGGTTTTCGGGTTGACCCGGCAACCCGTCGGGTCAACCCGACCCGTTTTTGTAAACGGGTCGGTTTTCCGAACCCGAACCCGACCCGCTTCGGGTTCGTGTCAACCCAAACCCGAAAATTACTGGTCGGGTTCGGATCGGGTTTTCGGGTCGGGTCCAATATTGACAGGTCTAATTGATGGCATATTATTACACGCATAATAATGTTTGGTTGAGATCATAAAAAAGTAGCTATCCTCAATAGTTGTGAAAAGCGATACTAGATTATTCACATTAAACTTTTTATATATAGGTCTTATCGATTTAGATCTCATTTGGGATAACTTTCGCACTACTTTCTAAAGCAGTTTTTTAGTACAAAAGTTTTAATTTTTGCTGCTTTAAGAAGCAGAAAGAAAGCCGTCCCAAATGAAGCCTAATTTTTTTTTAATTAGAAATTTGTATACTAAAAAGCTATTTTAAAAAACAGTAAGAAAATTGCCCCAACCGAAGCCTTAACTAAATAAGGTTTAAAAAGTTTAGAATGAAAATTATAGTTTATATAGAACCTAATGGGCTTACATGCTAGATGTAATGATATTCAAAGTATCATAATGTGATGAGTAGTTGTGAAGTGTACATGATATGTAATTTTTCTAGGATGCTAAGTCGCTATGTTGGGTTGATTACTCGTATTAATTATAAAGAGAGGTACGATGGATGGAATGGGCATGTTTGAAGGAGGTGCAGCTTTCTTCAAGATTGGTTAGCAAAAATAAGGTAACCTTTTGTTGGATGTTAAGGCCTCGTTTATAAAATAATTTTTTAGTATAAAATTTTCTAATCAAAAAACATTTATATAAAAAACTGTTTAAGAAAATAATAAAAAGTTGACGCAAACGAAGCCTAAGTCATTATGGTAGCTTAGCATATATATATATAAAGAGAGTTGGGTTAAATAATCAACACGTTATTGTTTCATCTCATGAGTTTAGAAGAACAAAGACATGCTGCTCAATGGAGTAAATAGGCTGACAAAAGTTCGACATAAAGGTTTTAATATTTCCAATTAGGGATGTATAAGAGTCGAATCAAACTTAAAATACGCCTGGCTTAAGCTTGGGCTCAATTAATTAATCAAGCTCGAATAGTTTTGGGCATTGTCGGTTTTCGTGTAGTGGTGTTATGCAAGGGAGTTTAGAGGTCCAGCTTATTATCCCTGTTTGGGCTATCGGGAATTTCTGCTCCAGGTGGCTAGTGTTGAGTCTAGTAATTAGGTTGTTAAGCCTAAGTAAATGTCCCAAGGCTACCAAGAGGGGGGTGAATTGGTAGTTTTTAAAAATTTTAAACCCTCTTAAAACTAATGTTGAACCGAAATGAAATTTTCTTTTAAAGTTTGTAGAAAATTGTTTTTCAACCACAGAGTTGTTAAAACAGAAATTTAAAATGCGGAAACGTAAAAGCAATAAAGTAAATGACACCAGATTTATAGTGGTTCGGTCTATAACCAGACCTACATCCACTCCTCAGAGGCACCCTCTGAGTATTGCACTAATACCACAAAGTGACTCTCCTTTAGCACCCACAGCAAGGCGGAGAAGCCTATACAAAACCCTCTTTTCACCACTCCCCGGTGCGGCAGAGAACCGTCGTCCTTTTACACAATCCACAGTGCTGGCAGAGAACCGTCGTCCTTTTACACTCTCCTAGTGTGGGCAGAGAACCCTACAGCTGTTCACACTCTCCAAGTGTAGGCAGAGAACCTTCTTCCTTTTACACTCTCCTAGTGTAGGCAGAGAACCCACGGCTGTTCACACTCTCCAAGTGTCGGCAGAGAACCGGACCTTCTTGAATGATCTTCTCACAAGAACCTAGAAGAAAGAAAGAAAGGAGTGAAGAAATCCAATTTCACAAGTAGAGATTCTTACCTTAGCAATCCAAGTGAAGCCTTCTTGCTCCAATGGTAGGAATCCTCCTTTGAATGCTCTCTTCCACTCTCCCCTTGACTATTCTCTCAATAGGCACGAAGTTCAAGTGACAAAAAGATTGGGTGGCAGTCTAATTTGAAGTATTTATACAAAAGACAAGAAAAACCGCACAAAAACTGCAAGTTTTCAATTCTGTACGCAGTGGATCGTCCGGTACGATCGTGGATCGTCCTGGACGATTTTACTTAAACGATCTGAAACGACCCAATTTGTATATGTGTACGAAATGACTTCGTACAGCTGATCGTCCTGTACGAACTAGGTTCGTCCAGTACGAACGGTTATTACAAGGTCGGTTCTAGAAACTGCTGAAAACTGTCCTAAGTCGGTTTATCGTTTGGACGAAAATTTGATCGTCTGGACGAAAATTTTCCAGAGAGCTGATCGTCCTGGACGATGATTTATTTCGTCTGGACGAAAATTTTCCAGAGCGCCCATCGCCGGGGACGATAATATGGTTTCGTCTGGACGAAAATTTTCCAGAGAGCTGTTCGTCCGGTACGAAATTTATTTTCGTCTGTACGAAAATTTTCCAGAGCGCCCATCGCCGGGGACGATATAAAAATTCGTCCTGGACGAATAGGACTTAGAAAAATTTTTCGAAGCAAGTTCCTATTCGTTCCAAATGCTCTATAGGAGATAACTGACAGATCGTCCAGTACGATATATATCGTCCTGTACGATCAGTAGAGAATTTCAAGATCTCCTTAGTTTGTGTGTGTGATTTTATTCACTCAATTACAATCACTCCCTTTCAAAAATTAATTCAAAGAAAAGACACTTCAAATAAACAAAATTTCTCATGTTGAATTTGATTTGAAGTTTTCGTAGTCTGGAGTCTGATTTTCCTGAAATGTTAGTACACACAAGAGCAAGTGCAAATCTTCTAAATTGTTAGGAGATAATTATACATCTGAACAATAATGTTTGGAATCATCAAAAATACATAAGTTGCACAAATATAAATCATTCAAATAGCAACTATTCAAACAATCTCCCCCTTTTTGATGATGGCAAAACAATTATTATTAGTATGGTTTCAAGTTAAAACACTATCTCTTATCTCCTAAACTCCCCCTGAATTTATGAGTATATTAAAAATAAGGAGGCATTAAAGAACAAAAATTTTTGTTTTTCAAAAAAAATTTTAACACAGAAAAACATAAACCACAAACAAAAACATACAAACAAAAACATAAAAAAAAATATACAAACAAAAACATAATAATTTCTCCCCCTTTTTGACAACAACAAAAAGTGAAGAAGAATAAGACAAGAAATGTAAATAATAATATGAAATTCATTGTTAAAATTTTAATCTAAATTGTGATTTGACATAGGGTATGCAATTTTAAACTAAAGATATTAGGTCAATCATAGAAATTCATAAAATTTATGAAAAGATATAACATTGTAAGTAAGAAGAATTTATGAAAGACATGATTCAATTTAGACATTTTGATTATTTGAAAATCATTACAAGTGAGATGTAAGAAACATTCTATATTTCAAAGTTCAATAGAATATAAATGAACATTAGATCAACTTGAATTAAGAGATTAAACGAAATTTGGAAAGAAGAGAATTACCTCATGTGGTGCTTTGCACATCTTTTCAAAGTTTTGGAGCACATTTTTGTGCATTTGTCTTTGGTTGGGCTTATTTTGTGCCTCTTTTTCACTTTGCAAATTTTTGCGAATCCCTTTTGATTTTTGTACATTTGTACAATTTTCAAGAGTAATTTGACCAATTCTTTCCAAAATCTATAATCTAACATTTCAAATATTTCTAGGTGCATAAATATCATTTGAGCATAGAAATACAAAATAAGATAACATCAAAATTGTAATAACAATATTAAATTTTATGTAGTCTAAATGAATAGACATGAACTTAAAAATTCTAACTACAACAAGTTATAAACAAATTATAAATTTAGAAAGTCTAGATTTTCTAATATAGATAATCTCATATTACAAACAAATTTGAGCACAATGTAGATTAAAAACAATATTAATGAAATTCATAAAGATTAGCCACATTTCAAAACAAATCTAAGACAAACAAACTTTCATTAATTAAAAAGAAAATTACATAAAAACATTGAACCAAAAAAAAACATAACAACAAAACAAAAAAAATACACCAGACACACATAAAAAAAAACTTCTACTGTTCTGGAGGAGGAGGAGGAGGAATGCCGCCAAAGAGATTGAAGTAGGAGGCCATTAACATTATATTGGTATTTATTTCATGAACTTCATCTCTAATATTACCAATGTCATGTTGCTGCTGCGTAAGATGAGCATCAAATTGATCAAACCTTTGATCAATGTGAGTCTCTAGTCTATCAAATCTCTCAATCAGATTCTGGTAATCTGATTGAGAAGCAGAAGCTTGCACTCCTTCTTCTTCTTCTTCTGAAGCACTATCATGTGCTTTTTCTTTTTCTTTTTCCTCCCTGAAGAGCAGTCTGAAAGATGCATCGTTGTAATAAACTGGCTCTTCATATTCCTCATCAGGATGGACTATATTGTACTTCTTCTCCAAAACATAACAAATCAAGTGCCCTAAAGAAATATTCTTCTTCCTTTTCTGATTAGGATGTCCTATTTCTGAAAGCCCATAGATATGATCTAGGATGAGTTGGGCTTCATCAATAGGTTGTCTTTTCATGATTAAAAAAGTTAGACAAGAAAGAAGAGGAGTAATGTTAATCCTATCACCAGCTTTAGGAATAATTGAGGATCTAAGGATATGCTGGATGATTCGGGCATCTTGGGTCATACCGGCCACTCTAGCAACATGATTGTCAATTCCATTTTCTCTAATTACCCTATTGATTTCATACCAATGGAAGACGTTTTCTGACATTAGGGTGTGAGCTCTATATCCTTCAGTCCTTAAGTTTAAAAATGCACCAAGGTCGTGCTTGGTGATCTCAACTTTTTTCTTAAAAACAAAAGAACTAATGATAGAGTGGTCAGAATTGAAACTCATGTTGGCTAGGAAGTAATGGAAGGTTTGCTTATTGTAGAAGTGGACAAGAGAGAGAATGAAATGAAATTGGGTTGAGGCAAAGAGGTGTAATACCCGAAATTTCAACTCCGTTTGGATAAGAATGCGAGACGGAGTGATTTTTGCAGAAGCAAAACGAGGAAAAGATTCCTCATTTGCTTTGGAAAGGAAGTTGTCTGGAGCATTCCTGTTGGGTTTCTTCACCAAAACTTTTTGTCTCTTGCTAGAGGAGGCCATAGTTGATTTGATGTAGAAAGGGATTGAAAAAGATGTTTGAAAGTGTGATTTTCAAGTTTGAAAGCCCTCATATTTAAGGAAAAACGATATGTTCGTCCTGGACGAAAATATTCGTCCTGGACGACAAATTATCGTTCGTCTGGACGAAGTAATTTCGTACAGACGATCCAATTCGTCCAAAATGTAACGGCTTTTCGTATTCAACACAACTTACGATGCGTCCCTTCGTACAGGCTTTTTGACTTGACCGATCGTACATACGAAAATATTTCGTACAGACGATCAGAAAAGCGTTTCGTTTTAATGACTCTTGAAAACCGTCCCCTACAATGAATCGACACATGTTCGTACATACGAAAAAATTTCGTACAGACGAAAATCGTATTAAAAACTGTCTTATCCACTCAACCGCTGCATTCAATCGTCCCGACGTTTGAGAGAAAAAAAAATTCGTACTGGACGATCACAGATCGTACAGACGATCCAAAAAAAAAAAAAAAACTGCTCTCAAAACGGTTTAAATTCGCGCAAACTGTTTCTTAACACATCGTCCTGTACGAAAAATTTCGTCCTGGACGATTTCCTCTAAAAACAATTTTTTAATTTTGACTTTTTTAATTTAACAAAATAAACAAAAACAATAAAAATAATAAAAAAAAACAGAAAAACATAAGATACAATCATACATCCAAAAACAATTCATTCAAAAACACACAAAATTCACAAAATCACAAAAACAAAATACAACAAGTATCAATGTTGCAAAGACATTTTGATTAAGCATTCAAATCAATAACACCAAGCCTTGTTCTTAAAGTACTGAAGGTATCAAAGGCTAAAGGTTTTGTAAAAATGTCTGCAAGTTGATTTTCAGTTGAAACATGAATGAGTTCAATTTCTCCTTTGGATACATGATCCCTTATGAAATGATGCCTTATATCAATGTGTTTGGTTCTAGAATGTTGAATAGGATTTTTGGAAATGCAAATAGCACTAGTATTGTCACAATAAATTGGAATAGTGCCTATAGTTAATCCTAAGTCAATCAACTGTTGTTTTAACCAAAGTACTTGTGCCACACAACTTCCTAATGCAATGTATTCTGCTTCTGCAGTAGATAGTGCCACTGAATTTTGTTTTCTACTAGACCATGAAACTAATGAATTTCCAATGAATTGACATGTTCCAGAAGTGCTTTTCCTATCCACTCTACAGCCTGCAAAGTCAGAATCTGAGTAACCTATAATTTCAAATGAAGAGCTAAACTTAGGATACCAAATTCCTAAGTTTTGAGTTCCTAGTAGATATCTTAAAATCCTTTTCACTGCTGTCAAATGTGATTCTTTTGGATCTGATTGAAATCTAGCACATAAGCAAACACTAAACATAATATCTGGTCGGCTAGCAGTCAAGTAAAGTAAAGATCCAATTATCCCTCTAAATTTCTTTTGATCAACAGATTTTCCCTTAAGGTCTTTATCTAACTGAACTGAAGAACTCATTGGTGTACTAACAGGTTTAGCATTGTCCATTTCATATTTTTTGAGGATGTCCTTAATATATTTGGTTTGACTAAGAAAAGTACCTTCCTCAAGTTGCTTAATGCTAAAACCTAGAAAGTAATTTAAATCTCCCATTAGACTCATTTCAAATTCACTACTCATTGTTTTAGAAAAATCATCACAAAGATGTTTATTTGAAGATCCAAAGATGATGTCATCCACATAAATTTGAACAATAAGTATATCCTTTCCAATTTTCCTTAAAAAGAGAGTTGTATCCACACTTCCTTTTTCAAAAGATCTTTCAAGTAGGAAGGTGCTTAACCTCTCATACCAAGCCCTAGGTGCCTGTTTCAATCCATATAATGCCTTTTTTAATTTGAAAACATGATTTGGAAATTTAGAGTTTTCAAAACCTGGAGGTTGTTCTACAAAAACATCTTCTTCAATTACTCCATTTAAAAAGGCACTTTTGACATCCATTTGAAACAATTTAAAACCTTTAAAACAGGCAAAGGCTAGTAAAACCCTAATTGCTTCAAGTCTAGCTACAGGAGCAAAAGTTTCCTCAAAATCAATTCCTTCAATTTGATTATACCCCTTAGCTACTAATCTAGCCTTATTTCTAATGACTACTCCTGAGTCATTCATTTTATTTTTGAACACCCACTTGGTTCCTACAACACTTTGATCTTTTGGCCTTGTAGTTAGTTCCCAAACTTTATTTCTTACAAATTGATTTAACTCTTCTTGCATGGCCAATATCCAAAATTCATCTGAAAGTGCTTGATCAATGTTAGTGGGTTCAACAGTTGAAATAAAGGCTGAATGATTGACTTCCTTGTTTAATCCATGCCTAGTTCTAACACCCTCACTTGGTTCACCTATGATTAATTCCTTTGGGTGGTTTTTAGAAAATCTCAAATCTCTAGGCAAAGGGTCTTCTCTTTCTAAATTTTCTTCCACATTTTCTTCCAAATTTAATCTATCTATCTTTTGGGAGTTTTCTTCAATTTCTTCTTCAACAACTTTTGGCTCTTCCATGTTTCCATTTTCATCAAAAACAACATGTGTGGTTTCTTCAATGACTAAAGTTCTTTTGTTGAATACTCTATAAGATTTTTTATACTAGAATGACAAAGTCTCCTATGCCAAAGCCATGATTCATCAGAAACAGTTTTCAAACAAAAAGCAGTAGGAGATTGAATACAATTTAAATCTAGCATGTAAACATTGTTCACCCTTTTTCCATTTAAAACAATTTTTCCATTTAGGCTAATTATGCAGCTAGTAGGTAAAAATTTTACATTATAGCCCTTATCACAAAGCTGACTTATGCTAAGCAAATTATGTTTCAAGCCTTCAACTAATAAAACATTATCTATGAAAAAGTTTTTCAAGTTTCCAATCATACCTGATCCAACCACTTTCTTTGTGGTATTATCTCCAAGTGTAACCTTGCCTCCACTCCTGGCTTCCAGCGTTATGAATTGAGCAGTATCTCCAGTCATGTGCTTAGAACATCCGCTGTCCAGGTACCATATACTCTCACGAGGTCTTGTGTGAGAGTATACCTGCAAAATTCTCAAATGTTAGACCTGGGAACCCAAACTAGTTTGGGTTCACCTTTATGAAATTTATAATCAGATGCATGTGTGATATGTCTAGGTTTATGCATCTTAATTCTCCACACCAAATTAGATTTAATCTTTAAAGTGCAGGTGTGAGATATATGTCCCAAAAATCCACAATTGTTACATTTAACATTAGGAAAAATATTCCTATGTTTTCTCTCATATGATTGTCTTCTAAGGGATTTCATGAATTTAGGATAATATTTAGGATTTGTAAAATCTTCAAGTTTAGGGGGGTTCCTATTATCCTCAAGAGCTCTTATAGTAAGTTTGTAAAATGAATTCATTTCCTCCAAGATTCGATTTGTATAACTTACCCTATATGTCTTGTGTTCAGATTCATCCTTAAATTTCTCAAATTCTTTTTCAAGTTCAGCATAGGATGATTTTAAATTCTCAAAATTTTTATTCAAGTCATCATATTCATCAAGTAGTTTCATGTGGTTGCTATCAATTAAAGCATGATCTTTCCTAAGGATTTCGTGTTCCTTATTAAGCTCTTCCAATTCTAAAACTATACAAGCATGCATCTTTTTAGTTTTCCTATATGCATCATGCATGTGTTCAGAAACTTCAAACAATTCATTATAAGTTAAATCACATACCTCTTCTTGATCTGATTGTTCAGCTTTATCTGCCATCAAGCAAAGGTTGGTGACTTCTTCTTCTTTATCAGTCTCAGATGAGTCTGAAGCTGAGTCCGCCCAAAAAGCCTTTTGAAACTTCTTCTTGCCCTTCTTTACCATTGGTTTCTCCTCTACCTTCTCCTTGCTAGGAGAGGCTTTGAGTTTTGGACAGTCAGTCTTTATATGGCCTGGTTTCCTGCATTCATAACAAATTACTTCATTAGAAACCTTGCCATTTCTATTATACTTACCTCTATTCCATTGCTGGCGTCTCTTCTGCTTCCTCTTTAAAAAGCTTTTGAATTGTCTAGTCATCAGTGCTATATCATCTTCATCCTCAGGTTGTGAGTGTTCACTTTCTGACTCTTCCACATTTAGTGCAATATTCTTGTCCTTTCTTGGTTCACCTGCATCAATCTTTCTTTGACTTACTCCTTGCTCGTAAGCAATGAGTGAACCAAGAAGATTGTCAATAGAATAAATGTTCAGATCTTTTGACTCTGTAATTGCAGTAATTTTAGCATCGTATGCAGTAGGTAAACAACGAAGAATCTTATTAACCATTTCAGCATTAGTTAATTCCCTACCAAGTGCATGCAAAGAGGTGACAATTTGAGTGAATCTTGTGTACATGTCAGATATAGATTCATTAGGTTTCATGCGAAATAGTTCGTAGTCATGTAACAAGATATTTAGCCTAGATTGCTTAACCTCATTTGTCCCTTCATAAGTAATACAAAGTCTATCCCATATGTCTTTTCCGCTTTTACAAGTAGAAACTCGCATGTAGTCTTCAGATTTTAAAGCACAAAAGAAACTATTTAAACATTTTGCATTTAATTGTGCTAAGTCACGTTCTTCAATAGTCCAATCCGCATAGGGTGCATCTACCCTAATTCCATCAACTAATCTAGTTGGTTTTGTGTAACCTTCCTGGACTAACATCCACATGCGATAGTCAAGTGACTGTAAGAAAGTAGACATGCGTGTTTTCCAAAAATCAAAAGGAATATTGTCAAACAGTGGAGGTCTAGTGATAGAGTAACCCTCAGGAGTGTTTCGGTTTCCAAATGTAGCCATCTACGTTAATCAAAAAGTAGTTCAAACTTATGATTTTGAAACTATGCTCTGATACCACTTGTTGAGTCTAGTAATTAGGTTGTTAAGCCTAAGTAAATGTCCCAAGGCTACCAAGAGGGGGGTGAATTGGTAGTTTTTAAAAATTTTAAACCCTCTTAAAACTAATGTTGAACCGAAATGAAATTTTCTTTTAAAGTTTGTAGAAAATTGTTTTTCAACCACAGAGTTGTTAAAACAGAAATTTAAAATGCGGAAACGTAAAAGCAATAAAGTAAATGACACCAGATTTATAGTGGTTCGGTCTATAACCAGACCTACATCCACTCCTCAGAGGCACCCTCTGAGTATTGCACTAATACCACAAAGTGACTCTCCTTTAGCACCCACAGCAAGGCGGAGAAGCCTATACAAAACCCTCTTTTCACCACTCCTCGGTGCGGCAGAGAACCGTCGTCCTTTTACACAATCCACAGTGCTGGCAGAGAACCGTCGTCCTTTTACACTCTCCTAGTGTGGGCAGAGAACCCTACAGCTGTTCATACTCTCCAAGTGTAGGCAGAGAACCTTCTTCCTTTTACACTCTCCTAGTGTAGGCAGAGAACCCACGGCTGTTCACACTCTCCAAGTGTCGGCAGAGAACCGGACCTTCTTGAATGATCTTCTCACAAGAACCTAGAAGAAAGAAAGAAAGGAGTGAAGAAATCCAATTTCACAAGTAGAGATTCTTACCTTAGCAATCCAAGTGAAGCCTTCTTGCTCCAATGGTAGGAATCCTCCTTTGAATGCTCTCTTCCACTCTCCCCTTGACTATTCTCTCAATAGGCACGAAGTTCAAGTGACAAAAAGATTGGGTGGCAGTCTAATTTGAAGTATTTATACAAAAGACAAGAAAAACCGCCCAAAAACTGCAAGTTTTCAATTCTGTACGCAGTGGATCGTCCGGTACGATCGTGGATCGTCCTGGACGATTTTACTTAAACGATCTGAAACGACCCAATTTGTATATGTGTACGAAATGACTTCGTACAGCTGATCGTCCTGTACGAACTAGGTTCGTCCAGTACGAACGGTTATTACAAGGTCGGTTCTAGAAACTGCTGAAAACTGTCCTAAGTCGGTTTATCGTTTGGACGAAAATTTGATCGTCTGGACGAAAATTTTCCAGAGAGCTGATCGTCCTGGACGATGATTTATTTCGTCTGGACGAAAATTTTCCAGAGCGCCCATCGCCGGGGACGATAATATGGTTTCGTCTGGACGAAAATTTTCCAGAGAGCTGTTCGTCCGGTACGAAATTTATTTTCGTCTGTACGAAAATTTTCCAGAGCGCCCATCGCCGGGGACGATATAAAAATTCGTCCTGGACGAATAGGACTTAGAAAAATTTTTCGAAGCAAGTTCCTATTCGTTCCAAATGCTCTATAGGAGATAACTGACAGATCGTCCAGTACGATATATATCGTCCTGTACGATCAGTAGAGAATTTCAAGATCTCCTTAGTTTGTGTGTGTGATTTTATTCACTCAATTACAATCACTCCCTTTCAAAAATTAATTCAAAGAAAAGACACTTCAAATAAACAAAATTTCTCATGTTGAATTTGATTTGAAGTTTTCGTAGTCTGGAGTCTGATTTTCCTGAAATGTTAGTACACACAAGAGCAAGTGCAAATCTTCTAAATTGTTAGGAGATAATTATACATCTGAACAATAATGTTTGGAATCATCAAAAATACATAAGTTGCACAAATATAAATCATTCAAATAGCAACTATTCAAACAGCTAGTTGTTAATATGAGCTGTTGTATTGTTTTTTGTGTTAACAGGTCGAGGGTCAGTTGTTTCCTTCCTTCTTATGATTATCATAGTTTCAATCTTATGGATGGGTGCAGTAAGGAGGATTTGGTCATTTCCGTTTGGTTGTTAAGATGTTCTTTATCTTTTAATTACAATTGGCATGATAATTTTAACAGAATTTTGTTGTTTTGGAGGTTTTCTTTTTTGCAGGTGTGCAGCCTGATTGATATCAGTGGTTCTCTTCATGCTAATAGGAAGCTTGGGACGTTGATGACTAAAAGAATTTCGAGGTTTGGTTTTGAGTTTTATAGGAATTGTGTTCTGATTGTGTTTAATCTTCAATTCCTTTTTTTGGATGCTGATTTCTCTCAGCCCTAGCATGTTACTAGGTTTTTTTTTGGTAATTTTTAGCTTTAAGAATCATCGGCTTTTAGGTTTTTCTTTTTATTATTTTGTAGCTCTGTTGAGCAGTAGAAAGCTGGAGGTTCCTATTAAGGACTTTGTAATCCCTTTTTGAATATTAACACGTAGGCCCTCTGTGGGTTTTAACAAAAAAAAAAAAAGTTCGAGCTCGAGCTTTATTCTACTAATTCGAGCTAGCAGCTCGCTTATTATGAAAGAAAAAAATGTCTATGATCCTAGAAATTATTATAATAAAATAACAATAATGATGTGAAATTAGGACAAAAAATAATAATAATTCAATTAATATTAGAAAGTAAAATTTAAATTTTTTTAAAATTTTTTATCAAATATTAATATATTTTAGGTGCTTTTTATATTAATATCTTTTAAACGAGTTGTCTCACAAGCTAACGAGTCGAGTCAAGATTGACCCAAACTTAGCTCTCGTTAGCTCATCGAGCTTAGCTCATGAGCAATTTATCGAGTTGAGTCCGAGCTGACTCACGAGTCAGCTTGACTCACTTAAACTCAACTTAAAGTATATTTTTTTATGTTGCCGGCTCAACTTGATTCAATTTTGCACCCACGCAAAATCAATTTGAGTTAGTTTGAAATCCAAAAACTTCATTGAATTTGTTTAATTACAAAGGTTTAAAAAAAAAACTTTGAATTTGTTGTTTAAGTACTTCATTCAGCTATAAATTCTATATATGACTTTATTTCCCTGTATAGTAGTTCTTTTTGTAATGTGTGATAATTATTTTAGTGATTTTTTTTTTTGGGAAAATTATGGTATTAGCCATTTCCATTACTATAAGCTTGTTACATGTAATGAAGAAAGAAAAGCATAAAAGAAATTAAACTATGACCTTGCCAAAACAGATAAGGTCCAGAAAAAAAAAAAGGGGGAGAAACCAAATCCCCTTAGGACTATTAAAACAAAAAAGTAACTTTGCTAATAAAACCTCAAAAAGAGTGAAGGACCAAAAAAAAAAAAAAAAAAAAAAAAAACAGATGCAGAAAGAACACAAAAGAAAAACAGGTTGAGGAAGATAATAAAGCCAAAGGCTCAGGAATTGCCGCTCTCTCAACCTGGTTGCATAGAAATTTGAAAAAACATCCTGCCATCCTAAGGAGAAAATGGCAATCCTTACATCATTGCCATTCTTCCATCCCGATATAATAATCAGCCTGCCATCAGCAAAAACCAAACCAGAGAAGAACCACCCAGCTTGTCACAGAAAAACAACACAACAACCATCAAAGTTCCAGTATAACCGAGAAACCAGAATTACCGGAAAAACACATACAGGAAATCCCAGATAAACCGAGAAAGCTACAGCAGTTCCATCAGATTTACTACCTCTTTCCAGTTCAGAATTTTAGAGAAGACAACGGCTTTGATTTTGTAAACCAAAGTATTGGAAGAGGCATATTTTGCACCAAATTTTCTATCATTCCTCTCACGCCATATATGGTATACCGAGCAACAAATGATAAGGAAATAGAATTCCTTATATTTAGTATGTGTATCCTTAATATATTCAAAAATTTGAAGGATGTTAGGCCATAGCAGTAAAAATCCCAAATTCCTCATAAGATTAGAAAGAACAGAAAAAGAGTAATCACACTCGAAAAAAAGGTGACTAATACTTTCAGAATATTGACAGCATAAAGCACATCTAGCCTCCACCATAATTTCTTTAGCTCTTAGAGAATCAGCCGTTTTTAAACCCCCACAAATAGCCATCCAGCAAAACGAGGAGTATCTGATAACATGCCTTTTATGCCAAACGAATTTCCACCAATTCACCTTCTCAGAACTTTTAAAGAAATACTTATGATAATCTCTATTCTTGCAATGATTACCATTACCCCAAAAAATATTAACATGGGAGCCCTGTACAACAGTAATATCAGTAAAAGCCCTATTCACATTCTCAGGCAAGTTCGCAGGGAGGGACCAATTACCATCTTCAAGAATCACAGCAATACTATCATTAAGAGGGAAAGAGCTAAGAAAGGAAGAAAATATCGCAATCTCATTGAGGCATTTATCCTTATACCAGTGATCCCAGTATAAAGAAAATTTGGAAGTAGCAGAAACTTTAAAATGAAAACATTCTTTAGCCAATAAAGCGTCCCTGTAAAGTTGTTTCCAAAACTTAGATGCTTTAGAGGTAGGCTCCTTCCAAGGAGAGATGCAAGATTTGAATAACCAAATACTCATAGGAAATGAAGCATTGTAGATTCTAGTAATGAGAGAACAATTGAAGCAGAATTGAAGAGATTGCAGATTAGGCAATCCAACTCCACCTATATTTTTTGGTTTACAAATATTTCTCCATGAGATGAGATGCAGTTTTTTGGCCTTTGTATCACCAAAGTAAAGAAATTTTGCACATAAACTATCAATTTGCTTGATGATAGTTTTAGGTATTATGCCACCTCTAATCCAATAAGCAATCGTATTCCATATGGTATATCTGAGAAACTGAAGCCTACCAGCAAAGGATAATGCTTTGGCCTTCCAACCAGACAATTTGTTTATAACACTTTCCATAAGAGGAGAGAAACTAGCTAGCTTCAGATTATAAGGTGACAGAGGAAGACCAAGATATGTCATGAAAGAGGATTTTTTAAAAATGTTAAGAGAAGCACATATACTATCAGCAATAGTACAATTAGTAGGCAGAATAATAGTACTTTAATTGTAGTTCACTTTAAGCCCAGAGGCCTTAGAAAACTCATTAAGAGCAAGAGCAAGTCTACCACAATTAATAAGACCTGCCTTACCAAAAAGAATCAGATCATCCGCATACATCAGATGAGAGAGCCTATAGTTTCCTATAGAGATAGCTTCAAAACTATTATCATGTAAATTGAGGTCAAGCAAGCACGATAGAGCATCCATCACAATGCTAAAAAGGAAGGGACTTAGAGGGCATCCCTGTCTAAGACCGTTAGTAGATGGGAAGAACCCATCCAAAGCCCCATCTATGCATAAAGAAAACCTGACATCTTTGATACAAGCATTAATCTATTCCACAAATTTAGAAGGAAAACCTTTTTGCACCATTCTAGAAATGAGAAAATCTCAAGACACACTATCGAATGTTTTTTTAATATCAATCTTCACACACATGAGAGGAAAAGAAGAAGATTTCCTAGAGTGTTGAAGAATTTCATTAGCCAAAATCACATTGTCAGTGGAGATCCTGTGTTGAATAAAACCAGCTTGATTATCCTGAATAATTTGATTCATAATGTGCTTCATCCTACCAGCTAATACTTTAGCAATGATTTTGTAGGAGGTATTACAAAGTGATATAGGACGGAAATATGAGATGGCCTCTGCTTGGTTTGTTTTAGGAACCAATGTAATAGTTGTGGCTTTAATAGAATGAGGAATGTAAGCATTTAAATGTAAGTACTTTATAGCATTACAAACCGTGGAGCCAATAACCCACCAACAAGCTTTAAAGAACTCAAAGTTAAAGCCATCAGGGCCCGGAGAGGAATCATAAGCCTCTGAGAAAACAACAAGCTTGACCTCTGAGTCAGTAAAAGGAGCAATAAGAGAATCAATACATTCAAGAGGAATGATTTTTCCAGTAGGGAAGCAATTAATATCAAAATCCAAATTCCTAGGAGCATTGAAAAGATGTTGAAAATAAGTAATAGATTCATGAATAGCTTCAGAAATGGAACAATTTCTGGTAGACATAGCTAATGTAGTAGCCGTATTCTTGTGATTCCTCCTCATACGAATCCTGACATACAGGAATTTAAGATCATCCTCTCCTTGGGACAACCATTTTGATTTAGCTCTTTGTTTGATCCAAGAAAACCACATAGAAGAGACTTTCCCCAAATCCTGATTTATATTTTTAAATTCCCTAGAGGCTTGAATAATGTCAACCCCTGCATTCAAACTGTTCATACAAGCTAGCTGTTTCTCTTGAAGGCCTTTAATGTGCTCTGCCAAACAGTTAGAGGAGGCCCAGGAAGAGCCTTTAATAGCCACCTTTAGTTTTTTAAGCTTGGCATAAAGATCCACTAAAGGATTATTATTGACCTTAAAAGCAAAGATATCAAATAACAGATGCCAGAATTGCTCTAACTTAATCCAGTAATTTTTGAATAAGAAACGATGCATACTATTATTACTCTCCCTAGATTGAAGAATAATAGCACAATGATCAGAAGTCGCAGGAGGATTAATCTTGTAGAAAGAATCTGGAAATAAAGACAACCATTGGTCATTTACCAACATACGATCCAGTTTGATGTGTATAGGATTATCCTGTTGTTGATTGAACCAGGTATAAGAAGGACCAATAGCAGCCAAATCTTTAATGTTAGTGTCAAAGATAGCACTATTGAAGTCAAAGAGATGATTTTGGTGAAGAGAATTTCCCCCAATTTTTTTCAAAGGGGAACCGACAGCAATTGTAATCCCCCATAAGAATCCAAGGGACACTACCAGAGGGGTTAATGTTCCTAAGATCATCCCAAAGGATTTTCCTTTCGACCTGATTGTTAGAGGCATATATCACAGATAGAAGAAAGGGAGTATTCGAGCCAAAATAAACCATACCAGCAATCATTTGAGAAGAGAAGAAGAAGGGTTGAAAAGATAACTTATCAGGACACCACTTAATCCAAATCCTACCCGGGTTAGAGCAGTGAAAATTATTGCAGCTGGATTCATAATCGTAGACCATATGACTGTTGACGAAACTCTGATCAGATAGGCTATAAAGTTGTATTCTATTTTCAAGAATACAAATCATGTCCAGTCTAAGGGACTGAACTAACATTTTGCAGTAAGAAACCTCTAATATTCCAAGCAGCAATAGATGAACAGATCATTTACGTTTGGAAGAGGTAGCAGGAAGCTTTTTCGAACCTTTCCCTTTGACTTTGGGATTAGGTGAATTGGTTTTTGTCCCCCCATTGAGAATAGTTATCGGTTCGGAGAAAGAAGAGCCTTCATTGTCAGAACCAGATAAAACATGCTCCTCAGAGCCTTGAAGAGAAGAGTACTTATTACTCATCCTAACAATGGGAGGGTTAAGAGTGGAGGTTTATCCAATAACAGTATCACCTATACCTTCCTCAGTTGGAGAATTAAGATTTGGAATATTAATTACATCCATAGCAACAGATGTATTGGAAGGGGAAGAAGTCTTAATAGGACTTTTACTGGCTGGTTTAGTAGAATCAGCATCTTTGCTAGTGCCATCGGTTTCCGATTTCCCATTATTACCCGCCACATTGTGTTCTTTAGGTACCCAGATAACATGTGAAGGAACAAGAGCTAGATTGGAGGAAGGCGCAGCAGAGTTGGAATTAGAAAGATGATGCATTTCGGAATTGATATCAGGAGCTTTACCCTTACTATTGGAGGTGTGCCTGACTTGAGAATTCCTGCGAGGAATCCTAGAGGTACTACGACCCCAGGGTGGAAGTTTGACATTCTGACCATTTTGAGGATTCTCAGGACAAAGAGCTGTTGAATGAGCTAAGGAAGCACAAGAAGCACACGGAATAGGCTTCCACTCATACTTGATTGGAAGTTTGATGACATCCACTTCAATGGCAACAGATACAGAATCCGGAAAAGAAGAAGTGGTGGAGACCTGAATACATATCCTAGCGTATGTAAGCCTAGTCTTGGCTGCTGTTAACGCATCAACAGCAATTGGTATACCAATTTTTGAAGCTATTTTAGATATTCCTTCTGAATTCCAGCATATAAGAGGGAGATTGTGAACCCTAACCCAAATCGGGACAGAGGTGAAGTTTTCTCTTGTGGGATTGAAATATTTTGTCCATTTTTTAAAAATGAAAGGCTTGCCATGAAAAAACCATGCACCTTTCGACCACACCATGTCATAATCTTCCAACAGCGAGAACTTGAACAAAAAGAAACCATCCGTAAGAGCAATAAGTTTAAAGGTACCTTTAAGCTTCCAAATGCGTTTCGCTGTTTCATTTAAGGCTTCGTAGTATGGTCGCTTACCAATCGAATAACCTACCAAGCAGAGACTCAAATTCTAGAGCTGCAGGTTCTGTAAAGTCTTGATCAAAGGGTATGATCTCATCCGGCGTTTCCATGAGAGACACCGGTATATGAGGTGTTGTCGGTGCAAGAGCTGAAATGATGTTGGACCATAACCTGTCTAACTTATGAGGATTAGCGGGAGAGGCGGGAACTGAAGAGGAAGCAGATGCGTGTGCCATAGCAGGAAAAGAGAAGGATCCTGCAGATTCATGGAGGCCACCGGCAGTGAGCCGGTGGCGGCCATGCAGAAGTGGTGGGGGCAAGAACGAGGGAAGGATGTCGGCTAGGGCATCCTCCAGAAATTCTTACAAAGGCATAAGTTTTATTTTAGTGATTAATTATGACTTTTAATCAATATGTTCATTAGAACTTTTTGTTGTTGGAAAAAATTAAAACAACTTTAAAAAATAGGAGTCTATAAGCTCTATTTATTTATTTGCAATGATTATAATCATTGCAAGAGAAAACACTACAAAAGGGTTTTCCTAGCCATTATAAACTATTTAGAGTCTATTTTGAATAGTTTTTTCACAACTTTATTTTTTAGATAATAACCACAATTTTATTTGACTGTTGATTTCTCACTATTTTTTAGAACTTTCTATATTAAAAAGCTTTTTTTTTTTGCAACCAAAATAGCCAAGTTACTTTTCCTATAGTAATTTTACAATAGTAATTTCGCAACTAACTTTATAAAATACTGCAGTCATCCCAAACACACATATAATTACATTGGTTTTAAAAATTTTTGTAAATTTTTTATCGCAATAAAAATCTCCGCTTCCGTGAGAAAGCATTTTCTTATAGTGAAATGACTCAAATTAAATTCATGGATAAACTTTAATTTTTAAGAGAATTTCTATGTTTTATCTTATCATCCTCATATTTTTTGTATTCAAATAATAACTAAATTACGATGAAATTAATTAAACTTACGGTCCGTTTGGGACAACTTTCTCACTACTTGCTTTTCAAACAACAATCATAATTTCTTTTAGCTTTTATTTTAAAAAAAAACTTTGCAGTTGAAAGCAACTTTCTGCAATCATAGTAGTGAAATTACTTTCTTCACAATCAACTTTATAAAAAGTTGCAATTGTCCTAAATAAAACCTTAATGGACAAGTAATTTTTAAAATTAGGATGATGGCAACTCATTTCTTAAAAGATGAAAATTTCTTCTCTCACTATATGTATATATACACTAGTAAAATCATATGCTCCCCAAAGGTAATTGTCAAAATATTTAATGTGTATGATGTCTAAAATCAAATAGATATGATTTCAAAAATATTATCAAGTGACTGCATTAGAAATTATTCAATTGAGAATATTAGTATCAATTTTTAATGCATTATAAATCATCCCTATAAAAACTTCTCTTACATGAATTACAATATAAGCTGTCTTCTCATGCATTAAATATAAAAGAAATAGTTAAGTGAAAAGAGAAACATTTTCAATTTACATTAGAAGCCTCTGAAGTGTCTCCTTTAGAAAAGAAATGTCTCTAAGTTTAATATTGGCTATAAAAGAGAATCAAGATGATGAGAAGAAGGGGTGAACATTACTTTTGCTTTATTAGTAAAACAACATTTCCTCATATTATACTAAATTGTAGCCAACCTTAGCTTGAGGTCTTGAGTTCGAGGCCAGGCATATGTGGCGTGGGTGTATGTGAGTTTGTGATTAAATTTGCTAGACACCTTAAAAGAAAGTAACATTGAGAAAGCTTATTAGTCATAAAACATCTGTTCTCTATACCTTATTTCATCCTCTCAATTCTCGGAGTTTCTTAGCCAAGACAAATAGATCTCTTCGAATTTCTCATCTATATCACATATAGTTGATGCAACTGTGGAATCGACCCATTATTAGATTTCAAATCAGGATAAATAAATTTTAAGCTATTGTATTTTTTTTTTGTGCTTGAATTTCATTTACATTTATTTAAAGTTTGTTGCAATGTAATTTTAATAAAAATGATAAGTTGCATTTGGTCTACTACTTTAGTTTAAGTAGAGCTAAATATGTCATGTCACATGTCATTTCATTAAATTCAAAATCTAACAATCATCTTTGGCCTTCTTTATGGGAGTCTAGTATGATATTAATTTTATCTTCTAAGAACAACATTTGGATTAATAGCCTGAATTTTTAAGAAGAAATTGTGGAGCTCTAAGTTAAATCCAAGATGCATTAGTGAAGTGGTTAGCCACCCATGTTGTTCTTATGTTGTCTTATTTTATTGTCTTTTGTAATGTTTTAAATATGAAGAATTACAAAATATAAAGATGATGTTGATGAATTAAAATCATATTTTCCGAAGAAATTCTTCATCTTTGAGAAAGGCTTGGTGGCTATTCTTTGTTCCTAGTTTGGTGATATAAATCTACCCTCTTTGGTGAAAGGTTATGCATTTTTATTTATTCCAATGTTTACTTAATTTTCTTACTATTATTCTCTCATTCATATGCCCTTCAAGTGTTTTAGAGTTTCTCTCTTACTTCCTATAGTTTCATTTTCTTGTTATCTCAAACTTAAGAAAGTTCTACAAAATCTATATCAAACCAATTACTCTTCTTTTATTCAACTCGATACAATAAAACTTACCCACTACAATCCTAAACAACTCTTGCATCATTTTCCCCACATCTTAAGCTAACCATAAAACACATACCCTCATATATTCCTATATAACCTCCCATTTACATGCATAGAAAATAAATCACATAAAATCAACCCAAATCCAATTCTCTCTTTTTAACTCTTGACCACCTCTAGAAATCAAGCTTATAAAACTCATAAATCTGAATTAGATCCATTAGGCCCTCTTATATTCCTTTGCACCAAATAAAATTACCTATCTCAGCCATCTACTCCAAAGTCCACCATACTCCATGCATCATGACTTCTCAAATATTCTCATCTATTGCATTTAAAGTGACGAATTTCCATGTTCAAAACATATAGAGTACATTAATCTGTTCAGCTAGTTTCGAGGAGCTCCTTTGAGGGTCTCAATTATCCACTCAAATGTTCTCTGCCATGACTCAAAACTCAAATGTTCTATGTCATATTGATATCTTCTCAACTATACTTTAAATTTATTCATGCATCTTTAATTTATTCAAGATCTATATCTTTATCCCAAATTTCTATGATAAAAAAATCTCCTTATACTCATTTATATTTTTAGCTTTATGTTCTCATATCAAAATTCTCAGACATTTTCCACATCTATGTTCTTAAATATAATTCAAGTTCTTGAACATGAATTCTTTTGTTTGCAATTATATGTTCTTCTTAGTATGAATATATTTTGTGCAGATCCCTATATTCAATACTTGACATATTCATATCACAATTTATTTCAATATCGATCTTTGTCTTATATCTTTATCTTAATATATCATTTCTTAATTTTTTTAGCTTTATTGTGAACTACTTGGCATGTTATATATATATATATATATATATATATATATATATATATATATATATATATATATATATATATATATAAAATACACTTCATAATTATCATATATATAGATTACCAACATGATAATCTACTTACCCAATGTCTCTTAGAAAACGTTATATATCAAAATTATTTTAGCGTATGTCTCAACAGTTGCCTTATATTCAAAGATCTCATCAACTATGTTTTTATTCTCTAGATAATATAGTTTATCTAAATATCACAACCTTATCCTCAAGTTACTCAGCTTGGATAAAATCATAGTGTAAATGTTGTATCAATCTTTAAATTCCTCAAAAGTTAACATATTAGACCATAAAGATTAATATAAATTATAAATAGCAAAATATATTGATTTTGACCACTCATGAGATGTACTTAAGCAACAAATACAATACAAGCATTAGTATGTAATCTCCTAATATCATAATAAGTACTGAAAGCTCTCACATGGAGTTTCTAATATTTACTCAAAAAGGTCTCAAAGATTATAAGCTTATTTATTTACATGTCCGCTAACTTATTTATGAATAACTCATTCTATAAGTATTTCACTCAATTTTTTTTATCTTATTTATGAACTCCCAAATATATACCTTATAGAACATTAATTATGAGTAGCTAGATAAGACAAATTCACATTTACATTTGTAATCATATATGGGAAATGAAATTTAGCTGAAGGGAAATATTCTTTAGGGAATGATAACAACAACAAATCCATTAGTTACAAACCCTAACCAATATCAAGGGAGGTTCATTATAAATTCCTAAGGAATACTAGTTATAGTTTATTCTTAATTGATCATAAAAAGAAATGCCAATTAAATTAAATTTTTTACACCGTATGATCTCAAGATTCATGTGTCCTAAGTTAGAATGGATCTATTCCTTAAAATAACTCTACACATAACTAAGACAGAATCATATTTTATGTGTTCCTCATATCAACAACGAAGGCTAGATTGAGCTCCATTTATCCTCCCCTTGTCGATAACCAAGACAATACCAAGCATATCTTCTAGAAATAATCAATATATACTTTATTCATTTTTCCCTTATTACACATGCATGATCGAGACTATATATCCTAAGTTCATATATAGTAAATTATTATTCTTTGTGTGCTAATAACCAAAACAAATTTGAGATGTTTCACCTACAACAAAATCATAGCCCTTTGCTAAGATCAAATGCATAATTGAAAAGTATTCATTCACTCATTAAAAGTTAACTAATAAAAAAGGGTTAAATAATATTTTTTTGAGTGACATTTCATGTAATATGCATTACAACTTCATCTAAAATTGCTTGATCATACATTACAAAAAGCATAATAAATAAATCATGATTATTGTCTTTAATTTACAAAATAAATATTATGGATTGTTGATCCTTTTCAACATATTTATGCAAAAGTTTCATATAATTAAGGATTGGTCTATTTTTGGCATCATGGAAAAGTCTACAAGTAACAATATAATCATTTCAATGCAACTATGCTTAATTATTCAAGTGTTTCTCAATTTATGTTTGCCTTATTAGAGTGGTATTCATGATCTCAAATTAGGTACTAATTATCTCCATGATATAAATACTTCCAAGAGAAAAAAAAAATGGTGAGATTCAATTTCCATAACTTAAGGCAGCTCATGAAATAAAAGGCAACAACCAAATTTAGCCGAACTAAGGGCTACATTTGGGAGATATCCTAGCTTAGTTATGTCAAAAGAGATGTAATTAGGTGTACTAGTGGAAAATTCTATTATGGGAGTTGTGGACAAAATTAACTAAATGTAATGTAATGATGACCACTAGCTAGTTTCATTTTTTAAATATATAAATTAGTTTCTTTTATTCAAATATGTATATCTTAAAATTATACCGCCTAAGGACAGACAAATGCTCTACTATCTATTTAAAAGAAAGAAACTATAATTTATTTTGTTTATCAGATATATCATAGGGAATATACAATCCATCACGAAGGATGAAAATCATATTCTCTTATCGTCCTAATTAGAGAAATAAATTACGAAATATATTTTCATAATCAATTATAGAAGATATTCAATTCACCATAAAGATAAATAAAATATCAATCTATATTTTGTTTATGAAATTATATTTCGAATATAAATATAGGTGGTCTGCATTCACAAAATTTTTACCTACCTAGAAAGAAACTAAGATATGGTTTATTTTATTATGGGATCTAGACACCATATAGAGGCAAGCACCTATAGTTAATTACATCTTCAAAGAGAATACTCTCGATTAAAGTGAAGACTAAATGATTCTAAAATTCAAATAAGTTTAAGAAAATGTTTAGAATATCTAGATTTCAATACTCATGCTTTAGATTATAAATTTTAGAATTGAGCTAGGAATTTTAGATTTGAATATGATAAGGAAAGGTATGCAAAGAGAGAGGTGTATACAACTTAGACTTATCACTTTCCTAGAGTGAGCTGTGGGTTAACAGTCCTAAACACAATAATCGATGTATGTATGCAGAATTTGGTAAGTTCTATCCGAAGAGTCAAAGAGTTGTTATTAAGAAATTTTTTATATCAGATGCTATGCAACATGCTTACAAAAAATAGAAATTACTCGTATTATGCAAATTATGCATGAACAATAATAAATAAAAAAGATTATTTTATTAATTTATAAATTTATAAAGTACAACTCAGGGTCTATAGTAAAGTAATGACGGCGATGCTTCACCAACAACAAATTTGGATTCTAATCCTACCATATACATATATAATCAAATGCAACTGCTTATGGTCTTCAAATTCCATGTCTTCTATGGAATTCCAAAAATAATTTCTCATAAAGAGGACATTGTTTTTTGGAGTCCACTGTACATATATAAGCATTTGTCTTTGACTCTTTTACAACTCAATTTATATACCGTGTCTATAAAATTTAAATTTACGTCTTTTTCATGTACATCATCACATAAGAACATTCTACTTTGCAGAAATATAAAAAACATGAAATAAAATGCAAGTATGAAAGTGCGTTGTGAGCAGTTATATATACAGAAAAATAAATGAAAGTAAATTGCACGACCCTGAATTCATTCACTCAGCTCTCCGATGCACTAACCAAAAAACCAAATGACATTCATATTTGTAGAAAACAAGCATACACATATGGGTGCCCTCTAGGCAAAGGCATAAACCAAATTACCGATCTAGCCTAGACTAAAGTTGGTTGCTTGGCCGACCCTTTTAAAAAAAAAAATAATGTAAATCTTGATAAATCATGTGTAACTGTTTGACAATTCCTTTGCATGAGTGCAAAGTTTTGCATGTGCCCATTCTTCGGCTCCTTCGTTGTTATTCCCTTCCTGTTGGATTGGTAGTTACGACATTTTGATCGGAAGCAACGACGGCGGCTCGCTCGCTGTGAGTGAAGGAACTTTCTCTCTTTCGCACGCTTTTTCGGCCAAATGCCGTAAACGCCAAACTACAGGATCCAGTAAATCCGGGATTTACGAAAAAAAGAGGGAAATGGAGGATTTATCCCGCTGTGAGATTTCAGGGGGCTCAAATCCCGTTTGGCAGGATTTAGCATAAATACTGCTAAAACCTAGGGTTGTCAATTTTTGACCCGACCCGGACCCAACCCTGAAAAATCCGAGTTTGGGTCAACCCGTTTGTTAAACGGGTCGGGTTTGGGTTCAGATTTACGACCTGTTTGAAAAATGGGTCGGGTTCGGGTTGACCCGAAAACCAGCGGGTCGACCCGATTTGACCCGTGAAATTCAATTTCCCGCCTCACCCGTCTGTCGGCCTGTCGCGTTGTGGTATGTGGCCTACCGCGTCAAGCGTCCGCTCCATCACCGTCCTGCATCAAGCGTTCGCTGAGCTCTTGCCCTCCCCAAGAGGCACTCAACCAACTTCGTTATTCTATGATATTTCTCACTTTCGTCTTAATGTTTTGTTATGTTTTAACTTTTAACAGAGGAAGGAGAAGTCGTTAAGAGTGGCAGATCTAGAGACAAAGCTCGGCCCAGCGCATGAGGAGATTGAGATGCTAAAGGAGAAGATGGCCTATATGGAAACAGTAAGGTTGGACATGCAAACGGTACTTGAAGAGACAAAGAAGCATTTTCCTGTCTCTCTCCTAAAAAATGAGGCTTTGGATCTAGTCGATGAGAAGAAAGAAAACTTAGAGAAGACTATAAATATGGAAAAAGAGAAAGTAGAACCTGCCAAAGTCCTCGTAATGGATAAAGATGAGCCTTTGCTGGTTTGCTCGCTATAGAAGACAGCGAAATGCTTGTTGGCTCTCCAGACTCCTCTCCACATGCAAGCACGTCCGACGGCCATAGTTCGCAAGCGTGTCCCGAGGTTCACGGGTCGGGTCGGGTCAACTCATAACCCGTGCGGATCAGGTCCGGGTTGGATTTTTTGACCTGTTTGTGAAAACGGGTCGGATTAGGATCAACCGGTCTTGACCCGGGTCAATCCAGATTTGACCCGAACCCGACCCACGGATCCGTTTTGACACCCCTACTAAAATCCTGCATAAATCCTATTGCCAAACAGCCCCTCCCTCGTCTAATTTAACGAGAGCAGACGTCCATTTTCCCGCCAATTTCCGAAGAGAGAGAGAGAGAGAGAGAGAGAGAGAGAATGGGAGCGGGGGAGATCCGAAGGAGAGTCCAGAAGAAATTTAAGCTCCGAGGCTTCACGCTAAAGGTCGATGCTTTGGAGGAAGCCCTATCCTTCTTGTCTCACTTCCAAGACGCGGAGGATGAAGCCCTCGACCTCCTTCTTGATGAGATCGACAAGGAATCACGTAACACTTCGACCTAAAAATTTTCAAACTTTCACTCTTTGAAGCCCTCATCGTGTTTCTAATGATTGTTTCTTCTTATGTGGCAGTTAAATCGTCGATCCTTGACGGGGAGGCAGTTCGACGTGTTGTGAACCTTCTTTTAGAGGCGGAGACCGCCGTAGATCCGACCTCGTCTGCGGTCAGCAGCCGATCGGCTCTACGTGTGGTAGATGCGTTCGTGATCCCGAGGTTTTCTTACGATCCCATCAAGCAGGTGTTCTACGAGTACGTGAGCAAGCTTTATTTGGGATTCCTCTTATCGGCCTGTTTAGACAACTATGATTTGAAAGTTTTGTTCTTTGCTAGTTTAATAGCGGGTTGTGTCTGGATTAGTGATATATTTATGCTTTCTTTTATTCTACATGTATTGTGAATCTTTCTTAAAGGATCGAATTTCATAAGGGAAATTTGATTTTATATGCCTCGTAATAAACATAATTGGAGAAATAGGCAGGGTCTTTTTTTTAAGGAAATATGCCTGAAAGTTTATTTCATATCAAATTACTCTTGCATATATGGATTGCACATTGAAGTCAGTCATAAAAAATTTTAGATACACCTGATTTGAATTCAAATAAGGTTCATACATTCTTTTACACATGTTGATCCTATGATATCTCCTCTAGCAAATTTGTTTCAAGTCTCTTGCTTGAGATGCTGTCCACATAACCTTCTCCTCTCTTCACATGTTGTTGGTCTCGTTATTACCTTTTCCAATGAGCTCCCATACTAAAAATTTTTCTCCTCACACGCCGACAGTCACATTAATGCCTACTCAACGAGCTCCCATCATAAAATCCTCACACATTCTTGGGCTCGTTAACGGCCAACAATTGCTCACCGATGTCAAGTTAATAAAAATGGCTATTTTGTAATTTTGCCTCTCTCAAAAGTTTCTTTTTGCCCTAAATCCTAAACTCTTGTTTGTCAGCCTCAGCTTATTTCTCGCAAGCCGCAGCTCTTCTCGCAGCTCGCAAGCCCTCTTCCACTCTCTTTCCTCTCCCTCTCTCCTTCTCTCCGGTTCTACCTTTATTCCCTGCCTGCGCACCGATAGGCGACATATGACTTAGGCATTCAGACTTCTGAGAGCAGCGAAGGCGAAGCCAAGGTGCACAAGTTTAATTTGTTTCTCGATTTTTTTCATTGATCAATCCTTTGTTAATTTGTTAAGCAATTGATTTTGCTCTTATATAATTATATAGTTATATCAAAATTAGCACTATTTCATGCTATAAATTCACAAATTTTTTAAAAAATCTTGAGAAATGTATATCTATTATTTGAGAGAACTCTTGCATACTCATTTATTTAGGCTCTGTTTGGATTGAAGGAATTCAAAGAGAGGACATGAAAATGTATGGGTAAAAGAATTGAATTGAATTTAGTTTTGAACTGTTTGCATGATGATTATATATATTACGATTGGATTCAGAATTGTAGAAAAAATGCATGTTTTAGAATTTTTATTTTTTGTACAATAAGGAGTTTCTTATAAATTTGTAATTTCATGATTTAGGAGAAGTCAATAGCAAAATATCTTTATAATGAAGATTTAGTAAAAAAAAATTCAATTAGCCTGACAAATATGAAATCAAATGTTTATAAAATAAAATTATTTGCTACTCAAGTGTCTAAATCTTCATATTATCCCTCTTTATAAGTTTTGTTGAATCTTTTCTCCTTTGTTTCATAGTAAATTTTGATTGTTGTTCCAATGCAGAATAATTTATGAAGATATTTAGTGGAGCTCATTTTTATTTTTTTTGGGTAATCGGTGATTTTTATAAATACATTTTTTATTTTTTTAGTATTTAATTATTCATATAATAAGTTTGCCCACCCTAAAATCTAAAGCTGGTTCCGCCCCTGCAATAGACAATTATCTTGTATAATGGTAGATATATTTTTTGTTCATGGCATTATTACCCACAATTCTCTTTCAAAATGATATTTCTGATGCCTCTTTAGGGCATCTCCAACCGAACGTCGTTCTCCCATTTGCAGCTCCCATGAGCGTCCACCCAAATGGAAAATAGAAACACATTTTTTCATTTTTCTCGGCAGTGAATAGTGCGACACCTATATAGGCGTCACACTATTAAGAAACCCTTTTTTATGATAGAAAATAAATAGAAAAACAGATATGAGAAAGAATATACACAATATTTTTTTGGTATTAAAAATGAAGTTCAGTTGGAGATAAATTACTGTTTGATATGATTGTTACTATATTTTGAAGCGGAAAATAAGTTTTCCAGTTGGAGATGCCCTTAAGAGATGATGGAAAATTTGGTTCGTTAAAGGATTTTATTTAGCATGTCTCTAAAACCTCATCATGTTTTATCACTTGAGCTTTCCATACCTATACTGTACTTTTTTTTTATAATTGTTGTGACTTCGAAAGTGTTACTAGGACTATAAATTATTTCAGGTCTTTCACCTATACAATCCATATTGAATAAATGTTTGATTTCCACTTTTTATTTTGTGAATTACAAGTGCTTTTTAGTATGGTCTCTACTAAAATTATTAGTTTATGTAGCAGCGTAGTATGGTATCTACTAAAATTATTAGTTTATGTAGCAGCATTTTCTCTATAATGTAGGTATCCTGACAAAAATATTTCTGCTATATTTCTAATGAAGAGAGGGGCTGCACGGTTCATTCTGATGGTCATATACTTGTTGTATGGGGTTAACTAGGCCTCGGGAGTCGCTTGCATGTGAATGAAGGCGTGACCTGCTTACAAGCGGGTTATGCAACACCTTATGACGAATTAAATTAACTTCCATAAATTTTATGTAACAGGTACATCGGTAAATTATCAATCCACGGGGAAGCTACAGACAAAGCTGCCCTTTACAAAGACAGGTACCAACTGTTGCATCAGAGGCTCACCCGAGACAAGTACTTCTCAAAGCCTGTATTTGATGCTGAAATGGACTCGGAGAGCTGTGAGGTAATCGTGCAGAACCCATCTTTTCTGACTATTTCACTTGATTTGTGTTAATTGCTTCAATTTAGCTCTCAGTTCCTTTTATGCTTGATTATTTATTATTTATGCATGCCCGTCAATTATTTGTCAAAGATTTCCTTGATCCATTATTCCATTGTGGTTCCATGGATAAGAAGCTTTTTATGATGTGGTATATCTATCTGCTGCAGATAACTCCCATACAATCTTTGATTGGGTGTATTGGAAGGAGATGGCTAATGGGGGTCATATCTCAACTTGAGGAAGGTCACTTCTATTTGGAAGATCTTACTGCTGCAATACCAATTGACTTGACAAATGCAATATCCTTCTTGCACTTTTTCCATGTTCTTATGAAGTTCTTGTGCTAGTTCGTTGGAATGATATTTAATTTCTAATAATATCTTTACTTCTGCTAATAATGATTCAGAGAAATGTTTCTTGATAAGAACTTCTACCCCTCAATTAACTCTATATTTTTACTGTAAATCTGCTTATTTCCATGTTTTATTTTTTATCTTTTAAGTTTTTCATTGTATAGTCGTTTCAGCACCAGTAACTCTGCATTTTATTTTTTGCACTTGGCGTAATTGTGGCACCATTTCTATCCTCACTGATGCCACGGTGAAGTATCAACTAGTTCACTGTCACTGTAGTTTTCCCCTATGTTGCACCGATACGGATACGGCGACACGGATACGATACGATGCGGATACGGGACACGTCAATTCTTAAAAATACAGGATACGGGTATGGCGCGGACACGGCATTATAATTTATAAATCATACATAAAAATTAAGAAAACAATCAAAACATAATATTTGATATTACAAAAAAATGGAAACAACATCATTTGTAGCATTGTAACTTATAATATCAAAATATAAGTAAGTATTAAATGTCTAGTACAACACAAAAGCATAAACATAAATTATCTAGCACATGAAGTTTCAACTATTCAATAGAAGGAATGATATAATTATCTTCTTCATTGGTTTATCTTTGAACTTCCATATCATCTTCAATAAATATCATAGCTTCTAATTCAGGCTCATCAAGTGAAAGATTAATAATTTTTAATATTTTCATATCATCAAGAGACTCAAATCCATCTCGGAAATGAGAGAATCTTGCTCGCAACCGCGGAAGTAAATATGACACGTCTTTTTTTCGGATTTCTTTTTTATTTTTCAACGGACACACGTATCGGATACGCTTGTCCTTTTTAAATTAAATAGTATTTTAATTGGATACGGCTTTGGCGTATCCGACACGTATCGGTGGAGTATCGGAGGCGTATCCGTGTATCGGTGTATCAGATACAACACGCCTTCATAAATAGGTGTATCGGTGCAACATAGGTTTTCCCGTATGTTTCAAATAAAGATGCATCGAAATAAACAAAGTTCAATACACTATTACTCAATTTGCTGATACCTTGCTTTCCATGTATTTAATTAGTTGCATCCATGATACAAGTATTGATCACAACATTATTGATTAAGCATTTTAGCAGAAATGACTTACGAATGCAGTAATGATCACATACTATGTATCATAGGAAATAGTTCAGAATGAAATCAGTTTTATCTTTCTTGTGGAATCTTCAAAACAGACGAGCATTCACTTGCACATTCTACCATCAAACCCTGAGGAATGGTTTTTAGTGAGTCTTCTCTTTGCTTCACAATCTAATAGATTAAATGAGGTATTCCAAGACTAAAAAAGAATAGTGAAGGCAGATGCTCAGTGTTGAGAGATATAATATACCCAGTATATTTGTTTTCATATCCATCCACATTTTTTCTGGAAAATATTGTAGAAAACTGATATCCTTGACAGTTTACACAAAATCACTTCAGGATTCTTTGTCGAGAACACTGTGATTGTTGCCGAAGGAGAGCTTCTTTCCAATGGAATTTTCAAGGTCAGATTTGCCATTTTTGTGTTTATTTATTTATTTTTTTAGTGTATCTCGCGTTATTTGTATATTGTCTTAAATGAAATGAATTTTGTTATCATGGAGAAAATGTAGCAATTTTTCATATTCACCATCACCATCGTAATATTAATAGTTAATCGTATTATGTACTTTCAGTTTTTTGTTGGCTCTGTGTTCATCTTCTGGACATTTATGTTACCAAAGCAGGCAAATATCTGGTTAATTTCGTTTTGACATTTATAAATGTTGTTTTATCAGTAATCTTCTGAACTGGTTCTTGTTACAAATTTTCAATGCTAGTTTCCATGTTGGTTTCCAGCTTTTAAAGATCCTGTTAATAGCGTCTAATTCTGGTTTAACTTGCAGGTCAATACATGTGGATTTCCGCCTTTAGAGGATAGAGATGATTCCTTATCTTTGCTCATGGGTCTCGATTTCTTTGGTGGTGGTGTTGTCACAACAGAAGAAAATGTAATTCATGCAACACTTAAAATCTATTTATAATCATCACTTCATCAGGACTAGTAGTTTATTTGCTTTTCCCTTGCATCATCATCTTTAGCCCTGCCATATGTTTGTGTTTGGTTGATGTGAAACGTAATGCATGGAAACAAGAACTGCTTGGGAATTTTAATATAAAATTGTTAAAGCTTTGCTAGTTATAGAATTAATGCTTACCCAAATTAAGTTCTCGGAATTATCAAGTTGAAATTAAGTAAGGCATGTGGTTACAACTAGATTAATGGGACAATATCAAATTGACAACATAGAATTAGATAGTAATGTTATGGAGAGAAACAATAATCCACAATGAACAAATAGAACTTTTCACCTTGGGTCTCTCACTCACTCTCTTGTTGGTGGCACTTTTAATGGAGGAAGATTGAGAGCAACCGAGCGATGCCACTAGGAGACAAATGGCGCACAAAGTGTAGTCCGTTGGAGTGGTAGCCGGTGGCGGGTAGTCCATGGGATGACTAGAGAGCATCCAACATCTTATCCTTTCTTCCTTGATCATCAAAGACGAAGACATGGTCGATGTCGGGATCGGCCGTCCATGGATGTGGAGAACTCTCTTCTTGAGCCCTTGAGCCGACCATTTGTTGAAGCAAAAGAGGAGAAGAGGGGGGGGAGTCGGCTATGATGGGGGCTACGAGGCAAATGCAGGAAATCTGAAATAAAATTCAGATTTTAGTGGTTTAGGAGAGGGATTTAATTTGAATTTCAAATTAATCCAAGGAGGGAGAGAGGGGCGGCAATGGGGAGAAGATTTGGGGCTGAATTTGTGGTTATTAAGGTGATTAGGAGAGAGAGAGGAGGCCATTAAGGGGCCGACCACATGACTAGGAGAGAGGGGCTTGGGTTTAATGCAATGGGGACCACAAACTTAATCACAGATTTTTACAAAATCTGAAATAAAATTTCAGATTTCATAAGGGGAAATAACTTCCTAATATGAGGGCAATCAATTGGAGCAATTTGAATTTCAAATTTGAAATTGAAACTCAATTAAATTGATTGCCTAAAATTAAGGATTAAGGAGCTAAATTAGGAAACAAGTAATGGCTCATAAAACATTCAATTTTCAAATTCGAAATTCAAAAGAGTGGGGAGGAGGTGGCGGCCGGAAGGGAGAAAGGGAGCCGGCGGGCTGGGGAAGGGCTTGCCGGTGGTTGCTGGCCTTCTTTTGGGGCTGCAGGCCGGCGGCCTGGGCAATCCAAGTAGGGGGCGGCGGCAAGAGCAAGGGAGGAGAGAGTGTGGGGGAAATTCTCGGGATCCAAAGCATGAAAATCCAATCTCCCACTAGTGGCTTCAATCCAAATCTCCACAACACGAAGTGATCAAGAGAACTAAAGAAAAATGAAAGACAAGAAAAACCTAGAACTCACAAAGAGATCTAGTTTTTCCTACAAACTCACTAAGAGATTGAGGAGGGTGAACTCACAAAGAGAACATAAGTGGCAAATTTTCATTCATCAAAAACTCCTCATACATAGGAAAATGGCTATATATATAGGCCTCCAAATGACAAAGAAAATAAAAGACTAAAATGCCCCTTGGACTACAATAGCAACTAACTAGCCATAAGGGCAAAAACGGAAACACATAAAAATCAAATAAACTACTACATAAAATGACTCAAAATAAAACTCATGATCGTGGCCGTCGATCTCCGGCGTCTCCTGATGGTACATGTGTCGAAATATCTGACGATGTCCTCATCATTGGTTGCCTGCAATGGAAGCCTAGATTATGAAATATAGCAGTAGGGATTTGCAGCGTTTTGGTTGTCTATGTATTAGTGGAGAGGGAATTTGAGCTGGAGAAGCAATATAGAATGATTTTTTGCTTCCAAGTTCTTACCAATTTGTCGCTGAATTACTTGCCAATGGAGTAAATACATTCTTCTCATAGATTGATCTGCTTTCTGAACAATCGAACACTCAAGTGGAAAGCACCACTTCTAATTTGGGCAACCAAACAAGCTGCATAAAAGCAACTTCTTCTCATCCCACTTAAATAGGAAATGACTTTTATTTCTCTCCTACAAGCAACCAAGCTCACCCTAAATGCAGTTTCGTTGTACTTTGTAGTTTTACGTTATTCTTGTGAAAATACTAAATCAGTCAAATCTTGCTGATAGCTCCTATTCGTTCTATTTTACCTTCAATAGCTCAGAATGTCAGCAATGGAAAAGAAAGCAGAGAATGACATGTTTGTCATACTTTCAGATGTATGGTTGGACAACGAAGAGGTAATCCAAGAATCATTGATTTTCTTCTTTCCTTCTAACATTTATTCTCAGGATAGTGATTTCTATTTTACTTGTAGAAAAGGCTATGGAAAAGCTATCCGTAGTCTTGGATGGTTATGAAAGTTTGGAGGTGGTTCCTTCTTTATTTGTTTTGATGGGAAATTTCTGCTCTCGTCCGTGCAATCTTTCTTTCCACTCGTTCTCTAATCTCAGGTAAGATTATTTTCCCATCTCAGTTCTTTCCTATTTCTGCTAACTGCTAGCTTGTATCGTGGTCAAAATATTTTCCCTTTTTAATGCGCTTTTGAAGTTAAAGTCATTGTTCTAGCAATATAAAGAAAGTAACTTGAAAACTTGTCATGCAGGATGCAGTTTGAAAGGTTGGGAGAAATGATAAAAGCTCATCTAAGGATAAACGAGCAAAGTCGTTTTTTGTTTATCCCAGGTCCTGATGATGCAGGTAATATCAACATTTAATTGAAGTTGTCATGACCTTTGCTTATACAATTTTCAATCACCCAACTAGTTCTTCCCAATGTAAATTTATCTTTTATGCTAACGTGAGCAGGATTCTGTTGTGCTAGCCATATTTATATGGTTCAACATATTATGTTGTGCTAGCCTGCTACCCTTGTCATTCACAATTTTTTGCTCTTTTGCTCTATGCTTCCTCTATGCCTTCAAAGAAAATTTTAAAAGTTTTGATGCCAACATCAAAGTCTATAGTGGTTGAAAATGTAAAATATGTGTTGATACAAATAGATTGATTGAGTGAGGATTTGATTTTAATGATTTATTATTTTAGGAATTTCAATTTTAGTAAACTTTTGAAGTTTAATAAGCATGCCTATGATGTTCTTACAAGATTAGGTTGTATTCTATGGCTTTATGCCATGGTTCTCTATGTTGCTTAACACAGCCCTCACATGAAGATTGTATGTGATGTGAAACTAAATGCAAGGAGCTGCGTGAGAAATTAAAATTGAGTTGGCAAAGAAATTACAATTAATAACTCGTGGCGATAGCAAGAAAATCAATAAACTTTCGTAGTTGTCAACTAGCTTAGGCGGAGAAGCATGTAGACTAACCAAAACCTTCGGACAACCAACAATAAAAGCAATACTAAAAGCTAGTACAAAAATCCGTCATTTAATAACGAGAAGTTCACCTTGGGGAAAATAATCACTCAACTAGACTAGGCTTTGCGGGAGAAGAATTTCAGCACACCAAACGATGCCACGAGGAAGGTTGCGATACCAAGAGTCATGAGCCACGGAGGGGTCGACGATGATGAGGAAGGCGTGAATGCTGGACTTTCGAGACTCCAAGTGTGCTTTGCAAATCTCCGGTCGTAGATGCTTGCAAGGATGGGCACGACTCTATCCAAGTATTCCTCCACAGTGGTTTCGTCTTCGAATCCGACGTCAAAGCAAGGTGATCGTAGGACGTCGACGCTTCCGTCGGCTTGAAAAACTATTCCCCACTCAAACTCCGGATCCGCCATTCAACATTGAAGAGGATCGGAGATGGGTCGCCCACGTTGTCTCTAAGCTTTCAACGCATGAGAGAGGGAGAGAGAGGGGAGGGGTCGGCGGGATCCTCAATGGGAGGAGGTGAAGCCGGCGGGTGCAAGGAGGGAGAGCTAGGGTTTGGAGAAAAGATGCTTAGAAAATTTTTCTTTGGGGGGGGGCGAATTAATCAAATCTGAAATTTGATTTCAGTTTGAGTAGTTTAGGAGGGAATTGATTTGAGATTTGAATCTCAAATCAATAGGAATTAATGCCTTAATGAGGGGAATAATGGGGAGCTTAATAAGGGGGAGGCCGGCGGTTTCCAATAGGGAGAAGGGGGAGTTAGGAAACAAATTCTGAAATAAATTTCAGAATTTTGAAAAGTTAGGAGGGAGTTTTATTTGAAATTAATTTTAATTTCAAATAAGGGAGTGATTTGTGGAGGTAATTAATGAGGGGGGGGGGGGGGGGGGGGGGCTTGATGAAGCCGGCGGCATCAAGAGAGGGAGGGGAATTGGGTGGAGTAATTTACACACCTTCCAAAATAGGTTGCTTGCATGAGGAAGAATAAATATGAAATTCAATTTGATTCAAATTTCGAAATGACTTCAACTTGAAAACTTTCCATATTTGGCTTTGACAAATTTGGCAAGTTTCAACCCAAAATTTTGAATTTCGAAATTAGATCAGGCGTAGAATGAGAAGGGCCGGTGGTGGAGGGGCAAGGGGAGGTGGCTGGAGTGGGGTTGCCGGCGGCCAAGGTTTGTCTAGGGCCGGCGGTTGTGAAGGAGGACGGGTAGGAATGAAGGGGGATAGACCACGAGCCACGGACTCGTCCAATGACTGGTGGGTGTTGCTTTTTCGCCCTCACCTTGGGCTCTTGTTCTCCTCTCTAACTTCAAGCTCTCATGCAAGACAAGAAGAAGAAGAAGCAAAGAGACAAAACTAAAACTTCATTCCAAATATTCATTAGCCCCATACAATGATGCATGACCCCTATATATAGGTCATGAGATACAAGAAAATAAAAGCATAAGTAATGACTAAATCGCCCTCGGGGCCCCAACATAACTCACTCACACACAAGGGTAAAACAGGAATACTGAAAACTAAAATGCATGAATAACTAAAAATATAAGCTCTGAATCGTGGCCATCGATCGGCGATGCTTCCGGCGATAAACGTGTCTGAACCGTTGATCGATGACCTCATCAGTATGTGATCCATATTCCATGGCAAGTGTGTGCGTCGCGAGCCCTTGAAGGTTTTCCTCTACTCATATTCTTGAAACTTCTACTTATTTATAGCTTTATCATTCCTTTTGGGTCTTTCATCATCCAATCTGGTATAGAGGGATTTTGTTTAACTATCTTCCATTACGTTGCAGCCAAATTTGTGATCTCTATCATCCACTCTATTTATGAAAATTTATTTTCAATTGAATGAGGTTTTTTTATTATAAATTGAGTTATGGGAATGAAGAAAACATTGTATTTTGATTCTTATTATGATTTTATTAATTTTTTGTTTGATGTAATTAATTCTTAACTTCTACTAGTGCAAATGAAGATTGGAGAATTTTAGAGGAAGTTATTTTCTTGTATAGGTGTGAAGCTTGGTTTTATTATTTGGTGATCTCTTATCTTTTTCATCTTCTTATTTTTCTTAAATTTTTAGTTATTATCATATTTAAATTATCTCAATATCTATATTATTTATAAGAAGATTTTATATTATTTATTATTATAATATTTTCTTATTATAGAGGATATTCTCCTATATTATATTTTTTTCTTATTGTTTTCTTATCATGCCTATGTATAGGCATGTATATTATTTTACTAGTCAGCTAATTCAATAAAAATATAGTTGTTTATAATTCCCGTTCTAACATGTTATTAGGGTTGTGTCCTAAAACCCTCATGATTTTCTCTAAGCATCTTTCTACCGATGCCGCATTCATGCTTTCATTCTCCATTGGCTTCCTCTTACATTTCTTTTCAATTGTGATCCATTTGAGCTCTACCAACTCTTTTAGTGAGATCCTCATCTCTCTCTTTGATTGTTAAGGTACTGGGCTTCCTTTATTTCTTGGAAATATATACACCTATAAGAGTTACCTCTGTGCACTGGTAATGACTATTCCAGTGTATTTTTCCTTCTCAACGTTGATATCTTCATCTTCAATCTATTAATACTCTTCATTAATGCCCTCCATTGATATCTTTGTCAACGTGTCCTGTATTGATTTATGTGATTATATTTTTCGTGCATTGTCTAAGACGGATCTCCTTGTTGACCCTTTGTGTTATTCACATTGCTCTATCCTCTGATATTTGGTGCTCCTCTTGGGACACTGGCAATCTATGAGCAACAAAACCTTAAACTACTTCATTTTGGTCACTATTGTTTCCATACTCAAGCTCACATCTCCTATATCATTGAGTTGTGAAGTATCTTTATATTTAACTATCACATGGTTTAAATTATTTACAATAAGAATTTACACAATTTATTTTTTTAATATTCTCTTCATTATTGAGGATATTATTTTTTATTGTATTTTTTATCTTATGTTGTTTATAGATATGCATATAAATACTTTTACAAGAAAAATAATTTAGAAATATTGTATTATTTTACAATTTATCTCCTTTCTAATACCTTGTTGGTTTGAACTATCAAACTTAGCATGATTTGATTTTTGATTGGGGCTTGATTTTCAATTGAACATATGGTTAAATGGGTAATATTCTTTTGAATTTTATATTTTATTTCTAAAAGTGGTTTACTAAATTATGACTATGACATATTTCTTTATATTTTTTGTTTTCATTTAATTAAATGAGTAATTATTTAGATTAAAAGTTTGTGAACTACGAAATTTATGTGTATGTGTCAATTTTTCTCACCTCATCATACATCTGCATTTGAAAATCTTACAATCCTAAGTGTCTTTCTTCAAATTGTTATTGAATTGGCTATAGTGACTGGACCTGCAATTTCATCAGCATTCTGTCATGAGAATCTCGTAATACGCATATGTAGGAAGTAGGAACAAATATTAATTCTCTCATTTCCAATATTAAGCATCTTTTTTTTTTACTTTCTGTTAAGTTTTCTTTAATCTTCTCAGGTCCAGCAAAAGTTCTTCCAAGGTGTGCATTGCCAAACTATCTAATTGAAGAACTCCATAAGCACATTCCCACTGCTATCTTCTCAACTAACCCTTGCAGGTCAGATCCTAAAGCATTTTGCAGATTTTAACAGTGATGTAATCCTGGTAGAACATTGATGATCTCCAGTCATTGTAAATTACTAAATACTCAATGGTACAACCTATGAATGTAATGCATTCATCCATCGAGTTTAACAACTCTGTATCATTGAAAAAAATTATTTAGTCGTTACTCATATCCACATTTGAGGTGCAATTACAGAGAAATTGAGGGGAGAGAATGTGATTGGACATTCTACTTTTCTTTTGGAAACAATTTTCTCTTTTTCACGCATTTCTATCACTCTAATTACTCGTTGACTAACATCCATCGAGTTTGTTTTTGGGTATAATTTTGGCCAATACATTATTTTTGTCACGCATCAAATGCGAGCGACCGTCAGTATATATTGTGGTTATAATAATATATAATTAGAGCATTTGATGCGGTATCTATTTAGTTGATTACTGTAATTAGGCCATTTGATGCAGTATCTATTTAGGTGACAATATGGCTAAAGAAGTTTTCTCAATTTCAGAGTAAAATTCTACACTCAAGAAATTGTATTCTTCCGGCAAGATCTTCTCTACAGGATGCGTCGTTCATCTTTGATTCCACCTTCCTCGGAAGAAACCACTGATCCATTTGAACATGTGAGCTTAGTTTTTAACTACAACCATAGGGATTCACAGATAAGTTATAAGCCTGAGCACTAATGGAATGTTTTCTTGCAGCTTGTTGCTACCATTACTCATCAAAGCCATCTCTGCCCCCTACCACTAACAGTACAGCCTATCATTTGGAGCTATGACCACTCTCTTCGGCTCTACCCAACCCCTCACACGGTTAATACTTATTTGAATAATTCTCTTTCACTTTCAAGAATAATTCCTCTTTGTTAGCTATGTAAGAGACAAAAGCCAAGTACTTAAGTTGCTATATTGCTTGCTTGCAGATTGTTTTGGGTGATAGGAGTGAGCAGAAGGCCTTCAAATACACAGGAATAACGTGTTTCAACCCTGGATCCTTCTCCAGTGATGGCACCTTTGCAGCTTATCGTCCCTGCACTCAAGAAGTTGAGCTATCGGCCCTTGAAAGCTAGGATTTTGAGCCTCATAACAAAACTTTATTCTTTTGGTCACCTGTAGCTCCTACCTCAAATAATAGGAATATTTATACCGGAAGTTCCATGCTTTAGATTTCCATGATAATGTTATTTGTAATTTGGTAGCATGAGTTATGTCGGGGACCATAAGCATAGAAAATGTAAACCCAAAAAGAAATGATTTTTCTTTTTTGAAGTTTATTGGTTGTAGTTATTTTGGTTTCTTATAGCATTGTTTTTAATTGGTGCGATGGATTCGGGTTAGGACAATGATGAAGCAAGTTTCTTTACTCGCACCTCGGATTGCTATGGATTGGTTGACAATCTAGGTGGTTATATCTCTTTTTTGTTTTGGTGGGTCCTAATTTTTGAGGGTATGTTGCATTTGTATTTTCGGTTGTTATCATCTTTTCCTTCTTGGATGGTCCAAGCTTGACAATTAGGTGTCTGATCTGAGTCTAATTGATTCTGGTTCTGGGTTTGTTTTTTTTTTCATTTCGTACAGGTTTTACGTGTATTATATTTCTCTGACTGTAATCTTGCTTTTTGTGGCCTTCTTTTGGCCTTGTGGTGTACTGATCTATTCTCTAACAGATTTTTCTTTTGATTGAAAAAAAAAAAAATTATTACAGCCAAGTTTATTTAAATATGGAGGGTTGTAGCTCCAGATAATTGCTTGTGTTGAAATATATATTGGGATGCTGAGAGGTTAGATATTGTGTTGGCCAAGCCTCACACCACCAGCCTTATTGAGGGAAAGATTATTCTGCTAACAGCTGTTAACGTTGGCAAGAAGAAAGAATACTGGGTTATTATGGCTGGCTTTAAATTTTTTTTAGCGTTTATCAAAATGAGTCTCAGAATCAAAGCACTTTATGTTTATCTTTCTCAGTGTTTATTTAGAGGCCATTTTGTTATCTTATTTTTTTTTAAACAATTATATTTTAAATAATTGTTTCATATTAGAGTCAATGAATTGAATTGACTTTTTTTTTTTTTTTTTTTACTTAACGCCCTTTAATTTTGAGTTGATTAATTTTGATTGACTTGGAGTTTATTTTAATTTAATTATTATATTTGTCAGTATTATCCACTAAGCTTAGACGCCTAAAGTCAACCTCAACGCATTGAAGTTCTATTTAATATATAGAATGCATCCAAATCAATCAATGTACTCATTGCTTACATAATGTCAACAGTCGTTGCACGCTCAATCAAGTTAGTACAATTCAACCAACACCATCAATTTCAATGACTCTAATAATTATGTCATTAAGGTTTTGTTTGGGGTGATTATTTTAATGTTTTATAAAACAGTTTTTTATTATAAAAATTTACTAAAAATTTATTTTAGAAAACAGTGTCAAACAAAATCAAAATATCAATGATCAATGGAAATTGAATCAACCAGTTGACATTAGCAGCCGTGAGATAATCACTTCATAGCTGAATAAGTTTATATGAATGTCTACCAATGAACCATTTTTAAATTTGAATGCATAAGAGAAGCTAAGAAAGCATTCCAGGCATCCTTATCATATAAATAATACAATAGAAAAATTTGTTTTCATTACAAACAAAGCTTATCCAAGACTGATTGATCATATATTTCCCATACCAGTTGCAGATTTTTGTTCATAAATTGTACAGAGAAGTAAACACCACAGCAGATCTTTCAAGAGCTGAATTTCAGAGATGATTTGTACTGAGATTATAACATCATTAAAACATCTTTCCAATTCCATCTTTACGTGGGATGGATTCACCAAGTTCCATCTTCCCCCAGTTTCCTATCATAGGCGCCAACTGCTCGAATTTGTCAAATAACCCAAGTAGGCCTCCTGTGTGTATGAAGAGAATCTTTCTGCCCTTCCATTTTGTTGGGTTTGCAGATATGTCCTTCAGAAGGGCATATGCAGCTTTTCCACTGAAAAGAACAAGACATGCAAGTTTATTTTCAGTAGAGAAGATTAACTAAGCGTACGCATTAATGGAAATCTACAAATTTATACTCGATGAGAAAGTAAATGATTATATCAAGTTTCTTTTATTTTTGTTCTTTTAATTTCAATTATTTTTGTGCATCCCTATTATATGACCTATGAAAGTTAGATGCATTATCATATGCTTCATTTGAGATGATTTTTTTATTGCTTTTTAAAATAGCTTTTTAGTATATAAAAAAATTTTGTACTAAAAAGCTGTTTTAGAAAGCAGCAAAAAAGCTGTCACAAACAAAATCTTAATCTTTTCAATTCAATGTTTTGGGACTGACTTATTTGAGTTACAGCAAATATCTAGTTTTTTCTTGAATCAAATATGCATGCCTAACCTACCAAATTGAAATCTATATATACCTATCCGACAACATATAATCCTGCCTACAACATATATCGTGCCTATTCTATATTACTTGCCTATCCAACAGCATTGTTGGCTTGCCAGTGCTTCAAATTTTGGTCAGTCGACAACTGAGAATCTATTTGTAGTGATTAAATTATAATTGCTCAAGATTTTAAGTGGTTCAAATTTCTTGGTGATTTCTCATATTTATTTGATCAATCTATTATTGTTTGGATTTTAATTTTCCCATTTACCATTAACATGTAAAGAGAACAAGTTTTTGACTTGAGGGTTGTTTGGTTACCTGAAAAATGAATGCAGTGTATTTGAAATACTTTGGAGTTGTTTGATCGAGTGTAAAGTAAATGCGGATTTTTACCTTTTTTTGTTTAGCTTGAAGTAAAGTGAATGTAGTGTGAAGTGAATGCAACAACAACGCGGGGGGGTGGGGGAGGCAGTGGTGGAGGTGAGTTTTCACTGTATTTGGAAATCATCCAAATTTGATGAATTCCAAATACACTGAATATGAACTAGAGGGTGAATTTCTTTTACTTCAAAATTTTACTTTGGATTTCTTTTACTTCAAACCAAATGCCAATATTTTTAAAATCCTTCCATTTGGATACATTACACTCCTAATGTAGCAAACCAAACAACCCCTTGGCGATTTATTGCATGATTTGCGTGCATTGCACCATTCTATTAGAAAAGCCCAAACTCCAAACCATTTTCGTCATGTTGAATTTATATATGTAAAGTTTATAGATGGAAGCTAAAAGGCAAATATTATTCAATTGCTCTATGTTGATGAGATGCTAATTATTGCGCATAACATTAGTGAGAAACAAATTCAAAAGAAAGTTGAACGCTCTTTGTTATGAAGGATTTGGGTTCAGATAGAAAGATCCTTAACATGAACAATTGAGCATACTAAGAAGAATGATGTGCTAAGGTAATCTCACGAGAGCTATATTGAGATTGAGAAAATTCCTAAAATATTTAACTTGAGCAAACAAATAGTATTTTCTCCACTTGCTGATCACTGAAAGTTAATATTTGAGAAGAGTAAAACAAAACAGAGATGAGCAATATTAACTATGAATTACATTAGAAAGTTTGATGTAAGCCATAGCGTACACAAGGGTAGACATAGCCTACATATTTAATGTTTTCAATCAATTCTTCTTAATCTAGGACAAAATGAAGCCTGAACACATGAGGACATTGTCACGACACATCATGGACTCAGCAATAGGCGATAAAGCATAATTGCAAAAATTAGGACAACAATCCATTGGCACATTATATTTTTTTTAAGTACTTTTATGAAATCTATAATTTATACATTCTCTAGTAAAAACATTACAAGATGATGTATAATTAGTCCCTTTCAAATTTCAATTGTTACATATATTACATAAAAGAAATTTTATAATGATAATAGAAAAATAAGCATTAGTAATAATAAAAGAAACACTTTATGACATAAGCATTCATTAGTCCATTTTAATTCTCACATATTGCACTTATAAAATGTCATAAAACCTCTAAAAAATTAATATCAATGTCCTCTTCTAATTAATTGAAGTTAACATAGTTAATGCTAGGGTATCATTAGCACTAGCACTCATATCATTTTCAATGACACCTTCACCTTCATCTAGAAAAAAATATAGTTTTCAAAGATGGTCCATCAAGAGAGAGATTAGCAACTTCAAGTATTACAATATCATCTATTATAGTTAATGCATCCTCGCCAATGTTCCACAACTTAATTTCTCCTTGAGTATATTCTGAGTTTTTCCAAGATAAATGATGAATATTTGTATGCAAAAATATTGTATCTTTACCCTATTGAGCATTGATCTTGTTCCTCTTTTAAGTGCGCTGATAAAAGAACATGAATATTTTTTTTGGAAAAAAAAAAAGATTCCTGTTGCCGATCCCACATAGTGGGATAAAGACTTGATGTTGTTGCTGTTGCAATTTCTTCACTTCTTACACTATCTCTTGAGAACCCAACATATAATGTTGTCGTCTCTACTGTTGTGAGCCAACCTTTGTGGATGGTTTATGGGTGTGGGAACTACTAAACCGATCTAGAGAGTTTGTGCCAACTGTTATGCATGTTTGACACTTGTCTTGTCCAAAACTCTCCTAGAGAAGAAAATTTTGTAAATATACCATCATATAGTGAAATGTCATAGGAATGTTAAAGGCCCATGATCTTTCCTTCTAATTTAAGGACTGGCAATTCTTGTTTATTCACCAGTGCCTATGTAATCGTCCAGAGAACAAAAACGACGTTCACGTTTACTTCTTTTTTTCTTTTCATTTTACTAAAGGAATTGGAAATTCTTTCAAAATGTATTAATAAATCAACTTAGTATCAACCAAAAACTCAAAACTAGAATTAGTGTTCCTTCAATAGCACATGCTTCAGTTGAAATAAATATTATATAGATGTGCGACATGCAAGTGTAAGACAATAAGAGCTAAAAAATGACATCTTACCTGTAAACAGGATCTAGAATTACTCCAGTTTCTGCTGCCGTGTCTTTAACAAATTGAAGCTCTTCTGCCGTACTGATGGCATAACCCAAGCCTTTTGCCTGAAAAAAGTAAAAAGGTTCTTTTCTCAACAGCTGACATGGGATATATATATATATATATATATATATATATATATATATATATATATATATATATATATATATATATTACATTCTGCAAAGTAGCATTTCATAGTATTTTCTTTATAAATTTGGGATAATGTTAGAGACTGATCGATTCTAGATGCACGTCAACAATGGTTTCATAGCAACACCATTTTCTCCCTATTTTCTGATTATTCTAAGTTTTGACTTAAATTTCCCCTTGTAAATGAATAAATACAAGCTCTATGAACTAACAACATAGATAGCTTTGCCTCGAATGTGCCATACATCACCATCATGATATTATGACACAATGACTACATTTACTAGAAACACTAAAAAGAAGCGTTGTTTCATTTTATTAGCCCAATAATATGCAACTCTCAATCTTGTATGGGCTGCCAAATTAGAAAGCTAGATGCTTCACAGAAATATTTAAGAACACCGGTTTAAATAGGGTAAATTTTGAGTGTCTTCGATAAATATAGTTAGAATCCATCAAGTGTCTTCAGATGCGAAAACACAAATATAAACACACAATGCAAAGTATTGAACACCAAATGAAAATCTTAAGCACATTTGTAGGCACAAAAAAATCACAACTTTTCAACCCTCTTCAAGTGTACATATGTAATAGTAAGGAATTAGTGATATAATGAATACCATGATTATGCCCTTAAACGATTCCTACACAAACTTATTCATCTTGGTAAACTACAAGCTATGTGAACCCTAGAAAATAACCTAAAGAAAAGCCTTGATTCAAATGCCACAATAGATGCCCCCGCCCTCTCGTCATTTGTCATTATTGTGTCATTTCATAGAATATTCTTCATCAATTTGCAATAATGTTAGAGATTGACAAGATGCATGTCAACAATGATTTTACAGGAACAATATTTTCCAACTATTATAATTTTTTGACATAAATTTCCCTTTCTAAATGAACAGATATAAGCTCTATGCCCTAACAACATAGATAGCTTGAGATAAATGCCTCGAATTGCGCCATACATCACCATGATGATATTATGACCCAACAACTATATTACTAGAAAATTCATTGCACTAAAAAGAAAAGTTGTTTCAATTTATTAGTCCAATAATATGCAAGACTCTCAATCTTGTACCCTTTATAGCAGAAGGGCATGCATAGAACAACTGCTACCAAATGAGAAAGCTCAATGCTTCACAGTGATATTTAAGAACATCAATTTAAATAGGATAAATTTTGAGTGTCTTCAACAAATAAAGTTAGAATCCATCAAGTGTCTTCAGATGCGAAAACAAGAATACACACACAACGCAAAGCATTGATCACCGAATGAAAATCTTAAGCATATTTGTAGGCGCCAAAAAATCACAACTTTTCAACCCTCTTCAAGTGTACATATGTAATAGTTGGGAATTAGTAATATAATGAATACCATGATGATGCCCATAAACGATTGATACGTGTGGGCTCCGAAAATTCGGCTCCGGCCTCCCCGCCGCGCGATTTTTTTTTTATATTCGGCGAGGGAGTTTTAACTGATAAGTTCCGAGGTAAATTTTGGAAGGCATATGGGTTTGTAGATAAGACACTACCCAGAGATTTCGCCCTCATTTTGCAAGGACTTTATGATCTGAGTTCTGGTTTCCTATAGGCGCAAGCCCCTATAGTTAATTACCCCTCCCGATCACGAGAGAGAACTTTCGATTAAGGCTAGTCATCAACCAGATTCGTATAGAAATATGTGCATTTGGCATATAGTAGCAGCAATGAGTATTGGTATTGAGGATTGAAAGTTTGGAATTTGAAGGGTTTGGATATTGGGAATTGAAGAATTGGGTTTTTGGATTTGGAATTTGGTTCGGAAGATTTGATATTTAAATAGAAATTGCACCATCCTACACTTAAAGCGGATGGTGGGGGAATGGATGATGGGCCCGATCAAGATCCCATGGTTCCGTCGTCCCGGGCCATCATGGTCCCTGGTCTACTTAGTCAGAGGAGGTAGTCGACCCAACCTGAAAGAAGGATCCTTGTCGGCAGCCATGGGTTGCTTCGTCCAAGGGGACCTTGTAGACCGGGGTTGAATGTTTATCTAAGGGGACAAATTTGAATCCACCTTAGCTTACAGAGAGCTTTGTGCCCTATCAATCATATCATATTGATTCATATCTCAAGGATTTGATGTCAATAAGGAGCGTATTGGCTCTGGCCATAACCGGTATCTCGTGGTGCCATTTGGCGGCAAAACCACTCGGTTTAGAGGGCCCCGGGTCGTCATAACCGTTTATCCTGCGGTGCCATTTGGTGGCGAACCGCCGGTTAGAGGACACGTACCACGTCCTTACTGGCAGGAGATTATTTTGAGAATGGATCCTAGTGATATTTTCGACTAGGCATTTGGCTCTTTGTGAGCTGAAGTTATATTTGAATTTGTCCACCTCGGCAAACTGTTGCGGAGGGTGGATGGATTTTGCTTTAAGATATTGATGGTTTGATTTCAAATTTTAAATATCTTGACTTTTAGGATTTATGGAATTTTGGATTTTGAGTGGACTTTTGGGAGACATTTGAAAGTATTTGGGAACCCCTCCGGTTGAGATCTGCATTCAACACGGCCATCATCGGGGTGTACTTGAGGTCATTTCCACCTTAATTGATTGAACCCTGTCAACTCGACCGGGCTGTTGATCGAGGATCGGGTTCCTCGCAGGCCTTGAAGGCCTAATATGAATGTTTTAAAACAAACATACCGGTCACCACAACCTTATATTTGCTTCATGGTTCGAACCCTGTCGACTCCTATTGATCCGCATAGAAGGATCGGGTTCGAACTTGAATTTACTTATCAACCCGCGTAGCATCCCTAGACGTCACGTGTGTACCAATAACACGCTCGCCGGGGCCCATGCGGGTTATTTTTATATTGATTTAGACGTACCCCATTGTGTACCTATGTGTATACAGTTTATAGTGCACGTGCAGGGGTATTTTGAAAGTATTTATAGACGCCTTCTGTCTGCTAGTACGAGTGTTGCAGATCCGGTGGCGGTGAGTTGTAGATCGTAGACGCCTTCTGTCTGCTTGCATGAGTGTTGCAGATCCAATGGCGTTGGATTGTAGATTGTAGATGCCTTATGTCTGTTTGCATGAGTGTTGCAGATCCGGTGGCGTTGGATTGTAGATGTTGACTCTCCCTTTCTCAATCACCGGGGAAGGATTTTCTGGATTTTGGAGTCAAAGACTGCTGATTTGGAAAGAAATCCTTTTAGGCTTTTAGGCGTAGTGGACTTGCTATTTCCGGTGTTTGTGGGCACCCAAACTATTCCCTTCTTAATTATAGAACCAAAAGGAGACTTTGGGACACCAGGAAGTTTGATTCTAATTTGTTCAAACATTTCCCCTTTTCTACCAAGGGGTGTCCTTTTCGTACATAGAGTTGCCCTTATACTCAACACACTTGTAGAACTTGGTTACCGTCGTTGTAGATAATATCCGTACTTATGTCCACAGTGATTCATTGTACTTTCAATACATTGTTGTTATCCACAAGTATCCATTTGCAGGGGACCGCTGTATCCACTACGAGCTTCTAGAAAATGTTTGCAGGAGATTCATTCTTTCTGCATCATATTCACCCTTTCACCAATCTCGGGTGGTTTGATTGTACTTGTTTGACCTCATAGGGATCGTCGTAGAAGATACTTGTACTTAGGGGTGCAAACGAGTCGAGTCGAGCTCGAGTCATAGGTGGTTCGAGCCTGACTCGTTAATGATATAGTTGGCTCGAACTCGAGCTCGAGCTCGACTCGAGTCAAGAGCTCGTGCTCGAGCTCGACTCGAGAAACCGATTCCTGGCTCGAATTCGACTCGTTAGCCCGAGCTCGAAAAGTTGGCTCGAGCTCGACTCGATTGTTGGCTCGATAAACTGCTCGAACTGAACTTTTTTTGGTAAAAATTTCAGCACAAAAATGATTTATTTATGTATTATTGATTATTTTTTAATTAAATGTTTTCAATAAATTCCAGCCCCTCTATTATCTCCTCCCAAAGCCCACCAAATGCTCAGGACCGTTATCCTGATATTCATTGCAGGCTTCATTTTATATGGTTCAATACATTTTTTTATTGGTTTTGAAAACATTTTTTTTCTGTAAATCTATAACAGCCATATATCCAAGCAGAAATACAACTAAAGCAGAAATACAACTAAAGCAGAACCTAATCTAAAATAAATGTCCATACAAAGCTTTAAAATGAAAGGGAAAATCGAACTACAAATGTCCATAAAAAGTTTAAATTACATATAATAAAATAACTAAATTATAACATCACAAAATTAAAAAAAGAAATAATAATTTCTCCATGATCTCTTCATCTTTGACAACCTGTAATCAATGACAAGAGTTTTAAACAAGTTACCAAAATTTGAAGATAATGAAAAATATATAAAACAAATAATCAGCCATTACCAATTTTAACTTCTCCAAGCCTTTAACATGTTGAGGTAAATTTTTGTGCCAAAGGCCAATCTACAAAATTTAAAAGAAAATTGGTTAATTATTATATCGATTGTCTTTATCTTTGGTTATAAAAATATTTCAAATAAAAAACACTTTACCATGAAAATCATATTAAGCACATGGAATTGGTATCTCAATTTCTTCATCATCTTCTTCTTCCTGCAAAGTATGTTAATGATAAAATAAACACTCAACAAATTTACAAAGCATTAAAAATGGATACCTTTGTCCTGCCCTTCAAGCCATAGTGAGCACGAATCCAATTTGACCCGCATATCAAAGCTTGAACTGTTTCAATACCCAATTTGGAACGGTATGTATCTACAACTCGCTCCCCTGCTGAAAATGTTGATTCAGAAGCAACAGTGCTAATAGGAATTGATAATATGTCAACAGCCAATCTTGATAATATGCGGTATTTTGCTTGGTTGTTCTTCCACCACCCAATAACATCAAATGTTTTGCCAGCTGCACTGATCTCTAAGCCATCTTCCAGATAGTTATCTAAATCTGTTTTGCTGGTTTCTTACTGGTTTTTCAGAAACATATGCTGTGAAATCAAGCCATCCACTAAACTTGTTTGATCCACCTTCTTGACTCATCTTTAAACCACTACTTCCTCCTTTTGAAGCCTCTTTTCCTACCTTACATGTTTCACTTGCTTCTTTTGCTTCTTCCTCAAAACATGTTACATACTCTTCAAACAATTCATAAAGCAATGCACGAACATACGAGATGTTTTGCCCACTTTGCTCTCCATAAATCCTTGGATATGCATACTCTATCACTAGAAACTTCATTCTAGGATCCATAATAGCACCAAAAGCCATGAGAAGGTTACATTCTCCCCAATATTTATCAAATTTATCTTTCATTTTCTTAGTCATGTTCTGAACAAACTCATCTGAAGAAACTGAGCTATCATCTAACACCTTCTTGATGATACAAATTTGGGACAAAAATAAATTTGAAGTAGGATATTCTGTGCCTGAAATTATGTTTGTCGCTTCATTAAAAAATCCAAGCACATCACAAACCTTCTCAATATTACTCCATTCTTCTTCTGTGGGACAGTTGTGATAAGTTAAATCTCTCTCACTATATGAAGTGAATGCCTCCCTTAACTTAAGAGCCACATTTAGCATGTTGTAGGTTGAGTTCCATCTTGTTGGACAATCCATAATTAATTTTTTTGTAGGCAAATGTAATTGATGTACAACATCAGCAAATCTAAGTAACCTCCCTTCAGATGCATTTAAATAACTGACTGAATCTCGAATTTTTTCCACAACAAACTCAATACTTTTTATACCATCTTTGACCATCAGATTCAATATGTGAGCACAACAACGAACATGAAATATCCGTCCTCCAAAAAATAACTTCTTCCTTACACGAAAATTATCCTTAAGAAGTTTAATGGCACGATCATTATTAGATGCATTATCAACTGAAAGTGTGAATACTTTATTTTCCAAACCCCATTCATTGAGTGACTTGTAGAAAGTGTCAACAATTTCTGTAGCTGTGTGAGGAGGTGACAAGTGAAGGAAACTTAATACACGTTTCTGCAATTTCCAATTTGAGTCCACATAATGGCCTGTAACTACCATATAAGATATTCGTTGATTCTTTGACTTCCAAATGTCTGTTGTAAAACTGATTCTATTGATGCTTTTCAATGCATTATGTAGTTTTTTCTTCTCCTTCTCATAAACTAACAACACATCACTACGAGCAGTTGTTCTTGAATATTTCAAAAAGTAGGGAGACATTGACTTCAAAACAAGATTAAAACCAAACTCTTCCACAATAGAAAATGGCTTTTCATTGATCAAAATATAATGTGCTATGCTCTCTCTTACTTTGGAATTGTCATAAGAAAATGTGGTCAAACTAGCACTCTCTTGGGAGTTTTCAGCAATAGAATCAATTTCCTTAGGTTGAAAATGAAGTACTTTCTGGTTTCTTATGAAACGAATCCTAGCTGCACAACGATCAAGGTGACGTCTAAATTGTGTTGTCGACCCTGTAGTACCTATGGATAAGTTCTTTTTACAATGAATGCATTCCCCTTTTTTTTGCCCATTAGGAAGTATTATTTCCTTAAACTCATCCCACACAGATGATCTCTTCAACCTTTTTTTTGTTGTGATTGGATTTTCATCTTCAACACCTTTATTTCCCTCCACCACAGCATCATTTTCAGTCAACCCAACATTTACTTCTACACTATCAGATGGTACTTCATCAACCGTCTCCAAAATTATTTCCTCACTTATATTATCTTCAACAATTGGTTCAGGCGACATTCTAGCATAGGTAATGAAAACACATATAAGTTAACTCAAACATTGACTTAACAATAATTCGCTAAAAGGAATATAAACACGTATAAACATATACAAAAAAAAAAATCATTTAAAAACAATAATGAAAATGCCTAAAATGTTGCATAACAACTAACAACTATCTCAAAACCTTTTTTGAAATTCGTAAAAATCACATAACAACTAACTCAGCAAAACCTTTTCTGTAGCAGGTCTCGGGCTCGATATGCAGGGAGAACCGGAGAAGCAGCCGCCTATGAGTTCTGCAAATTTAAAAAAAAAAACTGAATCAAAGTAAAAAAAAAAAACTGAATCAAAATTAATAGAATCGCAACAGATACAACACTAATAGAATAAGAAATTAAAAACTTCAGGCAAGTTCAAAAAAAAAAAAACTGAAACACTAACAGGAATCGGAACACCCAAAGGAAAAAAAAAAACTTACAGCAGAACACAAATCAGCGATGCTGGTGGTCAGGAAGAATGCCGCTAAATGTCGTCCACAACTCGCCAACAGTTCTGCTGCTCAACCACAAGAAGACGTTCAGCAAAAAAAAAAAAAAAAAAAACAAATAACACCGAAAGAACGAAGCCAATAAAAAAAATGAAGATTGAAGAACAAATGAGCAATTGATAGGACTCCTAAAGTAATTACAGACCAGCTCGAGCACGTGAAGAGCGAAGGCGAAGCCAAGAAGCGATGCCCTAGCTCTCGAACGGGAAGAATGCCGCAGCCGCTATACGTCTCACGATTCGCGAACCAAGCAGCAGTTGCAAACCCGTTTCATTAGGTGTTTGCTTAAGTTATGGACTCCGGTTTAATTTTTCGCCGGTCTAAAAATCCCGCTCCGCTGAATTCGCAAATTGACCGGCGCCCCGCTGAATTCGCAAATTTAACTCTTTAATCGAGCCGGCTCGACGAGCGCTCGAGCCGAACAGCACCTGACTCGAACTCGAGCTCGATAATACACCGAGCTCGAAATTCTGCTCGAGCTCGAGCTCGATACTCGATAAGCTCGACTCGCGAGCTCGTTAACGAGTCGAGCTCGAGTCGGCTCACGAGTCGGCTTGACTCGTTTGCACCCCTACTTGTACTTGTGCCCATAGTGGTTTGATATGCTTATGATATGCCCACTGTTATTATCCACAAGCGGCTCGTATTTGTTTGTAGGGATCTGTTGTGTTTGCTACTAGCTCCTAGGAATGTTCGTAGGAGACCCTCTTTTCTTGCATCACATCCACCTTTTACCAATCTCAGGTGGGTGACGATTGCTTTTGCTGTAGGGACCGATCTTTGATTGCTCATATGCTTTGCAACTATCTATTGTTGCTTGTCAGCATCTACATTGACCTTGTAGGAATTGTTGTAGGAGTTTGTGCACCAAGGTCTTGCAATTTGAGCTTCCCGTGTGCGATCCAAATTTTGATCTTTGCATGTGTTTTGATCCAAATTCAGTTTCATTCATACTTGAATTCATCAAGTTTACAAGTCCCCACTTGATGTCGTATAGCCCGGGTTCAAATACGAGCTCAAAGCACATGTTCAAATTGATAGTTCATGTTCAAATTGAAGATTGAGTTTGAGTTTCAAGTCTCCTGAAGCCTTTAGAGATTCAAGTCTCTTGTGACCCAGTTGAGCTCAGGTTCTTTATTGTTCTCATCAAGTTCGAGTTCATATACGTATTGTTTGAATTTGATTTCAGTTTGATCTTGTTTCATTTGATTTTGACCCTTAGAAATCATTTAGAATTTGTTCAAATTTAGGTCCACAAGTTCACTGTTCTTCGTATGAGTCTTCTGCTCATTTAGTTCAAGTTCTATGCGCTTCTGTCCAAGTATAAGTCTTCTGTATTATTGCCCAAGTGAAGTCTTTATATTGTTCAAGTCTTGTGCACTTCAGTGAAAATTTCGGCAGCACCCCAACATATCCCCCATTTGGGGGAAAATAGGAGAGTTGGGCATTCCCACCACGCTACTAGAGCGTGTATGGTAGGTGTCCTTAGACACCGCGGCCGTATAAAATTTCATCCCACCACGCTACAAGAGCGTGTATGGGGCCTTCAGCAATACCCGTACCAGAACAGCAGTGACGTACCAGAACAGCAGTGACTCTCCCCACCACGCTACAAAAGCGTGTATAGGGCTCTCCAACCTCGTCGTATGCTTCGCACCGGGCTCCCTCCTACCGTGCTACAAGAGCGCGTATAGGTGGTTCTCCGGTCCGCTGCAAGCGTCGAGAATGGGGTTTAAGTTAGAATTTTATACCTTTGGGCTCGGCGGCGATTGTCGACGGCGATTGTTGGCTTGAGGATCGAGGCAAGGAAAAAAGGTATTTTTTATTAATATTTAATTTAATTTAATTAATTATAATTATTCATAATTAATTATATTTATTTATAATTAATTATATTAATTAAAAAAATAATTAATTACATTTAGTAAAATTAATTAAAAATAATTAATTATAATTAAATTTAATTAATTATAATTAATTCATATTAATTAACTTTAATAAATAATAATTAATTAATAATAATTAAGAATTATTAATTAAATTTAATTATAATTAATTTTTTTTAAAAAAATAATTATAATCATTTAATTAAAATTAAACATAATTAATAATAATAAATATAATTAATTAAGTTAATTATAATAAAAATAAAATAATAATAATAATAATAATAATAAAAACAACATCTCTCCCTCTCTCTCTCGGGTTCAGCAGATCCACGGGATTCGGCCGAGAAGCATATGCAAAGGGAGAAAGTTACCCTCACAACCAGCAGAGCTCCTGTTGCTTCCAATCAATATGGTGTAACTTCCGATCCTACTGCAAGGGAAAGTCGCTGTGGGAGCAAAGTCGAACAGCCACGAATGGAGCAGGAGATGCGATCGAGAGGAAGTTAATTTCACAGCGACGAGCTCCAGTTCTTGCTTCCGATCAAAATATCTTAGCTTCCGATCCAACTCGTAGGGAATGTCGTCGAAGGAGCGGTCGGACAGCCACGAAGAAGCTAGGGGAAGGGGCGACGTCGGGCGACCGTGAGGAAGCGGGGACGGGCGGCACGCGACAGGGAGAAAGTTCCTTCACGCGAGCGAGCTTCTGTTGCGTCCGATCAAAATGTCGTGACTTCCGATCAGACAGAAAGGGAATGTCGCCGGAGGAGCGAGTTCGATCAGCCACGGAGAAGCAGAAGGAGTGCTCGACCCGGAGAAAGGACCTTCGAAGCTCCCGTTGTCGCCTTCGATCAAAGTCGTAGCTTTCGATCTCACAGAGAGGGAAAGCCATTCAAGGAGCGACGTCGAACAGCCGAAAGGAGCCGGAGAGGGAGAGAGGGAGCGTGCGAGAGAGTGAAGGAAGAGAGTAGGAGTCGAATGAGAGAGCGGGCAATCTCGTTTCTTCGACACTTAATGCGACAGAGAGGTGAACGTGGGAGAAATGACGCGGACATGTCGGCGACGTGCTGAATTCGGCGCCGGACAGGTACTTTTATTTTCATTTTTTTTTACGGGTCAACAATACGCAAAATTATTCATCTTGGTAAACTACATGCTATATTAACCCTAGAAATAACCTGTAGAAAAGCCTTGATTCAAATGCCACAAAAGATGCACCCCACCCCGTTGTCATTATTGTGTCATTTCATAGAATATTCTTCATCAATTTGCAATAATGTTAGAGAATGACCAAGATGCATGTCAACAATGGTTTTATAGGAACACTATTTTCCAACTATTCTAAGTTTGACTTAAATTTTCCCTTCTAAATGAAGGGATACAAGCTCTATGCACTAACAACATAGATAGCTTGAGATAAATGCCTCAAAGTGTACCATACATCGCCATCATGATATTATGACCCAATGACTAAATTACTAGAATGTTTATAGTACTAAATAGATGCATTATTTCATTTTATTAGCCCAATAAAATGCAAGGCACACAATCTTGTACCCTTTATAGCACAAAGGGCATGCACATAATAGGGCTACCACATTAAAAAGCTCGATGCTTCATAGTGATATTTAAGAATGTCAGCTTAAATAGGGTAAATTTTGAGTGTCTTCAAATAATACAATTAGAATATATCAAGAGTCTTCTGAAGCAAAAACAAGAATATATATACACACACAATGCGAAGTATTGATGACCGAATGAAAATCTTAAGCACATTTGTTAATGGCAAAAAATCACAACTTTTCAACCCTCTAAAAGTGTAGATATGTAATAGTTGGGAATTAATGATATAATGAATACCATGATGATGCCCTTAGATGATTCCTACGAAAAATTATATTCGTCATGATAAACTTCATGCGTCAAACCTAGCAATAATCTATAGAAAAGCCTTGATTCAAATGTCAAAATAGATGTCCCTACACAAACCGAATATAATGAATACCATGATGATGCCCTTAGATGATTCCTACACAAAATCATATTCATCATGATAAACTTTGTGCTATGTAAACCCTTGCAATAATCCAATAATCTAAGGAAAAGCCTTGATTCAAATGTCACACAATAGATGCCCCATATTCATCATGTATTGATCGCCGAATAAAAATCTTAAGCACATTTGTTGGTCCTAAAAAAATACAACTTTTCAACCCTCGAGAAGTGCAGATATGTTATAGTATTTTTTTTCTCTTTTTTTTTTAAGATATGTTATAGTTGGGAATTAATGATATAATGAATACCATGACAATCTCTAAGGCGATTACTATGCAAAATCATATTCATCATGATAAAATTCATGCTATCTCAACCCTAGCAATAACTTGAGGAGAAGCCTTGCTTCAATTGCCCCAATGGATGTTAAAATCTGAGAAGATGCCTTGCTTCATAATGTATTGATCACTGTATGAAAATCTTAAGCACATTTATTGGTGCTAAAAAATCACAACTTTTCAATCCTCTAGGAGTGTAGATATGTAATAGTTGAAAATTAATGATATAATGAATACCATGGTGATGCCGTTAGATGATTCCTATGCAAATTCATATTCATCATGATAAACTTCATGGTATGTCAACCCTAGCAATAACGTAAGGACAAATGCCACAATGGATGATATAATAATACCATGATGATGCCCTTAGACGATTCCTATGCAAAATCATATTCATTATGATAAACTTCATGCTATGTCAACCCTAGCAATAACCTAAGGAGAAGCCTTGCTTCAAATGCCACAACGGATGCTAAAATCTAAGGAGAAGCCTTGCTTCATCATATTGATCACGAAAGAAAAGCTTAAGCATATTTGTCGGTGCTAGACACAACTTTTCAAGCCTCTAGAAGTGCAGATATGTAATAGTTGACGATTCCTATGCAAATTCATATTCATCATGATAAACTTCATGCTATGTCAAACCTAGCAATAATGAAAGGAGAAGCTTTGCTTCAAATGCCACAATGGATGCCACACTTTAACATAGAAATGTTATCTTCCAAATGGCCAAGATGTACAAATTTGCCTATATATATATATATATATATATATATATATATATATATATATATATATGGTTTTACAAAGCTCAATTGTAGACAATAAGCGATATGATGAGCTAAGATAAATAAAAAAATCTAATTAGCAATATATATGCAAAGCATCACAGAAAAGTAAGGGTACAATATGTTTAAATAGCTCCCAAACAAATCCACAGTCAATCAAGCCCGAGTGAAGACAACTTGCATCTACTCTCTGTTTTTCCTCCACTTAAGCATTGACATGACCTTGGAACTTGTCCGTGAACACGTTCTAGGGAAGAAAAGCTTTTTTTTTTCTCGGAGCTCTAAATACTTGATAAAAAACATAGTGCTGTGATTAAAGATGCCGAAAAACAACAATTTGAGAATTCTGTTGCTCACATCTTGAATGTTGACAATATTATGCATATCAACCCCAGCTTGAAGCCCATCAAGAAGGCCTTGACAATAGTTGTAGAAATAGTCCGGATCATCACAAACAGAGAATGCATGAACCTGCTTTGTCAAACTCAAGCTGCTTAGAATTAAAATATCTGGAGGGATCTGTTAAGCATCTAAGATTAGTATTAACATACTTTAGCTTTCAAATTGCTTAATGTAGATCCAAGAGCAAGGCCAGCAATAGTACCCCCACTACGAATAGCAAAAAGGTCACATAAAAAAAAATTTTGAACATAAATTTTTTTCATATAGATGTAAGCTTGATGGAAAATTATTTTATATATGGCTGATTTGAAGTATGACAAATAATTTGAGCACTGTAGAATGGGAAAAAATTAGAAAAGATCCATCATAACATACGTAGAGGGTGCTTATCCATATTGCAGAAGGAATAACGTACATGACTTAAGAATAAATTAAATACTACCTATAGGTAAATTTTTTAGATTGCCAATTTCTTAACTTGAAAATTTTTTAGCAATCTTCTTTTTAGCTTCTCTTCTCCTTTCAAGCATTACCTAACGTTATAATGTCTTCAACGTAAATCAATAATATTGAGACTCCCTTGAAGCTATGTGTTTTTCAAATAATATATGATCTCTTTGACTTTATTTATATTTCATGTTGATGATCTTGCTGAAACTTTTAAATCAGGCCTTCGGAGAAGGCTTCAATCAGTAGAACTTCTTTTATAGTTTACCTATCAGTTGTTGTGTTTGAACCAAATCCTGGTGGGCATCCATATGCATTTCCTTCTCTAGGTCAACATATTCAAAGGCACGCTTATCATCAATTATTATATTTTTCAGTCCATATTAGTTACTAATGATAACTAAACTCAATGAGTGATTAATTTAATAACTAGAAGATTTCAGTATCATTATACTGCAAAATCTACTATAAAATTGAGTAAAACCTGCCGCACGCCACAGCAATGTCATCAAAATTAACACCACCAAAACTGCACTTAGTTTGCTGCTCTATCTCCCTTATTGCTTCAATGTAGCCCCTGAAAGAAACAGTCAGGATATCATCAACAGATAGCATTGACACTGCAAGCAAACTATGTAAAACTGAAACATCTTTAGTTTATAAAAACAATTCAATAAGGGGAATGAGCTCCTAAGGTGCACATTTAAATTCGAGAACCTGATTTTCATTCTACAAACTTCAAAACTTCAGAAAGCAAATACAATGGTAGCATTCTAGCAAGAGTCAAAAGAAAACAATTATACTCATCATCATTATCAGACTTGTTGGCTGCAACACATTGGGCGTCCGATGAAAAACTACACCATATACTTAGCATTGATGACAATAACATACAACGGCCATACAGTCATCAATTAAAGACGAACCTTATAACTCTACTAAGCTACTTTCTAACCTATGTTTTCCTTTCCAAATTTTTGTGTTGCAGGTTCAAATCTTATGAACTCTGATTGCCCTGCAGGTTCAAATGTTGAATTCCCTCCTTATGAACACGAATTCCGCAATAAGGAAACAGTTGGCAATTGCAGCAAGCACCTTAGTCTAACATCAGGCAAGCAACAAAAGGTAGTAGGAGGGAGATAACAAAGGATGATGTACTGGGTTGGCAATAGCCGCAAGCCAAAGCTGACTAAGATAGTTCATGCCAGGGGCATACCTAATTTGATTAGCCGAATTTTGTTTTGCCCATGATTAACTACACTAATGGGTAAATTGAAAAGATTAAGATTCAAGTGTTTGATAGACCATATAGCAAGTTTTTGGAGATCTACTAAATAATTTGACAATTAAAAGGAAACTGTAAAATCATCAGTTGATATAATGAAAATAGAAAAATGTGATAGCACAACTTTTGATCAAGTCCTAATTTATTAATCCAACTATTTTTTCCTTAATTGTAATCCACTAGGCCAAGCCTTTCCGCTCCTTTTACAGCTAATTCACCCACAAAATAATCTCACGTAGGACTACTAAATATTTTACCCATGTTGACCCCTACCACTCAAACTACGTGCAAAAAGGATGAGAATGACGAATCAAGCAGGGCGCAAGTTGGCGCGACGCACCACTTAAAGGGTCAAATGACCTGTGAATGCCAAACGGACAGTGACATTGCGATCATAACATCGAATTCTGCTAGGTCGAGGCCCCTCGCAGTCGAACCAGATTAGATCGGTCAAAAGGGACAACCGACACCCGAAATTAAAGTGCGGCTTTGATCAAACGACGTTAGATCGACGAACAGATTTCGTTGTTGCGTCTGAAACATTGTCGACCTATGAAAACTACATTTTGTTTATTCAATTTGAAGCATCTAGATTGGTGGCATGGATCCCGAGCCAACAATGTGAATTTAGAGAAAAATTAGCCTCATCGCTATCCAAATGATATCCGTTCGCGAAACGGATTTGGCTATTGCGACCGGAATATCACGAAACTCAAGAACCACATTTTCCATGTTAATTTGGATCATCCAAATTGATGGTATGAATTTCGATACAAACCACGTATATCGAGGAGAATAGGCCTCTGTTGACCTCCACGGTGAAGTCAAAAAGGCACAGACAAATCAAAATAAAAAAAAATTCGCTAAAATGATTACCTGTAGTCGCTCATCCCGATTCTCCGCAGGAAATCCCACTCGAATCGTCGGCTGCCCATCCCTCGTATCCGGCAGAAATCCCGCTCCATATCCTGCTCCCTCTGCAAACGGCGCCGAAGTGTCGTATCTCGCGTGCGAAGAGGTACCGAATTGAGTCGTTAAATAGACGACTGAAGCCCTCACTCGCTCTCTGCTTCCGCACGACCCCAGCTCCCAATTCCTCTCTCCCGCAAACCCGCTCTGAGCTCTCGCTCTGCTCACTCGTTCGACTTCTCCCTCCGATCTCCTTCCCAAGCCGACCTCATCTCCTCCTGTCGGGCTTGATCCCGATTCTCTTCCGCCCACACATAGAGAGAAAGAGAGAGAGAGAGAGAGAGAGAGAGAGAGAGAGAGAGAGAGAGAGAGAGAGAGAGAGAGAGAGAGAGAGAGAGAGAGAGAGAGAAAGGGATTTCCCCTACCTGCAGCCGAGCTCCATCTCCCCCCTCCCATTCGCACGCTTCTCCGACTCCAGCCCGAGCCTCCCCTCTCTCGTTCGCAAACCCCTACCCCAGCGCCTGGAGCCGCCCGATCTCCCCTCTGCCTGATTTTGCTCACTCGGTGGCATTCCCTCTTGTCCGATCGGAAGCAACACAGGAGCCCGCTTGCTGTGTAGGTAATTTTCTCTGTTTCACGCACTTGTCCGGCCAAATCCCGTAAATTCCAAGCCGAGAGCAATAAGGGAGGGTTTGGGGTTGTTTATTTTTATTATTATTATTATTATTATTTAAAAAAAATATATAATTAATTAGTTTAAATTCTGAATCAAATTAATTAAATTTAATTATGATTAATTATGTTAATCATAATTAAGATTTGATTAAACATAATTAACTAAGTTAATTATGTTCAATTAACCTTAATTATGATTATTAATTAATTAATTATGAATTAATTTTAATTAGTTAAAATAATTATAATTAGTTATCTTTAAATTATAATTAATTATTAGTCATTATTAATTAATCATAATTAAATTGTTTTAATTATGTTTAATTATAATAGTAATTAATTATTAATTAAACATACTAATTATAATTAATTAAACCTAATTTATTCTAATTAATTATAATAATAATAATAATAACAAAATAATTCCCCCCACTCTCCTTCCTCGATGTCCGTGTCGGACCGGCAAACCACCTAAGCACGCCTTTAGTGGCCGTGGTAGGAGGGAACCCGGTGCGACACCTACGACGAGGTAGGCGAGTGACCCCTCGATTCACGTGTCAACCACGACAATCCTGCGGAGGTACGTACTCTTCTAAACTCAAAACCTTGCTTCAATATTCGTGGCAAATTGGAGAACTGTCCTAAGCACGCCTTTATTGGCCGTGGTAGGATGGAACCCCGGTGCAGCACGTACGGCGAAGCGGGGTCATTTATAAGTACCCCGGGAAGGGGGAAATCAAAATTGCCTTTTTCTTTCAAAAAAAATACTTTTTATAAAACCCCATGCACGCCTTTATTGCGCGTGGTGGGAGAAAATAAACAATACAACCGCCGCGGTGTCTCACCAACACCAACCGTGCACGTCTTTATTGACGTGGCGGGTAGGCGGCCTCTTGGTTTTTCCCCTAAACGGGGGAGACGCCGAGAGGCTGCCGAAATTTTGTCTGAAATTCAGACAATAACTTGGAACCTTTTGGACTTATGGACTTGATTCAATCTACTTAATTGAACTCAAACCTAATTGAATCATAACTTAAGCATAACTCAAAAGAACAAAGAACATTGACTTGAGATTGTAGTTTGGAACAACTACAACGACCGCTTGAACTCATACAAAGGACTTATTTTGAACTCGAACTTGAACAAGACATGGACCCAAGAGAACTTTGATGTGGACTTATAAACTTGAACTATAATAAGACTTGACTTTGAATCTCATGTGATTCAAAAGAGTCATTTGAACTCAAGAGGACTTGAGTTGGACCATAGGAGACAAGGCTCGAACTTTATGAGACAGCATGGAACTCATTTCTAAATCAAGTGATCAATGATCTTAAAATCAAACTTGAATCAAGCAATAAGTATTGGACCCAAGTGAATAAATACAAAGGTTGTACTTGAACTCAAAATGAATAGAAGATTCATATTGAAGCTTCGTCGAACATGGACTTGGACTTGGACAAGATTTGTGCACTCAAACAAACATAGATGAACAAATGAAATTGTGATACAATTTGTTTTCAAACAAAGGCTCGCACACAAAGTCACTACAAGCTTTGGTGGCAATGATCTAAAGCATTCAAATGAATTAAGAAAAATTGACATGTTCAATCATCAATTTACAAGAAAGGATAAAGAATTTGCGAGTTAAGTTTATTTGCAAGCAACAAATGAATTCCATAAACATTGAAAGGAAACATACAATGAGCATAGTAGGTTGCTGACGAATGTTTGTGAGAAAATTAACAATAGTTGTAGTCATTCCGACAGTCAACAATAAATCTATAAATACACACATCAATCTCTTATAGATTATTGAGATCCACATGCAACGAGTTCAACGAATCATTAGCAAACACAAATGGGAGACATGTGGTAAACACAACTCACAACCATGGAGCTATCATGCAAGTAGATGTATCCATCTCCTTCAAGGAGAAGAATCAAATATGCAACAAATACAACAACTTTCTTGCATATATAGATCAAATTGAAAGGATAACAATATGCTTACAATCAAGTGTATGAGGCTCTCAGCAAAAGTTGAGAAAGTTTCATGTCGATCGAGGTGCAAATACCAACAAACATTCAAAATCCATACACAAGTGAATAAAAAAGATCTGCAATACATACAATTTCTCTACGAATCAAATTCGTGGATGCTACGACACCCCAAAAATCAATCACCGTTCAATGGCCAGCAAATACGACTGTCCAATTCGCTGCAAAGAGCAAATGTTTCTACCACCTACAAGAGATTACAACTCACCAAAGTGGATGTAGTATTACCTTGCAGTTCAAATGTAAGCAAGAACTATGAATCTATTACAGCCAGATGCATTGAACTTAACGAGTAAAGAAGATCAGAGGGAATGTGGAATCCGGCAAATACAACCTCCTACGGGTTAAGGCAGGAGATTAGTTAGTGCACTATGACCCGCCTACGAAAATCAACAAGTAGTGCACGACAGTCTACCTGTAAGAAGCAGCGAACAATTCTATCCAGAAGCTGCTACGCCACCAGATCTGCAACATTTATGCAAGCAGACAGAAGGCGTCCACAACTACAACGTCACGCCACCGGATCTGCAACATTTATGCAAGCAGACAGAAGGCGTCCACAACTACAACACCACGCCATCAGATCTGCAACATTCGTACAAGCAGACAGAAGACGTCTATTTCAAGAGTACCCCTGCACTTGCACTATAAATTGTATACACATAGGTACACTAAAAGGGGTAAAAACAATTATAAAACCCGCATGGGCCCCGGTGAGCGTGTTATTGGTACACACGTGATGTCTAGGGATGCAGCGCAGGTTGACAAGTGAATTCAGGTTTGAAACCGATCCTTCAATACGGGTCAATAGAAGTCGACTGGGTTCGAACCATTAAGCAAATATAAAGTTGTGGCGACTGGTATATTTGCTTTAAAATATTCATATTAGGCCATCAAGGCCTATAACAATATGAATTCACTAATAAAAGCACGAAGCCTACAAGACCCGATCCTCTGTCAACAGCTCGACAGAGTCGACAAGGTTCATCTACAAAATTCAAAATATTTTTAAATGACTCCAAACACCCTGATGATGGCCGTGTTGAATACAGATCTCAACCGGAGGGGTTCCCAAATATTTTTCAAACATCTCCCAAATATTCAAAATCCATTTCAAATATTCGAAAATCCCAGAAAAATCTCAAATTCCACCCAAATACTCAAAATTCCAAAAATCCAAAAAAATATTTAAAATTGAAATAAATCCATCAACGCACTTAAAGCAAAATTCGTCCACCCTCCGCAATAGTTTGTCGAGGTGGACAAATTAAAATCAACTTCAGCTCAGAAAGAGCGAAATGCCTAGTCGAAAATATCACTAGGATCCATTCTCAAACAATCTCTTGCCAGTAAGGACGTAGTACGTGTCCTCTAACTGGCAGTTTCGCCACCAAATGGCACTGCAGGTAAACGGTTATGACCCGGGGCCCTCTGAACCGAGTGGTTTTGCCGCCAAATGGCACCACAGATAGCGGTTATGGCCAGAGCCAATACGCTCCTTAATGGCGTTAAATCCTTGAGATATGAATCAATAGGATATGATCGATAGGGCACAAAGCCCTCTGTTAGCTAAGGTGGATTCAAATTTGTCCCCTTAGACAAACATTCAACCCCGGTCTACAAGGTCCCCTTGGACGAAGCAACCCATGGCTGCCGACAAGAATCCTTCTGTCAGGTTGGATCGACTACCTCCTCTGACTAAGTAGACCAGGGACCACGATGGCCCGGGACGACGGAACCATGGGATCTTGATCGGGTCTATCATCCATTCCCCCACCATCCGCTTTAAGTGCACGATGGTGAAATTTCTATTTTTAAATATCAAACTTTTCAAACCCTTCCAAACCCAATTTCCAAATCCAATTTCTACCAACATCAAAATCCATTGCTGCTACTATATGCCAGATAACACGTATTCTATACGTATCTGATCGACGACTAGCCTTAATCGAAAGTTCTCTCTCATGATCGGGAGGGGTAATTAACTATAGGGGCTTGCGCCTATAGGAAACCAGAACTCAGATCATAAAGTCGTCACAAAATGAGGGCGAAATCTCTGGGTAGTGTCTTATCTACAAATCCATCTGCCTTCCAAAATTTACCTCGGAACATAGTTCGTTAAAACTCCCTCGCCGAATAAGAAAAGCGAGCGGAGGCCGGGGCCGAATTTTCGGAGCCCACAGCCTCGGCACAGCCCAAACGAAGTCCGATCGTGAAATGGGCTCAGCCACTACGTTCAGAACATCCCAAATACTTAAGAGTAACAACAAATTTGTGCAAATTAAAAAAGCAAGGAGGTCGACATGCATCCCGAGGCAAAGAGAGAATTATATATGTGCGTAAAAAATTAAAAAAAAAAATTAAAAAGTGAAAATAAGAGAATATTGAAGACGGAGCAAAAAAAAAAAGAGTTGAGAGTTTCAAAAAAAAAGGAGAAAAGTTAAAAAAAAAAGAGGGGGGGGGGAATAGATTGTATTTTTGCACCGTCGTTGACCTCATCACCACAGACCCCAAAGGTATAAATTTTCAAAACTCAAATTTCCCATTCTTGTGGTTTGCAGCGGACCAGCAAACCCCCTATACGCGCTCTCGTAGCACGGTAGGAGGAAACTCGGTGCGACGCCTACGACGAAGCGGATAATCACCTAAAATCTCATTCTTGTCGTTTGCAGCGGACCGACAAAACCCCTATACGCACTCTCGTAGCACGGTAGGAGGAAAACCAGTGCGACGCCTACGACAAGGCGGGCAATTACCTAAAATGTCATTCTCATCATTTGTAGCGGACCGGCAAACCCCCTATACGCGCTCTCGTAGTATGGTAGGAGGAAATTTGGTGCGACGCCTACGACGAGGCGGGTAATCACCTAAAATCTCATTTTCGACGTTTGCGGCGGACCGGAGAACCACCTATACGCACTCTCGTAGCTCGATAGGAAGGAGCCTGGTGTGACATATACGACGAAGTGGGTAAGCCCTATACAAGCTCTTGTAGCGTAGTGGGGAGATCCACTTGTGTCCTTCATACGGGTGCTTTTGAAAATCCTATACACGCTCACGTAGCGTGGTGGGATGAAAGATATACGGCTCGGTGTCCCCTGACACCTATCATACACGCTCGAGTAGCGTGGTGGGATTGTTCAATTTCTCGTGGTTTCCTCTAAATAAGGGAGATGTTGGGAGGCTGCCGAAATTTTTAGTAAATCGTGGACAAGACTTGGACAAAATGTGGACAATTTGAACTTGAACTCAGACTTAAATTTGAGCAAATAAAAGGACTTTAACTCAATTTAAGCAATAAATGAGCTCGCAAGCATTGAACTCAAACTCGAATGAACACTTACAAGGGACTCGAACCTGCATTTGATTTGCAAATCAAATGAGATGAACAAAATTTAAACATTTGAATAAAGTGCAAGAAGACTTGATTTGGGACCACAGTGGACATGAACTCGAGCTAAACTCAGGCTTGAACAAAATTCGGACAACAGGAGACTATTTATACTTGATTTGAATAATTAAATGAATAAATTACAAGGATTTGTATTTGAACACAAATCAAATGACTAATCAAGACTTGAACCTAAATAAAATAAGTTCTAACTTGAACTTGATTTGAATATCAAGTGAACATAATTTGAACAACTAGCAAAGACTTGCAACTTGACTATGAAAGACTTGGTCTTTAACTTGAATATGAACTCAAATTGGACTCAATGAGCTTAATCTGAGAATGAATTTGAACTCAAATGAACAGTGACATGGGACCCAAATGAACTACAAAAGATTTTGAGCTTGAACTGAACGGCATCATGTGGAAATTGAACTTACTTGGACAACAAGGGATCTAGCAACTTCTCCACAAGAAGCATAGTGAATATATTAGCCCACTTATGAGCGATGATGATGGCTGTTTGAATGCTCCCGGGAGTGGTCGCTTGCTGTCCAAATCTTAAAAACAGCAGTTTTTGATGTTCGAAGGTTTCAATCTGCTGTTTGGAAGCTTCCCTTGCTGTTCAAGATGCTCCAAAGACTATCCTTGTTGTTTGAAGATTTCCAACAGCTCCTACAACCACTACAAACTCGCCAATGTTGGTATTTATGCTGACTAGAAGAGGAACATCTTTGAGTTTGCTGTCACGATATCCCCAAGTACTGCCTTTGTTGCTTGGAGTTCACAGGAGAGGAGATTTTGGTGTCTAGAGTGCTTCCACCTTCAGCCTTCTCGTAACTCTCAGTTGAAAGAGGATGAGAGAAATGACAGCATAAATCCTCTCTTTGGTTCAAGAGATAGAGAACATCAAGAATAGAGGACACAATCTCTTCTTCAAACAACTTCCAACTCCAGAGATCGCATGCAGGAAGAAGGATTGGGGCTCCTTTCACCTTTGCTTGGCTCACACAAACAAAAAAAAACAGTCGCCTGGTCCAACTCTAGCATATGCACGCACGGAGGCTTGCCTCCTTGTGGACGCTCCTTCCGCCTGGATCGCACGACGGCAGGGAGATCCGCTGGCTAGGGCGCCCTTTCTCACGTTGTGCCCATTTTTTTGTTCGGTTGGGATTAGCCCACTCTCCCTTTCATCCTCTTGGAGACCGCAAGGCCATCAGGCCCCGCCGCCCAAGGGATCCAATCAGGTTCTGTTGACGTGAGAAAACCAGGAAATTGACAGAAATTTATTGAGATTTCAAGTGAAATCTCAGCCCTTGATCAGGAGATCTGATTTGGGAAGTCAATTTATCCCCAATTGATAAATTAAGGCTGAAATTGAGCCCCGAATTGGACTCGACTCGAACCGATTTGGGTCGGTTTGGGTCCGATTGGATTCAATCAATTTAATTTCATGAAATTGAACTTGAATTGATGCCGAATTGTGTCGAATTGGGCTCGACGACGCTCGACGGGGTTCGATTTGTTTTGATTTGGTTTTAATTAAATTAAATTTGATTTAATTTAATTAAATTGAGGCTTAATTCGGATTAATTTCACCTCGACGATGATCAATTGAGTTGATCGAGCGCGATCGAGCTTTGTCGGGCTCGATCGGGGTCGAGTCGATGCGAAAATATTCGTCAACAAAAGGACCCCCAATATGTGTGGTGAACGAAAAGAAGTACGCCACACATATTGGCGTTGACCAAATAATGATCAAACGAGATCTTCCAAATCAAATAGGGTATGATTTGAAAGATAAAGAGAGATTTATGAAAGCCTAAACTTAAATTTAGGCAAGATCTACAAGGATAAGGAGATTTCTATCTATCACCTTAAAGAAAGAGTTTTAGATTGCTCTTGGAAGAGAGATTAGAAGCATTTTGACAACTTCTAAAAGGTCCTAAAGACATTTGATATCTTTAGAGAGAATTTGATCGGGATAGAAGTATTTTGGCAACTTCTAAAGAGAATTCTAGAGATATTTGATATTTCTAGAAATGATTTAACTTGGTTAGAAGCATTCAGATAACTTCTAAGAGGCTTCTAGAGATGTTGGGTATCTTTAGAAAGCTTTCGGATCAATTAGAAGCATTTTAACAACTTCTAAAAGGGATTTCTAAAGATATTTGGTACCTTTAGAGAGAATTTGATTTGATTAGAAGAAATTTGATAACTTCTAAAAGAGCTTAGGGATATCTTTCTATCACCTAAAGGCTAGGGGTATTTTGCTACCACCTACAAGATTTCCAAGGATATTTTGGCTATCACTTGAAAAGAGATTAGAGACATTTGAAGTCTCTAAGAGGATCTTAGGGATATTTTGTTATCTCCTAAAAGTTAGGGGTATCTTGGCTACCGCCTAAAGGGTTCTCAAAGATATTTTCACTATCACTTGAGAAGGGTTAGGAACATTTGTTGTTTCCTAAAAGTCAAAAGGCATTTGGCACCTATTGGAAAACTCTAAGAGGTATTTTGGCAACCAAGTAGAGGTAGAGCTTATCTTATTTTGGTAAGATAAAACTCTAAAGGCTAAGGCTAAGAGTATTTTGGCTACTACGTAGGCCTTTAAGGTATTTGATATAAGATTATCTATTTGGCTAGATAAATCTTAACATTTGGGAAGACTAAAGGGTGTTTTGGCAACCACTAAAAGTCTAAATTTGGGTAGACCTATTGGTGTTCAATTTGGGTAGAACAAGATCTAAAGGAATGAGCTAGGAGAGGCCTTAAAAGGTTTGAATTCTACCTAAACTCGGAAATTAATAAGAAGACTCCTATTTGGGGATGTCTACACTTAGCATTTGGTACTAAGATTTGAAATTTGACTTTCATTTAAAGAAAGATAAATTTGAACTTTCCTTTTGGGGAAAGAAAGAGATGAACTTTCCTTTGGAGAAAGATGAACTTGATTTTCTTTTTAGAGAAATTTGGATTGTCTTTCCTTTTGGGGGAAAGATGAATTTTCTTCCCTTTTGGGGGAAATAAATGAAAGATTTGAAATCTTAGACCAAGGTTTTGGTAATCCGGACCCAGTCCACAACTGGATCAAAAGAACATTTCTGCTTGGAACTTTGCTCGAGTAGCACACAGCATTTTTCTTTTCCTTTCATTGTTAGGTTTGGGCCAACAGAACTTCAAGAGATTCATTTGACACTGTAGTGAAGAGAACTAACGGCCTCCTTATGATAGGAGCGCCAAAACAAGTTGAGACATGAGATAGCATTTTATACTATCGAAAGCCTTTGGTGACTATCATCCAAGTAGAATTTTGAGTCCTTTGAAAGGGCTGCAATCTACCGGACAAATTGAATAAGCGTCTCAGATATGCCAACCTACCTAGAAAAGATCTTAGTTGAGTAAGGCTTCTAGGAGGTTTCATTTCTAATATCGCTTTGATTTTAATAAGGTCAATTTCAATGTTATTGTGTCGAACAACAAACCCAAGAAACTTTTTAGAAGTCACCCCAAAGGTGCACTTATAAGAATTCATCTTGAGGTCGTACCGACAAATCAATTCGAACACAACCCTTAAATCAAACAGGTGATCCTCTCTTTTTTTTTGCTTTTGACCACGAAATCATCAATGTAACATTCAATTTTGTCATGAATGAATACATGGAATATTCTGGTCATTGCACGCTGGTGGGTTGCACCAACATTCTTAAGGCCAAAAAGACATGACCTTAAAACAATACATTCCAATGGGTGTTCTAAAAGCAGTATATTGCTCGTCCTCCGGGGCCATTTTGATTTGGTTGTACCCCGAGGACCCATCCATAAAAGGAAAAGAGACCATGAGAAGAAACAATGTCAATCATGAGTTCAGGGATAGGTAAACATGCTTCATTCAAGTCTCTAAAATCAACGCATACGCGAATCCGTCCGTTCTTTTTCTTTAAGGACAATGCTAGCCAACCAAGGGGGATATTTTTTTCTCTTGAGTAGAACAAGCCTCAGTTAATTTTTAAACACTTGTTCAATTTTCAAATGCATCCTTCGAGGAGCTTGTTTGATTGGAACAATGTTTGGTTGAATGACAAGTTTATGGACTGTTATATTTGGATTTAAACATGGCATTTCATCATAACCCCATGCAAAACAGTCCCTAAACTCTGCCAGGAGTTGTACCATATCATTGGCATCATTTTCATTTAACAAAGCACTTAAAAAAAAGTGGGGCGTGGATTTTCTTCAGTACCCAAATTGATTTCTTTCAATCTACTGATTGTTGATTTGATTTCTTTCTTCAAACTCAAGGGGTGCATCCTTAGTTTGAAGGTAATCTGTACCGTTGCTAGCCTCTAAACATGACCTCCCAACAGCGTTGTAGGTCTTTGTAAAGATCATATCAACTTCCAGATTGATGATAATAACTAAACAAAAATTTACCATCCATTGGTCCGATAGTGCCAAAGCCAACACAATATCTATTTTTTTTATTTGTATTTGAAATTCCATAGATTTTCAAGGTGTTAAGCTTCGCCCTTGGACCACATAGAAGGGGTTGAACATCTTTTGATCAGGTTTTTTAACACAAGTGAGAGTTCTACCATTTCTTTTATGGAAAGTTGTCAAATTTACACCCATTTTTGGACTTTAAGGAAGAGGGTATGCTATGAAAGACATACTACTTCCCTACATTTTTTTATTTGAGTGTAATGCAAACATTCAACTCTTCCACTGTACTTTTTTTTTTTGACAATGAAGTTAATTCTTCTACACACATTCAATTTTTTATACTTAATGAGATCAGACACCTCCTTTTGAGAGTTATCCTCCTCACATGGGAGATTTTCTTTAATATTCCAAATAGGCTTTTCAGTGTCTACCCATTCTTGAAACTGCATCTTTGATTTGTTGAAGCTCCTTTGTTGCTTTCTCAAACTACCCATCAAATTTGGCTCAGCCTTTGAATCAGACCCTGAGCTTACATGGGTGATGTGCCTTCATGGGACAAATGGTGGAGATGGGGCTTTGGTGACCCTCATCTTCCACACTTCTTAACTTTTGTCATGAACTGTATCACGAACTCATTGTGTCATCCTACCACCTCGTTGTGTTGGAGGGGCAGAATTTCATTTAATCTTTTCCTCAAGTTCTTCTTCTTGAGGGTAGTCTTGGACATTTGATGGAGACTTTGTCTTTAGTGTATTGATTTCTGCTTGATCTTTAGTTGGTATCACAAGTCTGAAAACACTGATAGCCTCTTTGGAACATAACAAGAAACATCTTCATATACACTAAATGGTTTTAGAACTCCCTCCAAAAGTGAAAGAGCAATTGTGCCTAAGGCACTTTGTCCCCCCCCCCCCCCCCTTTTTGAGGCCACGCAACATCATTTTGTCAGAAGTTAATTTCTGCGTGTCAACATTGAGGTGGGTCAAAGTTCTTAGATTCATTATGTTGACCCATGCACCCGGGTCAACAAGCACTCTTTTCATCAGAAAATGTTATGCTAGGTATTTGTTGAAGTGTAAAGCCTCCTCAAAGGAATCCTCTACAGGTTGAGCCAAACAAATTTCATGATCAAGTAAAGCCTTGATCAAAGCTTTTCGCATTTACGGATAAAGTACGAATGCATTATATATATACTCAACCTCGCAGGGAGTTTCCTAAGGTGAGCTAGTACATTTTAAAATCCACTTTTGGTGGTCCACCACCCACTTGCTTTTGTGGAGCAAGTGTTGGTGGAACCATGCCCTCATTTTGATTGATAGGTTCTTTTCATTTCTCTTGTTTGATGCCACTAGATATGATACAACATGACCACTTCTGAGATTTATCCCTGTTATTTGTTCAGGCTCAGAAATTGAGATCACATCAACCAAAACTTCAGAATTTGATTCTTCTTTCACTTGATTTGCTTCTTAAGTCAAGTGACTCAAGCTCAATGACAATCTTTACTCCCTGCATTTTGTACATGGGTAAATTATCACCAAAACTTAATTCACTTGATTCAGAGAATTGGAAAGATTCATTTGTAATTTGTTCGTTATTAGATCTAGAACGGACAGATTGCACGTACGCAGAAGGATCGTTCATTTCATCAACACCCTTTGGAACATACATGAAATCGGAGAGAGATAGGCTTTGGGGGATTTCCCTTGCCATTTAGAAGGATAACCCATTTGATTTTGGAAGTTGATTCTTTCTTTTTCCCTTCACAATTGAAACTCTCTTTCATGAAGTTTCAAGGGTAAAGGACCCTTTCCACCCATTGAGTTATTTAAAGGAACATCAAAAGAGGCCTTTTTGTGGGCATTTGAGTTCTTTTTGGAAACTCCAATAGGATTTTGAGTAGTTTGTTTACAATCTTTAGGAAAGATTTAGACAAAAATAATTGCCAACCATCTACAACTGTAAGCAAGTCACTAGTGTTGTTCTTTCTGACCACACACTGTTGAAGGTAAAGAAGCTGCACTTGTTGATTCTTCTTTCTTTGCATTGGTAGCAGACTCAACTGTTGTGTTTAGGACCTTTTGGGGCCCCAAAACTGAGTAGTAAGAGCTATCATGGTGGATGTCATCTCACCCAACCTCTTAGACATCTTTTTTTCTTCTAAGCTGTTGTAGAGCACAAATTCAAGGATTTTGACTCCCTTCCTCCACTTCCAACAACTCATTTACATGAGAGTCTTCTGAGTGAGAGGATCCTCTTATGTCATAGTGGATGACAAAGATATCCTCCTCATCCAAGAGTTCATCCTCATTAGGGTTGAAATTCTCAATCAACTTTTTTTTTTTTTGTAATTTTCTTCCTCCTTTTCCCTCCTTTCATCCTCATCAATTCTCTTGAGGCTTTCTTTTAAGTACTCAATCATTTCTTCAACAGTTTTACCTGTTGAGGGATTGACAGGGGAAGGATGGTATTCTTCGTAACTATTAATTTCCATAGGTGCTTTCCCTTTGTCTTTGGAATCAACACGGGTAGGAGGAGAAGAAAGTACCACTGATGGAGCCACCACCTTGGGTCTCCATTCTTCCTTCACCCCATATGAGGAGGCATGGGATTTTTGGTGTCCCAAATTTACCTCATCTAAAGGTGGAGTTTGAATGTGACCCCCAGAGTGTGGCTCATCATAAAGAGTAGGAGGTTTGTTTTCTTTGAGAGACATTCTAAACCTAGTAGGTACATCAGATTTACTAGAAACTGACAAAGAAGACCAAGGGACCACTTGGAGATCAAGGTAATCAGCCTTTGGTCTGCCATAGATCTTAGGTGGAACTGTCAACTAGAACTATCTGCTCACTGACCGCTCTTTTCTGGCAAGGTTTAAAATCATAACCATCCACCAATGCTGACACAGCTGGTTGTCGGGCAAACTGTTGCATCTCTTTCTGTGATGGCTGAATAATCAATTTGCTATCCTTAGGATCTTTGTTCTCCCTAAGGATCGTATCAACACGTTTGCAAATCACATTCTTCATAGCTTTAATTACCTTCTCTTTTGTTGAGCGGGTTTTGTCAGCTACTCTTTGGAAAATATTTTTATGTCATTCTCCCACTGCTTTACCCTTTCCTCGGATGTGCTTTTGGAACATTTTGTTAAAGGTCTTGGAGGTGATGCAATTATTTTCTCAACATCTTCTTCACAACTAGCCTTCCTTGTATCAACCATTTGAGTTCTAAGATGTAAAAGCAATGATTTCCCTACAACCGACATCAGATGTCTTGTAGATACAAACGACGGCCGCGATAAGTATTGAAAAACACGCAAGCAAATGTAACAAATTATCAATCAACATATATGGGGAGATTATTGATGAATGCAATCCATTCAGCAGTCAATGCTAATGTACATGAAAAATGCGTTGAATCTACCTACAAATAATGGTAGTAGAGATATTGTATGGAATGTGGATCCCTTACGAACAATAAAGATTGATGTACAAATGAATGACAATAATCAAATAAGACACATAATGAATGAACTCTCAATGCATGCAAGTGATGAATGGTGGAGCTAAATGACTTTGAATATTCAACCAAAATCAACCCACAAGCAACAAGCTTCGACTTCAAGAGAATACATCAATTCTCCCAGCTCATCAAGAAGTGATAACGCAGGATGTATCACAGATGTGACAGTTATCCAACCAATACATCTAAGGAAACTATAGTGACACCTTGCAATCAAGATCAAGATGTAGATATATACACAATATGCCTTCATTACGCAAAGGTAGAGGCAATATGTCCCCAGCATGTTCAAACTATCTACCAGTCATTGCAGCAAAGACATTATTATCCAACATCAGTTGAATGCACCGACTCCTTACAAACAGGAGTAAATAATACGTAGCAAAGTGCAAATATCTACAGGGTTATAGGAGACTTATCATACGCATTACATGTTATATGCAAGCAAACACCGAATAATGTATAGCAGATACAAGCTCCCACGAGCTTCTGCTGGAGCCCCGCTATGAATATTACATACTATCTACGAACAAATGCCAAAGGACTAAACCAAATGCAAGCTCCTACGAGTCATTGTAGAAGATCTATCATGCACTCGACATGTATGTAAGGCAAATACATAAGAGAATTACAGCAAATGCAAACCCCTACGAGCTACTGTAGGAAACCCGTTATGCATCAAATGCATTGCCTACAAGTAGATGCAAGAAGAACTATTGTAGATAAGAACACCTGTTGGCGGTGACGAAAGGTTCAACAAAACCACAACTAGCCTACAAGCCATTGGAGGCCCGTTACATATTCGACATGTTATCTGCGGGCAAATATGAAAGAATTGTAGTAGATGGCAGCATCTACCAGTAATACCAGGAGATTCGTTAGTGCACAACAATCTATTTGTAAAAACCAATGAGTAGTGCACAATCGTCTACCTGTATGAAGGGGACAAATGACCATAGTACGATGCCACACCACCAGATCCGCAACATTCATACAAGCGGACAGAAGGCGTTTACAAATATTTCAAACTACCCCTACACATGCACTGTAATTTGTATACACATAGGTACACTAAAGGGGTATATATAATCATGAAAGCCGCATGGACCCCGACGAACATTTGTAGGAATACACGTGACGTCTAAGGATAATGCGCAGGTCAATAAATTTGAATATGATCCTCCTAAGTGCGTAGATAGGAGTCAACAAGGTTCAGTAAATAATTATAAAATACCCTCAAACACCCGCATGAGCCCCGACGAGTGTGTTACGGGCACACACATGACATCTAAGAATGTTGTGCGGGTCAATAAATGAACGTAGTTCGGGTTCAATCCTTCTATATGAATAGATAGGAGTTAACACGGCTGGAATTATCAAGCAGCTATACGGTCAAGGTGTCGACCGGAAGATCTGTTTTATACGTTCATATGAGGCCTTCAAGGCTTCAAACAAAAAAATTAATTAACAAAACCATAAAGGCCTAAGGACCCGATCCTCTGTCAAGCAGTAGACATAGTCGACAATGACTAATCCATAAAATTCCCAAATAACCCCACAAACCCCAATGATGGCCTCGTTGAATGCAGATCTCAACTATAGGGGTTAACTCCAAAATTCAAAATACCACCCAAATACCAACGAGATTCAAAACTCTAAAACTCCATAGAAATTTCCAAAATCTCAAAACTCCAAGATGTTTAAAATTTAAATTCAATCATTAATCACTTAAAGCAAACATCTATCCACCCTCCGCAATTGTTTGTTGGGTAGAAAAATTGAAATTTACTTCAGCTCACATAAAGTTAATGCCTAGTCGAAAATATCATTAGGATTCATTCTCAAATAATCTTCTGCCAGTAATGACGTGGTACATGTCTTCTAACCGACAGTTTCGCTGCCAAATGGTACTGCAGGCAAACAGTTATGACCCGGGGCCCTCTGAACCAAGTGGTTTTGCCGCCAAATGGCATCATGAGATAGCGGTTATGGCCATAGTCAATGTGTTACTTCATGGCATCAAATCCTTGAGATATATGAATCAATAGGATCTAATCGATAGGGCACAAAGCCCTATGTTAGCTAAGGTGGATTCAAATTTGTTCCCTTAGACAAACATCCACCCAGGTCTACAAGGTACCCTTGGATGAAGCAACCCATGGCTGCCGACAAGGATCCTTCTGTCAGGTTGGGTCGACTACCTCCTCTGACTAAGTAGATCAGGGACCATGATGACCCAGGACGACGGAACCATGGGATCTTGATCGGGTCCATCATCCATTCCTCCACCATCCGCTTTAAGTGCAAGATGGTGAAATTTCTAATTTTAAATATTACATTTTTAACGTCTAACCCATGTTGCTACTAATGTCAGATACTACATCGGGAGGGGTAATTAACTATAAGGGCTTGCGCCTATAGGAAACCAGAACTTAGATCATAAAGTCCTCACAAAAATGAGGGCAAAATCTCTGGGTAGTGTCTTATCTACAAACCCATCTGCCTTCCCAAAATTTGCCTTGGAACTAAATCCGTTAAAACTCCCCCGAACAAAAGCACAGCGGGGGAGACCATGGCCGAATTTTCGGAGCCCACAACCCAGAGGAAGTCTAAAAAAATTTCTCTTACAATTCAATGCTTCGTGAAACTATTGATATTAGAACAAGATCGGACTACTCGCTTCAACCAATCCAAGCAATTGACCACCTGTCCAATTAGATCAAACAACCTTTAAGTTGACGCATGTTGCCCTAGCAAAAGATTGAACTTTGAACTAAAGAAGATCGGCCAGATTCCCTAGCCTAATAAAATTTTCCCTTAAACCTAACAATTTAGAAGTGTTATGAGAATTTGACAACTTAGCATGGCTCCTAACCAGCGAACTCGTATGTCACATGCAGCGACTTGAGCCCTTGCCTATTGGTTGTCCTTCATTCATCAAATGCTCGAGTTTTTTTTTTTTCTCTTTTTAATAGGTTTTCATTACCACCAACGTTTCTCTCCTGAAATTCAATTTACATTCACCTTCATCAGTCAGGAACAGCAAAACCATCGTATGTTGCTGACCATTAGAGCCATTGCATTGTCCAATTTACTATCTACACAATTCCGTCACCAATGTTCACCTCTTTCTATTGTTTGATTACTGATCAAACCTCGAGGCGCTGCTTGTGGTTCTTCCAACAATGGGAAGGTGGTGTTGGATGCGGTTTACATTTTGGTTCCATGAATATAATTAGGATTGTTTTTTTTAATGCTCTGGATTTAGGTTATAATCTAGAATTATCCATAGAAAACAATAGTTAGTTTTGACGAAAAAAGTATAAATGTAATGCATTAGGTCAAAATGATATGATTTAGAAGTCTTCAATTGAAATTCTTAAAATAGAAGAGCATACCAAATGATTGAAGGACAAACATTCTTTAACAAGAATCTAATGGCAATAAAGATGCTAAAAATAATGGCAATGATAATAGAGTTATGATAATGAGACATATAAAGTTATGGAAGAGTAAAGTAACAAAGACCCGTAAAAAATCATGTTAATATCGAAGAATCAATTGTTTATAATAAGATTTATTATGGGTTTAATTTCTGTGCCAAAAAATTAATGAAGTATAAAGAGCAATGAAGAAAGCTTCATATGATTTTTGTTTATTAAGAAAAAGCATATGATAGAGCACCACAATAATGTTTTACTAAGCATCAAGTAGAAAAAGTATGTGCCAAAATTACGTTGCCTTCTGAAAGATATGCGTGGTAGAGCAAAGTCTAGCATTATAAGTTAGGAGCGGCCACAAAATTTTCCGTTATAGTATTTTGTATTAATGATCAACATTGAGAACTTTTTTTTTTTTTTTTGCAATGGCTATAAAAACTCTTACAGACAATCTTCAGAATGAGTTACTTTAGGGTGTATATTTTCATGTTCCATGAAGTAAGTGACAAGATAAAACAGAGGAAATTTTAAGAAGATAAAAGGTTCAATGTTGCGAGTAGCAGAATCATCTCCTTTCTAAGATAACAATAATGTCGATTGGATGGCGCCTAGTGCCATTTCTAAAGAAACATCGACTCTGGCTTTGGGCTCATAATCGGGTTCCCGAGAAAAGGAGGGATGGAGGGGTTGCTTCTTGACAAGGGAAGCCCATAGAGGTTGATGACAGTCATCCAATAAGAATTTACAACCATAATCTACAACATATGATTGATTAGAATTTTTATGTTTTATTAGAATTTTATGTCCACAAACATATTTTAAACATATTTCATATCTGTAACAAGGACATTATATTTTTTCTTAATTGCCTTAGGCATGTATTGAGCAGTCTATAAAAGGAATTATAATCTTGTATTAGGAATTACTTAATCTAATAATTAAATATTGATTGAATTAAATTCTTAATAATCGGTTCCACTTTCTCCTCTTACTCTCTTACTCTCTTACTCTTTCTCTAACTCTTGCCTTATCCTTTATTCCTGTCAGCAAGCATTGCTCTTTTCTTTTTCCATCCATTATTTAGCACTTCGTCAAAGGTCCTAGAAAACAGAAACTAAGGGGCTCAAAGGTGCATATCTGAGCTCTCATGACATTGAGGACTCGAGGATGATGAAGGGGCAATAGATGATAACTCTATGGTTAGCATCCGGGAAACCCTATGGCCGAAGGAGAGGGAACATAGTTTGTAAATACCTTGTAAAAGAACAAATGAGAATAACTTAACAAGATAGAATGGTATGAAAGCAGACAACAAAGAACTCACCAACTTCCTAGCGAATTCGATCCTCCAACAGGAATAACATATGGTTTTCTCCTTTCACTTATTAATCGCTCTTTTAGTAAATCAGCGAGAGCCTATACAGAATGGGAAGCATCAAATAGTAAGTCTCAACCATAAAAAAAATCAAGTGAAATGCAAGATATATGAACCAACTCATGCATGAAAAAATCACTGCACAATTTAATATATTTCCTAGCAAGCTTATGCATATTAACAAAGTTCCAGATTATAACACAACATTACAAAGAGTGTGGAAACAGATAAAATGAATAAATATAGGACATGCAGGCAGGAATAATCTAAAAAATCAATAGAATAAGGAATAGTCACCACTGTTACCAGTTCAATATAGTGTGAAACCAATCAACAAATCAATTGAGTCAATGAATGTATTCTCTAGCTTGATGGCTTGCATAGAAAAGTTGCCTATTCCGGCATCCATATGAGTTGGGGCAATAGTGGCTTGGTTCCCTTTAAACATACATTACTTGATAGTCCCAAATTTTTAGGGATTGACCAACTTGATCCATCATTACAAAAATCTTACATGCCTTCATCATAAATGGAACCAGGAGACATGACAATGAAAAGACAAAGGTGTTAAAAAATTGGTTCACTAGGTCCACTGTTGTTGAATCTTATACGAAAAAGAACACAAAACAAGGCAAAATTGACACCTCACGCGTCACTTGAAGGGTCAAACAACCTCTGATCGCCGAATGGAGGGCGCCGTTGCGATCGGAGCGTCGAATTCGCCTAAGAGTGGAACTCCTAGCAGTCAAATCAGATGTGATCAATAAAAACGGACGAGCGACACCCTAAATTGATGTGTGACGTTGCTCAAGCAACCTTCAATCGCAAAACAGACTTCGCAGTTACGTTTGGAGCACCTTCAAAAATAAAAAATGATCATAAATTTGTTCAAATAAAATCGCGTGAGGAAATCAGCGTGGAGATTGACACATTCTATCGTTTCAGAATTTAATATTAACAATAATAACATGTTATTGTTATTATTATTATTTTGATAAATAAATAAAATCAAAATTAAAAAAAAAATCAATTGAAATCAACTTACCCTGTATCAACCGACATCTTTTTCAAATCTCCAGATTTTCCGCGAAATCCCACTGATAGCCCTGTTGATCGACGTTAACAATTTGTAAATCCCGCAGTGGCAATGCCACCCTCATCATTAAAATGGAGCCAAAGCTTCGTGTTCTATTCTTTGGTTCTTCTTCGCACACGATAGCTCGATTCCTCCAGCCGAATATCCAACTTCACAACCACAACCCATATCCAAACCACAGGCGATCGATCCTCTTGCTGTAAACAACCCCAATTAAGGGTGTCAATATTCGACACCCAAACCTGACCTGCAAATTCCAGGTTCAGGTCGACTCGATTAGAAAACAAATCGGGTTAGGATTCAAATATCTAGCCCGATTTTAGTTTCGGATCATCTTCAGGTCAACTTGATAACCCAATTTTAACCTGATTTATTCATTAATATTATGGAGGACTAGACGAGTTAGGGTATTTCATCTTACGTCTTTCGGCTTTCGAGTTTCGTCTTTCCTCTTCTTTGTTTCGCTCCGTTCCCTTGCCCTCATTTCCTTCTGCGTTCTTCGTGATTGAATGCTTGTTGTAGGCTTGATTCCTCGAGAAATTAAGCTCCGATCGCAGGTGAAGAATTCAAGTCTCCTTCTCTCCCCTCGTAGTTAGGATTACCCCGCAATCTTCAAATTTTGTCGGCATATATCGGCAACTGGTAACCACATTTTGAGATAGTATTATGGTAGAATGATTGTTTGGCGAGAATTTTAGTCTTTATTTTGAGTTTCCACAAAGTTTTTTTCATATTCGAGCTTCTCAAATGGAAACCCTAGATTTTATGTGCGTGATTAACAAACCCTATAAATGATTTATCAAAATTTATCATTTATTTTTTACTGATTTTTATTCATATATGATTACATGATTTACATCATCTTCGAAATCTCTTTGCTTGATGTTCGTTGTTATGTGTGTTTGGGCTGTCTGGCTGAGGGAAAAGATTTTAGGATTTTGCCCTTTATTTTACTTCATGTGGAGAAATTTGATTGCTTAAATAGTTACACGCCCTTTTGTATATCAATGATCTGCAGCATTTGTGGGATTGGGATTTTAGTACATGTCGTTTTCTTCTGTTTTCTGGGGTTATTGGTGGTTCTCCATTTGTGTGTTATCTATGGCAATTCTAATTTGATGATCCCTGAGTAGGTGCTTTTTGTTGTCTGTATTGCCTGTTGGACCGCTGGTTGCTTGTTGGCATTGGCTTAAATCCTAAATTTATACAATAGTTACAAGTTTTTAGTATTTACCTTGCCCATGGTTTAAAATTGCGCAATATGAGGCTCGCCTTGAGGCCCGCCTTTGCACAATTCCAGTAAAAAACGCCTCGACGCTTATGCCTCAAGCTTTTTTTATGAGGCTTGCGCCTCAACTTGGTTGAGACCCGTCTTGAGGCCCGCCTCGCCTCACTGGCATGAGGCTTATGCCTCACACTATATATATATTAAAACTTACATAAATTTTGAAGTAAATGCCCGACATTGGACTCTATAGGAGAGGAGGAAAGGGAGAGAGCAGTTCATCATAATGATGATTCAAATGAAGAACCCCTTAGTGATGACAGTGTTGATGATTTATGAGTTCTTATGTGATATGTCATTGCTATTTATTTTTAGAAATTGGAATTATATGTTAATGAAAAGAATATTGGAATTTAGGAAAGATAGAATTTTGAGTTGAACTATATTTCATGTTGTCTTATTATTGGGATATTTTTATTTCAATTCATATCTTATGTTTTTTTTTATGTTTTATATTATTCACTCATTAGTATATAAAAAATTTATCATTTTATGTTTATGCAATCTTTTGATTTTGAGGCTTACGCCTCAAAACGCCTTGAGGCTTGCGGCTCGCCTCACGAATGAAAAACGCCTCAATACCCGTATACGCAATTTTAAACATTGACCTTGCCAATTTTCATGTATTAAATTCCAAATTAATTTTCCAAATTTCATGTATCTAATTGCTTACGGGTCGGGTTCGGGTTGGAAAAGTGACCCAAAACCTAAATCGAGCCGGATTCGAGTCGGGTCAAAAACTGTTGGGTCAATCACGTGCACCCCATGGTACACGAGTATAGAAGCATATAAGATAAAACCTAAGCTTTGACACATAATGCTAGTTGAAAGCAATCCAAGATACTGGGCGCATCATTGTAGCAAAAAAACTAATTGGTATCAAGTAGAGATATCATTGGTTCAGAATATATGAATTTAAAAACATTTGGACTAGAAGTTTAGATACACTGGAATTTAGTTTAGGGCTAAATTCACGTATAAAAATGATAAGAAAAATTATGGTAGTCCACTAAAAATGTAAGAAATGTTAATGATAAAAATGCGGATCGAAAGAAAAAAACATACCACACTGCCGATATTTGCATATTCTTCCTTTGAAACAAGTTCAACTTTTGCTCCAACTAATCTCTCGACGAGGAGATTGCCTGTTAGACCGGGATCTTTGTCCACCAGAGTCTGGAAAACATCATATTAGAGAAATTTTATGGATGTTCTTAAATAGAAAGGTGGCAAATAGAATATAGCTATGTTGCATATAACTTAGGCAGAGGGAGGATGGTAAAGTTGGAGGAAAGGAGGGGGAGAGAGAGAGATAGAGAGAGAGAGAGAGAGAGAGAGAGAGAGAGAGAGAGAGAGAGAGATGATTTGAGAATAAGATGGTTTAAATTACCTTGGAGGTTCGAAGAATTAGATAACAGTCTATATTCAGATATCTAGCAGCCACTGCAGTTGCACGACAGTGGTTGCTCTGAATGCCTCCAACCGTAATTACACAGTCTGCACCATGAGCCACTGCATCTGCCAATAAGAATTCCAGCTTCCTAACTTTGTTTCCACTCAATTGCATTCCTGAAAGATCGTCACGCTATGTGTTTTGGATTTTCAGTTAGTCAAAAGTTATTATTAATGTAAAACACGGAATAAATAATGGAAATTTCTAATAAAAATAATAAGGGCATATCAATAAATTATTGATCGCAAAAGAAAAGCTCAAAAATCCATTCAAACATGTACCTTTATCCAGATTTCTGTATCGTCAGGTAGATTAGGAACGTTCCATTTGTGAATTGGAGTAGGGAGCTGAAAGTAACATAAACAAAATTTAGCAACAATACACAATGATCAGCAAAACCTAAAACTCTGAAAATCATACGCATGTTACAAAATCTTGAAGCTATTGAGGTGTTGTGATTGCGTACTACGTACACTAAATTTTGTTGATCATTTTCTTTTGTTGATCAGTAGTTCAGAAAAGCTCTATTATCCTACTCCCTTGGAGGAATTCTAGACAATGTAGATTTAGAAGGGCCAAATTATTAGTTCTTAATTCTTATAAATATTTAAAGAGCATGCTGCTTTGAAGCACAAGCTTGAAAACTTGATGCGTTAACAACTTCAACCAATCCAACCACCAACCCGAAACCTAAAATTGTGAAATCACTAACAAATAACAATAACTGCTATACTGAATTATTTTGATTAAATTAACCCCTCCCATAATATTCCAATATATGATGTAGATTTGATTAGATCTATTTTACTTAACGCACTCTTGCATGACAAGCTGTATTTCTGCAGTATAAATAAGTGTAGAATCAATTTTTAATTGAGTCAATTTAAAGAGAAGATCTTGCTCTAAACTTCCCAAGACATGATGAAGCAACTGAGGTTCAAACCCAAGACACTGAAAACAACTTTCAAGGTCATTATCAATCGAAATAACTTTACCCACTTATTTTATGTTTAAGCTTGTGCATGCTTTATTTACGTGGACGCTTTCCCTAATTGGAGTACCTGTTGATTCATTTTGTTGAGCTTTCAATATGGTTTCAAAACTTAGCAATTCACATCGGCATGCATCTTCAACTGTGGCTTTGCTTGACCAAGATCAAGTGATTTACTTGTCTATAAATTGCAAATTTTGCTCATGTTTTGGACCACGATCATCATGTTGGAGAGTTCTATCACATTGCATCTTTTTATTGCCAAGTTCAATAACACCAACTACACTAAGTCAAAGACTTGCATTAAATCATAATTGGCCAAGATCAATGGAAATAGACAATGGTATAGAGACTATCATGCCGAGAATGGTCCAAACAAAGGAAATGCAAGGGAAAAAGGTTGTGTGCAAAGCTAGTAGAGCTATATTTACAAAAGCCTCCTGGATAAGGAGCACATCAAATTCAAGAGATCGAGTCAGCGAAGAAGGTGTAGGAAATCTGTTGACCTATGTAGAATACCCAAAAGAAACAAAAATGAAATCATACCTTGACCTTCGGATCCAGAATTTCTGTTGAAATCCCGGTTGAAATCCTCGTATCCATCGAGAAGCTGTCCAAATCCCCGAAATCCCGCCCGAAATCCTGCTGGAGCCGCTGGACTCGCGTCTCTTCTCAGATTTCCCGCGACGTTGCCTCGATCGAACGACCACACGCGTCGTTAAATAGAAGCCGAGCTCCCCTCTTCCACTCGTTCCTCCCACACGATCGCATAGCTCCGATACCTCTCTCCCGTCGCTGCTCACACGATCGCTACCTCCCTCCTCTGCTGAAGCCTCCTCCCTCTTCCTCCGGCTTCTCTACCCGACCAAACCCAGAGACCGAGCTCCCATCTCCTCTGCCCCTTCCGATCCTTGCCCGATCATCCACAGAGAGAGAGATAGAGGAAAGGTCAACCTACCCGAAGCCAAGCTCCCCGACGCCTCTGCCCTAGCCGACACCTTCGGTGACTTTCCCTTCCTGTCGTTTCGAGAGTTACGACATTTTGATCGGTAGGAAGAACAGGAGCTCGCTGGCTTGAAGCTTGAAGGTAACTATCTCCCTTTCACGCGCGATCTTTGGCCGAATCCAGTGGAGCCGCCGAACTACAGACAGTGCAAGGGGGAGATGTTAAATAATTTTAATTAAAATTAATTAACTTTAATTTTAATTAAAATTACTGTTAATTAATTTTAATTAATTATTATCATTATAATTAATTATAATTGATTTTAATTAAATTATATAATTAATTTTAATTAATTTTAATTAATTAAAATTAATTTTGATTAAAGTTAATTTTAATTAATTATGATTGCTCTAATTAATTATAATTAATTATGGTTACTATTAATTAATTAATTCTAATTATTTAAAAAAAAAAGTATTTTTGATTAATTATAATTAATTTTAATTAACTATAATTATTAAATTGATTATAATTATTATGATTAATTATAATTAATTTTAATTAATTATGATTAACTTTAATTGAAGTTAATATTAATTAACTATGATTAATTATTTTTTATTAAGATTAATTAAAATTAATTATTTATAATTAATTAAGGTCATTTATAATTAATTATAATAACTTATAATTAATTATAATTGATAAAGCACATACAAGTGCTCCCCCTCTCTCTCTTACCTCGATGTTTGTATCGGGCCGGAAAACCGCCCCAAGCACGCCTTTAGTGCGTGTGGTGGGATGGGACCCCGATGCGACACCTACGATAAGGTAGGCGAGTGACCCCTCGATCCACGTGCCATCACTCCGACAACCCCGCGAAGGTATGAAATTTTCTAAACTCAAAACCCTACTTCAATGTTCGTGGCAAACTGAAGAACCGCCCCATGCACGCCTTTATTGCGCGTGGTGGGATGGGACCCCAGTGCGGCACATACGGCGAAGCGGGGTCACTTATAAGTACCCCCGAGCGGGGGGAAAGAAAAACTATCTCTTTTCATAAAAATGCTTTTTAAAAAAAAAAACTCATGCACGCCTTTATTAGCGTGGTGGGAGAAAAACAAAAATATCACCGCCGCGGTTTCTCACAAACACCAACCGTGCACGTCTTTATTAACGTGGCGGGTAGACGGCCTCTTGATTTTTCCCCCAAACGGGGGAGACGCCGGGAGGCTGCCGAATTTTTGTCTGAAATACAGACAAGGACTTGTAACAATTTGGGACCTCGATTTGATTGAACTCAAAAGAATAAATGCAAAGAACTTGTACTTGAGATTGTAGTTTGGAACAACTACAAGGATCACTTGAGCACATTTGAACAACAGAGACTTTGGCATCAGACTTGAACCTGAATATGCAATGAATTCATTAAATCCAAACTTAAACCAAATGAACTCAAAGTTGAATCAAATGGTGAAAACTTGTAAGCTTGAACTTGTGTTTTGAACTCGATCTTGAACTCATGCAAAAGACTTGATTTGAACTCAAGTGAACTTACCATTTATACCACAAAGAATTCAAACTTGAATCATATGCATAGAGCTTGACATTGAACATTCAAACTCAAGTGACTTAAACAATTGATAAAGGACTTGAATTGGTACACTAAACTAGATTTTGAACTACAACAAGGCTTGGATGTGGATTTCATATTGACTCAAAGGAGCCATAATTTGAACCATTTGAACTCAAACTTGGAGCAAAGCTTGAACTAGACAAACTCAAATTTGAGTTTGGATTTGATTTTAATGATGACATAAAGAATTTCAAAATGAACTTTATAAGATCTAACTTGTATAAATTACAAGTGGTAAGCTCCAACTTAAATGCAAAGGAAGATGTATGAGAGACTTATGATTCCTACATCCCATTCCAACCAATGTACTTGCAATCAAAATGTGAAGCTCTCAAATGAATATGGAAGGATATTCATGCTGATTTAGAATGCAAATCTCACTAAATAATAATTACCTATAAATGAAGAGTGATTGCAAGCAATGCTTGAGGATGGATAAATTCTCTAGCTCTCATTCTTAAGCGATGACCATGCAACAAGGATCAAATTGAGAGATGCAATAATATCCTCATGCTTAAAACACAAAGTCTTCAATCAGTATTCGTCATTTCAATGAAGATTTCAAACTCATCGCGCACGTTAAACTATCTTTGAAGGCAAATAATTTGCAAGGGTAATCTATTTGCAAGTGATAAGAAGATAGTGAGAGATATGGTTGGATCACAAAGCTATGATAGGGGGTTTGAATCCTTGAATTGATAAAGCTGAAATGTAAAGTCCTAACCTTAAGTTTTGGACTTTTTGAATTAAATGTTAATAAGCGAAAGGGAAATTCGTTGCATGCAAAGGACAACAACACGCCACCGGATCTGCAATACTTATGCAAGCAGACAGAAGGCGTCCACAAGACTACGACACGCCACCGGATCTGCAACATTCGTACAAGCAGACAGAAGACGTCTACAAATATTTTCAAAATATCCCTACACGTGTACCGTAGCTTGTATACATATAGGTACACAAAGGGGTATGTCAAATCAATGAAATTCCCAAACACCCGCATGGGCCCCGACGAGCGTGTTATTGATACACACGTGGCGTCTAGGGATGCTACGCAGCTTATTAAATATGGACCCGATCCTCCTAACCAAATAAAGATAAGTCAACAATGTCTCATAAATAATTACGAAATGCCCCCAAACACCCGCATGGGCCCCGGCGAACGTGTTATTGGTACACACGTGACGTCTAGGAATGTTGTGCGGGTCAATAAGTGAATTATTGTTCGTACCCGATCCTTCTATACGGATCAAAAGGAGTCGACAGGGTTCGAACCCTTCAAACAAATACATGGTTGTGGAGACCGGTGTATTTGTTTCAATGCATTCATATTAAGCCTTCAAGGCCTACAATCAAAAGAATTCACTAATAAAGGCTCAAAGCTTACGAAACCCGATCCTCTGTCGACAGTTGATAGAGTCGACAAGGTTCAATCAAATGGAAATAACCCTAAACGCCCCGATGATGGCCGTGTTGAATGTTTATCTCAACCGGAGGGGTTCACAAATATTTTCCAAATGCCTCCCACAAGTCCACTTAAAATCCAAAACCCACAAAAATCCAGAAAATTCTCAAAAAAAATCCCAAAAACCCAAAATATTTAAAAATGAAACTATCCATCTCAACGCTTAAAGCAAAGCTCATCCACCCTCCGAAACAGTCTGCCGGTGTGGACAAATTCAAATAAACTCTATCTCACAAAGAGTCAAATGCCTAGTCGAAAATATCACTATGATTCATTCTCAAAACAGTCTCCTGCCAGTAAGGACGTGGTACGTGTCCTCTAACCAACAGTTTCGCCGCCAAATGGCACTGCAGGTAAACGGTTATAACCCGGGGCCCTCTGAACTGAGTGGTTTTGCCGCCAAATGGCACCACAGATAGCGGTTATGGCCAAAGACAATACGCTCCTTAGTGGCGTTAAATCTTTGAGATATGAATCAATAGGATATGATTGATAGGACACAAAGCCCTCTGTTAGCTAAGGTGAATTCAAATTTGTCCCCTTAGACAAACATTCATCCCAAGTCTACAAGATCCCCTTGGACGAAGCAACCCATGGCTGCCGACAAGGATCCTTCTGTCAGGTTGGGTCGACTACCTCCTCTGACTAAGTAGACCAGAGACCACGATGGCCCGGGACGACGGAACCATGGGATCTTGATCGGGTCCATCATCCATTCCCTCACCATTCGCTTTGAGTGTGAGATGGTGAAATTTCAAGTTTTAAATATCAAACTCTTCAATTCCCCAAATCCAAACTTTTCAAATTCCTATGCCCATTGCTGCTACTATATGTCAGATAACACATATATTCTACGTATCTGATTGACGACTAGCCTTAATCGAAAGTTCTCTCTCGTGATCGAGAGGGGTAATTAACTATAGGGGCTTGCGCCTATAAGAAACCAGAACTCATATCATAAAGTCCTAAAAAAATGAGGGCGAAATCTCTGGGTAGTGTCTTATCTACAATCCATCTGCCTTCTAAAATTTACCTCGGAAGTTATCAGTTAAAACTCCCTCGCCGAATAAAAAGAAAAGCGGGCGGAGGCCGGGGCCAAATTTTAGGAGCCCACAAAATCTTCTTAGCTCTCCATCCTCAAATAAATGAGGGAATCCAATATGATGAGTATCCAAGGAAGTTATAAGATATTTACCTGGCCCTACTTCTAGAACCAATGAGGTGTGGATTCAATATTTGGAGAGTGGAATTCAATCTTTAACAAAATTGTCTCTCAGTTTCTTGTCAATAAATGTTATTGATGAAATTAATATTCTAGATTTTGATTCTCAATATGATATAAAAAATGCATGGTGGTTTATGCTTTGAAAAGATAATATCATTATATGATTGTTTTGTCTACTTAGGCTACACCGCCAAGTTTAATTAAAGTAGAAATTTACTTCTTAATTGTGAAAAAATTACATCATTTTTACCAATTCAAGCCCACACTCACCAAGACTTTTGTCCTCTTTCTTTCTCTTCTGTTACCACATCATTGAGTCATGGGATGGATCCCTAATGCCTGCTCATCAAGCCATGTACCATTGAAATTATTCTAGGATCATTATTCTCTATTTTTGTATATGTCCTATGAGAAGCTCTCCTATAATTGCATAAATACTATTTTTCTCTTTATTTTATTTCCATTACTACAACCTTCATTTTTATATTACAACAAGAATGCGAGCTTCATTATTGCATTATCACAATCCTACGGACTTTATTATTACATAAACACAATCATGCAGCCTTTATGGTTTCATTCTCTTCCCTTTCTCCTATTTTGTTGTAACTATAGCTTTTCATCAATGCACTGCCGCAATATTTCCTATTGTTTCAACTTTCTTCACTACATTGTTGCAAATCGGTCTCATTGTTGTAGCTTTCATCACCACATTGTTGCATTTCTTTTCTTTATATTATTTCTTGCAAATAAAACCACAATTTTTCTTCAAAGACAATAATAACAATACCCACATACCCTTGGTCTCGAGTTTTCTAGAAATTTAGGGATACAATCTAAATATAATGTGAGAGTTGTAAAAGATTCATTCAATATACCGGTTGAATGAAAAGAATTATCTAAAGTGCTTACAATTGGTTGACATATTCTAAAAAATATATTGATTTATTCACAACGCACACAAGAACGTGAAGAAACATTCAAAATAGGAACTTATACTATAGCATTCTCAGGTATTACATTCTCCTCTCATGCCTTTAAAGTCTCATAGATGCTCATTTCCATTACCGAGGCTACATATTATGTGATCAACTCCTCTTATAGATTTATTCATATACCAGTTGTTGTAGCAATAAAAAATAATCATGGTCGATAGCTACTTGATCACGTGTCCAATTAAAGAGATATCCATATAAATAAATCTCTCAGACACTAAACTATCCTCCATGTACTTAAATTATTTATCAATCTGGCATCTGGCATCCATTCAAAAACTAAAGATTCTAAACGTAATGCTATGTTTTATCCTTCATATTATGTCTTTCAAGAACATGGTGTGTGGAGAATGATTGGGCTATCTAAGGAAAGGAATGGTCTCTATAACCTTGAGGAATTCAATAATCAAGAAAACTCTATACAACCTTTAATATTATATCTTCTCTCATAAGCTCGTAAAATCACAAAAGTAAAAAATTGATTTCAACACCTACATCCTGGTCACCCATCATTAATTATTCTTAAAATCATATTTCCTTATATGAGAACCATCCATCATAAATCAATTACCTATAAAGGTTCTTTCATTTAAAAGTCCAACACAAGTCCTAAACAAATTTTAACCCCATTTCAGTACATCAAAATAATCTCAAAATATTTAGAAATGTTGTCTTTTGCTTGTATACATTCTCAAAGTAGAGGAAAACATGATCCTTGAACAATTAAATGAATTTTCATTGGTATATGTGTCTACTAAAGTCACTTTCAATTAAAAAAATATTACTATTTTGTTACTACTAAACCTAAAAAAGAAATGTCATTCACAAATGAATTTTTCTCCTATATTATCCTTCCTTATCCCCATTTCAACCCAAAACAAAAACAAAAAAGAGGAAAAAAGCTATAAAAAAAAAATAATAAGAAAGAGTGTTAATTTTGCCTCTTTGCAACTTCATCGTCGACATCACCAGTTCGTGTGTGAAAATATAAAATTTAACACCTTAAAACTCTTAAATCCCGATTACGATGCATTTAGCGCGACAAGTAGAACCAGCATGCGTTTTTATTAGTGTAATAGGAGAACTCATAAGTGATGCTTGCGATGCAACAGGTAACCCTATAAGTGATTTTCTTAGCATGACAAAAAAAATTTAAGTACTTGTTCGCGTTGTTCCAGTGTGGTGGAAAAATATTGCACATTTCAAACATGTATGCAAAGACCTAAGCATGTTTTTTAAGCACAATGGGATAGAAAAATCCCAGCTACGGTCTCACGACACCAGAAATGCATATCTTTTTTAAATGTGGTGAGAAGGTTTACCCCTAAAGATTCCTCCAATTCAGAGGAGATGATGGGGGACTATCGAAATTTGGACTAAATGAACTTAGAAATAATATGACATTAATAAATGACTTTGAACTGAATACGACCAAATGAAAGAATTAAATGCAAATTAAGAACAAAATGAACCTTGAAATAAAAAACAAACAAGGGCTTACAAAGGGCTTTATGACTTGCCAATGAACATAAGAAAACCTTCTCACTGCCTACAGAGCTTTCTATATTATTTATAACACTTCGAATGTATGGCGAGCTAAGTGAAGTTGATTAAAAATATGCTATCTTCTTTATATCAGAATGATGGATTTCTGTGTGGCCCTCCAAAATAAATTGCATTCATATAAATAAAGAAAAAAATGGATATTTTGAAAAGTATAAAAAGATTTTAACTTGTTTTTCTATGCCACCAGATCAACAACATGTACATACAAGCAAGTAGAAAGAGTTCTTTAGAATGTTAATATGAAACTCTGTGCGGAGTTCAATAACAAATGTTCATGCAAATAATTAAAATCTGAATATTTTAAATCATGCATGCATTGCAACACAACTTTTAAATACAAATACATTTCATAAAGCATGCAAATACCTCAAGAAGCATGCAGCTGTCTCAAAAAATGTGATTACATCAAGAAGATTGTCATCGCCTCAAGAAGCATGCAATTGCCTCAAGAAATGAGCAACTACATCGAGAAGCATGTAAGAAAAGCATGCTACTACCTCAAAAAACATGTCATTGCTCTGAGAAGCATGCTCTGTCTAAAAAGCGCACAAATATATCATGTAATAACACCAAAAACATGCAAGCAAGCTGTTCATATGCCTCGAGAAGATGTGAAAGTTCGTCGTTCAAATGCACCAAAAATGCTAGTGTATTGAAAGGCATGCAAATATACAATACAAATACACCGAAAAGCGTGCAAGTGCAACATGTAGGTTCCCTGAAAAGTGTATAACTATACCATGCCGATACATCTAAAACATACAAGTGCACAGACAAATGCATTGCAGACTATGAAAATACACTGAAAAACATCCAAGTATATTGAAATGCATGTAAATACACTACGTAAATGCACTGAAAAGTAGGTGCATTAAAAAACACACAAATGAGCTGTGCAAATGCACTAAAAAACGTGCATGTCATATAAAAGAAAAATTAAATTCTTAAAATCAACTTACCCACATATGCTAAGATGAATGCATCAAACCTCTAAATTTGATATCTGAGAATACTGCGCAAGTTAAAATAAAAAAATATTTAAATATAACTCATCTCGAGAAGTATGGAAGCCTACTATGTAAGTGCACCAGAACTCATGCAAATACATCAAAAAAAAGTATAAGTGTGACATGCAAATGCACTGAGAAGTGTGCAAGTGCATCATGCATCTCCATCAAAAAACATGTATGAGCATCAAAGCCAAAATGTCCGCATGTTCTCCAACGAGTGTGCTAAACGTTCGAATTTCTTGTTTGAATGTTGCGCAAATGAGAAATAAAGTAAATTCAAGTATGGCCGCCTTGAGAAGCATGCAACTGCTTTAAAACACATGCAATTTATTTTTAAACCTCATAAACTCTTTTTTCAAAAATCAAAATCATCATATTATAGCACACTCAAGCTAGCCCCCTATCCTTGCCTATAGGACAAGTTCATAAGTCCCACTTTTGAATTCAATCCTCCAACTCCCAAGATCGTAGTTGACAAAACTTCTACCTCTCAATAAATTACCGCAACACTAATTGAAACATAATTTTCTAACTAAGGAAGTTTGCAATAAAATATTCAATCCCAATACAATGATATTTTGTCTTACAAACGCAACAGCAAGTGTTATCCACAAACATGATCCTCTGTGAATAAGCTAGCTGCTATCATAGTTCATAAGGTCGAAAGCAACAAAAAAAATATTTGAAATCCCAATAATACTTGTATTGACAACAAACATTAGCCTAAGGGGAGTATGATTTTCATAATACTCACAATTTTTAAAGTTAATCATTTGTGGTTTAAATTTTGAAACTTTAGAAATCCAATATTTCCAAAAGTCAAAATATTCAAGTAAAATCTATCATTCTAAAACTTAAAGTAAAATTCATCTATCATTCACAACCATTTGTCAAGGATGATAAATTTAATAAAAACCTCAGCACGCAAAGAGCTAAGGTCTCTTAAAACTTATCACAATATGTTTAATCTCAAATGATCACTTGCTAGTAAAAGCATGGCATGTGTCCTCTAACAAGTGATTTTATCGCCAAATGTCATTACAAATAAACATTTTTGACTGGAGCCCTCTGATTAGACAGTTTTAACACAAAATGCTATCATTGAATTATGGTCATGACAAAAGCTTGTCATCTCCTTAATAGGTCAAAAACCCTCGGCATCTATCCAGATATCAGAACAAAAAACAGTTCAGAAAAAACTTCCAGATGCAATTCATAGTAGTTATTCACAGAAATGGCATAACCTTACCCTCAACGTATGTATGCACAGATTACCTGTAAACCAAGAATGCATTAAGTATCTAACTCTAACAGATAGATAGATTAGCTCATCCTAATGACCTCATTTTGTCTGGATAATCTCCGTTAATCATAATCCATCATCCTATTGTATTAGAATTAACTCTTTTCTGGGTTCTACAGATTAAAATGTAACCTCCACACAACAAAAATAAAATTTTGATTAAGTTTCAGAATCATCATTCTCCACATTAAAAACTTGTTATCAAATTTAAGTATCAAATAAAGAGAAACAGCAGCAGAACCTCAAGTGAAGAAAGGAAGATTGACTCACATGTCCCAGAGAGTATATGTGAGAAGGAATAGGATTGAGATGGGAGGCCCAGGAAGGAGGATTATAGGGCTTCTTCGCCAAGAATCCTCCAACTAGATCAATAGGCTTGGCTTCGCGGTCTTCCATTAGAACCGAGGATACGTAGTTTTTCTTCTTGTTAGGAGATGAAAACCGTGCAACTCTCGCACTGGAAGCCGAAGCAGCCCCAGAGACGAACAATCCCCGCAAGTGGAGGACGGAGCTCATCCTTTGTCTTCTTTCTCTAAAATGCCAACACTAAGTACAAAATTATTATTTTGCATTATCGGAGCATGAAAAAATTATTTACTTTTTTGAAATAATAATTAATTCATATAAAAGAAGGCTAAAATTTAAATATTTTATATGCTTTTATGCTCATCAAATTCATCGACTAGATTAATCACAGAACAATTTACAACAGAATCATCTGGGCTTCAAGGCTTACAAAGCTCAATATTGAGTAACTATTTGAGAGGTTATTATTTTTATAAAAATAATTATAAAATTGAAAATTTAACTTTTTTTTTAAAGCTATTGTAAAAATAACATCTTAATATGAAATTTTTTCAAAAGCATAAGTCAAGCCAAAAATTATGATTGCGAACTGAAAAATAAAATAAAATAAAAAGTAATCTAAAATAGTCCTAAAAGATAATCTATCATAATAAAAAATAAATAAAATTTTGTTTGGGATAACTTTCTTACTCATTTATTTTTCAGACTACAATCATAATTTCAGTTTGACTATTGCTTTTTTATCGCTTTCAAGAAAAATTTTATACTAGAAAATTGCTTTCTACAATAGCTTTCAAAAAAGTTATTGTTCAAATAATAGCTTTACAATCACATTTATAAAAAGTTGTCCAAAATGAAGCTGCAAAAGATTCGATTTCAATTGGAAGATTCAAGCATCATTTGAGGCGGCTTTCTTAATGCTTCTTAAAACAATTTTATATACTAAAAAGCTGCTTTAAAAAGCATTTAGAAAGATGTCTCAAACAAAACCTCAATGTCATATAAACTTCAATATCCTTCTCGTAGAACCTATCAAATGTATTTGACGTTTGATGTTCTGTTCATCTCCTCAAAGTGTTCATATTCTCTAAGCTATCAAAATGAAAACTTTTTCTAACAGTTCTATTGATTCCTAAATTGGGCTAAATGGATTCTATATAAACCTAAAGTTTCATTTCATTTACTTCTTATTCTTCCGTAGCTTAAAATCTGCTGTTGCAAAAAGCTGTGGAGTTTCTTCTCCGAAGCTCCATTGCAAAATTCTTTTCAAAGGTTTATCGTAAAACAAGTTGACAAACAAAGATCAAAGTTTGCATGTTTTTATAAAAATAAAAATTGTTTAATTTCATCTTTTCTAACTCTAAAACCTCAATTGCAAAATAAAAAATCATAATTTCATTTGTTTCAGGCTTTTCAACTTCAACAAAGCTTTTCAAAATTTCTTTATAGATTTTCAAAAACCAAATAATCAATTTTTTTTTACTTAAAAGATTTATATTATTTTTACTCGCTAGCATGTACTCGGCATTTCATACTGTTTTTTTCACCTACTCTTTGAGCCCTTCAAAGTCTCTCTCTCTCTCTCTCTCTCTCTCTCTCTCACACACACACACACACACACATTAAATTAGATTAAAAATTATCAGGAAAGAGAGCACTTCCATTTAAGAGCAGCTATAATAAACCATAAAAAATTATAAAACAATATTAAATAAAACAAAATACTAAAATTGATTCCATTCAACTTTTAAATCTACATTCAATATCACACAGAAATCAAACAATCTATTAAACTTTAAAAAGAACAGACAAAGATTTACATTTGATATGAATTTAAAGATATGAACAAAAATATCATACTATCGAATTGAAAGATACCAACCTTCTCTTCAACCAATTCAATTTCCATAAAAATATTCAGTTATCACAACAAATTAGTACTTCATCAAATAGAATGGGCAGGTATCATTACAGGTAACTATTAGTCATATTTGAGTTACATTAGCGATGTAAGAACCATTGCAGAACTTGAGACGACTCAAAGAAGCAGATAGCAAGCACGGAGCCAAAGCAGCTTCAGGAAGACCTAGAGCATCACCACTGCCCGGCATCGAAGCATCAGAATTTCCAAGCTGATCAGGCTTATTCTGACAGAAAAATTCAAGGGCAATATTTAACCCAGCCGACAATGGTTCTGTTGTGAAGCTGCAGAAAGAAAAGTAAAAAAGATATAAGATTCAAGAGGGATAAGCATCAAAATAACTATGTAAGTGTAATATTCAAAGTTACAATGTATACATTGATTCAAAAGTGTTTCCATTTATAGTCATTGCTGCACACAGCCTGGAGATCACCCAAGGAGGTAGAACTGTATCTTTAACTTCTATACTGTAACATAAAGGGCTTTCAGATGAGCTTAGAGAAGCATTGGAGTCGATAAAGTTTTCAGCTTTTTTAATCTCCCTGCATTTCACCTGCACAGTGGTAGAAATGGACATTGTATCATGATAGGTGTAGATTATACAAGCAATCCAGAGTAACCGCAAGCTTACTTGTGGCAAAAAATATCAGGATCAAAATGATGGAGACTGAAAAAGCAGTGTCTTAAAAATCAGACCTGATTGGCCGGTTCGTCCGGCTTGACTGTGAACCAGTTCAAATGATGGTTCGAAGAAATTGAAAAAACCATATTTGTATTGAACCAGTGCAAACCAGTTTAAACCGTTGGTTCAACCGGTAAACTGTCGAACTGGTTCCGGTTTTGTTGAACCGGTTGGTTCAACAAATAATATTTTTATTTAAATAAAGTTTTTTAATATTAGTTTTTATTTCATTAATTTTAAATCTATTTTTAAAATCATATACTTATTTTAATAAATTTAATAAGAAAAAAAATTGCTAGCTTGCCACATTATACAACTTTACTTATTTTGTTTGTGGTTTAAGCTTTACCTTAGAGAACAACTTAAAATTCTTCTATGATATGAGACTAAAAACCTCTGAAAATTCGACATGAGCTTAAACTATCAAATTGCTTGAGATATATATTTGGGTTGAATATGCATATAATTTATTAAAATTAGAAACATAAATTTTTTTCTATTATAAAATTTATGTATTATATTAAATTAAATATTATATTTATATTTATACAATTATATTATTAAATTTTTAAATTTAAGACTTAATTTAGTATACATATAATTATATATATATATATATATATACATATTCACATTCATGTTCAATTGAGCGTCTTAATTAAGTTTTATGTTGAGACTTAATGAAGCTTATTCATGAACTTTAATCAAAGTAATTATGTATTGTTTGTTAAAAATTTAATTAGTATGTAATTTATATTATATTTAAATAATTTTAGTATTTATTATGTCATATAGTTCAACCCCGATTGAACCATCAAATCATGAACCTCTTTTTTCGATTCATTGTCTGGTCCGATTTTCACAACCTTGCTGAAAAAGAGTTTACTAAAAAATATAAAACAGCTAACCATAAAAGCTACCTCTGGAATACAAAGAGAAGCATTAGGGAATGGAACAGGTGCGTATAATGCTGGTACATCATTACTATTTAAGGATTTCAGGAAAGACCTGCAAAATAGAGCAAGAAAACTCAGTTTTCAATACAAAGGCAACCTAACAAATACAAATATAAAAAAATGAGCTGTTAAAAGAAACATTATTTATGCGTCCTATATACTGAAGTAGACTAGAGCGCATTGATGAGATATTGACATGATGGGAGTTGGAGAAAGCAAACCAAATTAAGTTAATTAAATTGAATAAACTAGTGTTTAGCTCATTGATGAAAGGCACTCCTTGAAAGCGCAAGAAATAACATGCCAATCTAGTGTTAAGCCCATCTCATTGCCATGCCAGTAATGATCATTTTTCTTGTTATTTATAATTTATTTCCCATGCATTGAAGGGCAAGGTGCTAGTTTACCTATAGTTCAACAGAAAGTCATATAAACCATGGACGTTTGTGTTTCCAATAAATGCTAGGAGAGATTGAGGGCTATTGTCCACCCCAGAAATAGAATCTTGATGATACGCCTGCATAACATAAAAGCATTAACATTGTAAGCATACACTCAAACGCAAAATGGCTTGATCAGGCAACCAAATAGATGAGGAACAGAGAATAGATCAAACCTGCCCCAGTTTTTGCTGTTCAATCTCTGATAGTTCAGCCAAATCAGCCTCATTAGCATGTTCAACTTCAACATGACAAAGGGGCATGGAGAAACAAATACCCTGCATTCACAAAAAAAAAGGTGGGGAAAGGGATTAACAACTTGATGTTGCACACATGTATATGATTCAAGAACCACATTTAAGAAATTTATCAACAAGGAATTCCATTTCGAGTATAATATTTTTTTCAAGTTAAGCAATCCTGGCTTGAAGACTTGAGAATTTGACTTGATGCATTGGCATATTATGAGTAAAAGAGATTCCTGCCAAGTGCCAACTATGTCTCCAAATCATAATGCATAGAATTTCTTTTAATTTGAAAAAATTGACCCAACAAGCTTTTACACGCATGCATAAGCATCAGACAATGTAAACCATCCAATAAAATAGTTAAAAAAAGCCCTATCACTTCCTTTAGCAGATGGTCTTGGGCTTCAATAATTGTTTCAATGCCCAGTACACTTTCGCAACAATTTATATAAACTGGCATTTATATTTGTTTTAGTTGGACATAATCTTTGAGTATGTTTACAACTAGCAAGGAACTGTAGAAAAACATTTCAAAATACTGTGAAAGAAAACGTAACATAGTAAATGTAGTAAACTACTATGTAACTTTCACAAAAAGAAAAAACTACATGTGAAACCAACTATCCATTTCTGAAATATCCAATACATCAAGAGACCAGTTTGATGTTAATTTTTCACATCTCTGTATAGAGATTAAAGCTTCCCAAAATTCAAGAAAAACCTTTTTTAGAATATATATATATATATATATATATATATATATATATATATATATATACAGAGAGAGAGAGAGAGAGAGAGAGAGAGAGAGAGAGAGAGAGAGAGAAATAGATAGATATCTTTGACATCTCTCCTTATGACAAGGGAGAAAAAGCAAACTTAACGAACTTACATGGTTTCTGAGCAAGGATCTCAAACTACGAGTAGATTGTGAAAGATAGGCATTGCATGATTGTCTCTTTCCCAAAGACTTGTTGCAAATGAATAATACGATGAACTGTAAGGTATAAACTGCATGTTTAACCAAAGGAAAACCAAAATCAGCATATGCAAGGAATACGCATCAAAAAGCAGGAAGAAAGAATAGAGAACAATAAAAAAGGTAAAGATGTACATTCCGTAAGCTTAATTAGAACAATATCCATTATATGTTTTTTAAGGTCTTGTCTAATAACAGTCAACCATCGCATCTCCATGAACATCATAAACCTCAACTAATTGTAGTTAATTTTGTGTTTGGGTTTTTTAGAACAATATAATACATCACTGCCCACAACAGATGTCCTCTGCTAGACCCAGCTAAGCTGCATACAAAAAACTCATAAATAGTATGAAGTTCACTAGATATCTGCTTCGAACTTAACCTTTAGGCAAGTGAGATGCCTCGCAATATTTTCAAATATTTCTCTTTTCATTCCATGCCATCAAATTTTTTTTCTAAAGATCCCTGTACCTATCGGTTTCTCCTTGGTAGATGCATTATGTTGATATGCAGGCTTCTTCTGAAATTTCCCCAAATTTGAGTGATTGAAGATGCAAAATCGGAAAGACCATAGTCAGCGGGCGACAGAGATCGGAAAGATCATAGTCTAACAACGGAGGTCGGAAGGACAGTAATCGGCGGGCGATGTATAATACTCAAAATTTTTACCGATGTAAGCATATTTTTTTTAGAGCATTTCGATATCTACAAGTGCATATAAATTATGAGCCTATAAATATGAATTAAGTGGTTTTGACATAAATACTGTTGTATCAAACAAGCGCAATGTTGTATCAAACAAGTGCATTTTGATATCTACAAGCGCAATGTTGTATCAAACTGTTGCAATTGACTTTGCTCAACATCATGTAGCCTACAAACATAGCAATCACCATTTTTTAAAACCAAAAAATACTGCTCTATTAAAGTGCTAATCCAACAAAGCCGCCCAATTGTCAAGCAACTATAGTTCCATAGTTTTCATTTGTAAATAAATATTATGTATGCTCCTTAATAGATATACTTATAGTGCCCATAAGTTCAATAGCATAATAAATCTCAAGTTCTAGAGCAATCCAACATATTCTTCTAGAAAGAGCCAGCAAACTTACATGTCAATTGTACCAATTACAGTCCCATTTTTGTTATAATGATAGTTCATCTTTCCGGAACAAAGTTAATACAAAAGTTTTTGATGGGGACATCAGATTTCGACACGTGTACCATCGTCGGAGACGCAGATCAACAGCTACGATCCAGAGTCTTTATTTCTGAGTTATTTGCATCTTATGTTATGAGTGTATTTTCCTTTATTTTCCTAGTTCGCTCCTAAGGGCATGGTTTCACTTATGTAGTCCTGAGGGCATTTATGTCATTTCAGTTATGTTTATTTTGGCCTCCCTATATAAGGCATGATGCATTGTAATAGCTTTAATTTTGAATGAATGAAAATTTATATTTCATGTTCTCTTTGTGAGTGCAGATCTCTTCGATCTCTTAGTGAGTTCGTAGGAGAACTAGATCTCTTTGTGAGTTCTAGGTCTTCTTGTTCTTCTCTTTTTTTTCTTTTTTTTTTTTGTTATTTCACTTGATCACTTCGTCGCCGTGGAGATTTGGATTGAAGAAACTGTGGAGAGTGGAATTCACGTTTGAATCCCAAGATTTCCCCTGCCGCCGCCCCTCCTTGGCTTGCCTAGGCTGCCGGCCTGCAGCCCCCTCCCGTCGACCAGCAGCCACCGCCCAGCCCCCATGCCGTCGCCTCCTTCCCCTAATCCCCTCTTGTGAATTTTGAATTTCCCCTCCCCCATAATTGCTTTCCTAATCAAGCTCTAGCAAATTTGTAAAGTAAATTAAGAGAAGTTACATTTGATTTGAAATTCAAATTTCAAATCCCTCCTCTTTTCATACTAGTTTGAGAGTTACTTAATATAGTTAATTCTGAAATTAAAATCAGAATTTAATTATATTAATTTAATCCTATGTGGTCCCCACCAACTCAAAACCTAAAGCCACATCACCCCCTTTACATGGCCGGCCCCCTCTCTCTCAATGTACCCTATTAATTTTCTTAATTGCACCTTTAATTCCTTCCCTCCAAATCTTAATTTCAAATTCAAAATTCTGAAATTGAAATTAAGAACTCTCCAATTTCGGAAATCTGAATTAAATTTCATATTTTAAGTTTTTTTCCCCATAGCTCCACCCGCCCCTATCCCCTCTCCAACCCGTGACCCTCCTCCCTCCACTTGCTCACGGCTTGTTCTCTCATCTCCCCTCTTTGTCTTTCTTCCTCACTCCCACCATGCATGGCTGTTGACCAATGAGTAATACCCGAAGGAAAAGAAAATGAAATCATACCTTGACCTTCAGATCCAGAATTTTCGCTGAAATCCCGGTTGGAATCCTTGTATCCGTCAAGAAGCCGTCCAAATCCCCGAAATTTGCCTAAAATCCCGCTGAGAAAATACTGTTCAAACGGCGTCGTTCCGGGATGTCTGCGAGAATCCTACGACAAGTCCTCGATCGCATCCCGAATCGTGTCTATAAAATGAGAGCGAAGCTCTCATTGTCGTTGCTTTGACTCCCTCTCCACGCTCGACTCCAAGCCACGACCGAACCCTACTCTCTCTTCTGAAATCCCAGTCGAGCTCTCCCACTCTACACACTCGCAAATCACTCCAAGCTCCCTCCGATCCCTCCTCTTCTCCGATCCACTGCTGCCGATCTCCGGTCCTCCCGTCCAGAGAGAGAGAGAGAGAGGGTCGGTCGCCCCTACCTGCAGCCTTGTCCGATCCAACCTCCCAGGCGATCCCAAGCAGCTGCCGCCCTCTCCTCCTCTGCCTTGACCCGTAGCTTCCTCTCTACCCTAATCGAGCCCATATAAGAGCCTTACCTGATCTCCTGTTGCTGCTCGACTTTGCGTCTTCAGTGGCCCTCCTTCCCTGTTTGATCGGAAGCAATAAGGGAGCTTGCTGGCAGTAAAGGTAAACTTCCTCCCTTTCACGCTTCTCTGGCCGAATCCAATAAACAGAGAAAGAAGGTGGGGAGGGGATTAATTTTTTTTATTATTATTAATGTTAATATATGATAATTATTATTTAATTATAATTCTAATTAGTTAATTAATTATTATTAGTTAATATATAATAATTAATTATTAGTTATAATTTTTTTGATTAATTATAATTAATTTTGATTAATTATAGTTAATTATTAAATTATAATTATAATTATTTTATTAATTATAATTTATTATAATAATTAATTATTAATTATTGAATATGATTAGTTAATTATTATTATAATTAATGTTTATTATAAAAAAATGGTGATAATATAAAGGTAAGAAAATGCAAATAATCCCCCCTCCACTCTCTTTCCTCGGCGTTCGCGTCGGACCGGCAAACCACCTAAGCACGCCTTTGGTGCGCGTGGTAGGAGGGAACCCGGTGCGACGCCTACGACGAGGTAGGCGAGTAACCCCTCGATCCACGTGTCAACCCCGACAACCCCGCGAAAGTATGAAATTTTCTAAACTCAAAAAACTCCGTTTCAATGTTCGTGGCGAACCGGAAAACCGCCCCAAGCACGCCTTTGGTGCGCGTGGTGGGATGGGACCCCGGTGCGGCACCTACGGCGAGGCGGGGTCGCTCATAAGTACCCCCGAGCGGGGGGGGGAATATCAAAAATTGCTATCTTTTCATAAAATACTTTTTAAAACCCCATACACGCCTTTGTTGGCCGTGGTGGGAGAAAAATAAATAATACAACTGTCACGGTGTCTCACAAACACCAACCGTGCACGCCTTTGGTGGCGTGGCGGGTAGGCGGCCTCTTGGTTTTTTCCCCTTAACGGAGGAGACGCCGGAAGGCTGCCGAAATTTGGATTGAAAATCCAAGGACTTGGAACAATTTGGGACCTGGACTTGATTGAACTGAAAGGACTTGCAAGAACTATAATGAACTATAAAAGACTTGATTCAATTAAAAATTTAAGCTCAAATGAGCCAGCATGATTCGAACATTTGAACTCAAGCAAGAGTTTGAGTTGGACCACACGAGACATGGATATGAACTTGGACTTGCAAGGTGAACTTTGACATTGGACTCAAAACTTGTGGACATCGAACTTCAACTGAGCCTGAACTAAGTGAGCTCAAACCTTAAATGAACCATAAAAGGATTGAACTTCAACTGAAATTCAATCAAAATTGAACAAGAGAACTTGATTGAACAACAGGGGACTCGACGAACGAAGGAGGTTCATATAGAGCCTGAACTATACTTGAACTCAAGCATGAATTTGTGGACTTGGACTTGGATTCATATTTGCACAATAAAATGACTTATAAAATATTTGAACCTAAGTAAATTGAGATTTAATACAAACTTGGGCTTGCAACAAATGACTACAAGAACTCAAACTTGAATCAATCTTGGACATTATGGAACTTCAATCAAACTCAATCAAGAAGAACTTGATTTGGGCTCAGACTTGGGTTGAACTTAACAAGATTATTTGTGGACTTAAATCTTGAACTACAACAAGGCTTGGATTTGAATCTCATTTGACTCAAAAGAGTCATGATTCAAATCATTTGAACTCAAACTTGGAGCAAAACTTGAACTAAACAAACTCAAACTTGAGTTTGGACTTGATTTTGATGATGACCCAAAGAATTTCAAATGAACCATATGAGACCTAACTTGTATAGATTACAAGTGGTAAGCTCCAACTTAGATGCAAATGAACATATATAAGAGACTTGTGATTCCCACCTCCCATTCTAATCAATGTACTTGCAATTAAAATGTGAAGCTCTCAAATGAATGTGGAAGAATCTTCATCTAGATATCAATGAATGAACAAAGGTCTACAAAAGAGGTCAAAGAGCCTACAACAAATAAAGCTTCTTATGAATACATGTAGTGAAGGAGATAGTTGGCTTACAAGCATGAAAGAAGTGCAAGTGAATATAGTGGCTTGCAACCAATAATGATGGAAAGATTGTGAATACAATGATTTCCCTTCAACCAACATCGATGAGTCAAAAGGAAACTTTCATCCACTAGCAACGATCAAGACAAATTCACAGCTTAACTATAAGTAATGGCATGAAATCTCTGATGCATCTATAAACAAGATACAATACAAATGGCATACAAGTGATGAACATAAGTGAATAAAGGAGATCGACATACAACTAATGTAATGAATTGTGATGCATGCAGTAGATCTTGTAAAAGAAAAGTTTCTTACATTTGTAATGCATACAACAACTCTACTAGTGACATTAGAGGAGTGGCGATGAATATAATTGATGTGAAACAATATGCGATGAAACAAGAACTGCTTGGGGATTTTAATATAAGACTGTTAAAGCTTTGCTAGTTATAGAATTAATGCTTACCCAAGTTAGGTTTTCAGAATTATCAAGTCGAAATTAAGTAAGGCATGCGGTTACAACTAGATTATCGGGACAAGATCAAATTGACAACATAAAATTAGAGAGTAATGTTATGGGGAGGAACAATAATCCATAATTAACAAATAGAACTTTTCACCTTGGGTCTCTCACTCACTCTCTTGTTGGTGGCACTTTTAATGGAGGAAGATTGAGAGCAACCGAGCGATGCCACTAGGAGACAAATGGCGCACAAAGTGTAGTCCGTTGGAGTGGTAGCTGGTGGCGGGTAATCCATGGGATGACTAGTGAGCATCCAACGTCTTATCCATTCTTCCTTGATCTTCAAAGACGAAGCCGTGGTCGAAGTCGGGATCGGCCGTCCATGGATGTGGAGAACTCCCTTCTTGAGCCCCTTAAGCCGACCACTTGTTGAAGCAAAAGAGGAGAAGATGGGGGGAGTCGGCTATGGTGGGGGCTACGAGGCAAATGCAAGAAATCTCGATTATCCCCACGTTGATTTTCCACAAGATGAGATAATTCGAAAACTAGAACTCACAAAGAGATCTAGTCTTCTCCGGCGAACTAGAACTCACAAAGAGATCTAGTCTTCTCCGGCGAACTCACTAAGAGATCTTGGAGGGAGGAACTCACAAAGAGAACAAGTAGTAAATTTCATTTCATCAAAACTAAAAAACTATTACAAGAGAAGGGCCATATAAATAAGCCTCACAATGACAAAGAAAAACGAAAGACTAAAATGCCCATTGGGCTATAATAGCAACTAACCACACATAAGGGCAAAAATGGAAAAACATAAAAATCAAATAAACTACTACATAAAATGACTCAAAATAAACTCATGATCATAGCCGTCAATCTCCGACGTCTCCTGATGGTACACGTGTCGAAAATGCTGACGATGACCTCATCATTCTCCCCAGGTGGGAGAAAACTCGACCCCGTCGAGTAAGCATCTATCGAGCTCTCGTATCACTCTAGTAAGTCGGGGTCCACTCGCTGCAGCTCGTCACGATCAACCCATGTGTTCTCCGTTCCCGGTTTCCCTGCCCACTGAACTAGATACCTTTGTTTGACCATCATCTCTAGTGGAGATTTGAGTTCATCACTCAGCATTGTCTCAATCTTCTCTGTATTTGGTAAATTAGGCAAATTTGGGGGTGGAGTTAGGCTGGGGATCTCACCAGGTGGGTTCACACAAGGCTCATTATTTTGTGAAATAGGAGGTTTACACTCTGGACCTTCGAAGGTTGCAAGATCTTCGATGTTAATATAGGATTAATGTTAAAACCTTCAAGAAGGTCTAACACATAAGCATTACTATTTAAATCTTTTTACTGTTTATTTGAACGGTCCAACGCTTCTAGCATATAACTTTATAACGGTCCCTTGTGGGAACCGCTCCGGATGAATTCGAACCAATACAAAATTTCTAATATCAAATTCTTTGAACCGTCTCTTGAGATCAGCAGTAAGTTTATAATTGGCATTGCTTTGATTATTCTTTTATTAATGTCCTTACGCAGCTCTTGAAGATGATATGCCAATGTGGATGCAAGAGACTCGGTGTGCATGATGAATGACAAGAATCATGAGCTTACAAAATTAAAACATCAACAATTTAGAAAGACAACAAACTACAACACACACACATAACATACTAACTCACACAAACACGGTTAAAATAAACGTGGAAGAGTCTCTAAATGAGGGATCTAAAGTGTTCAGGTCTAAGGGAACTGGTTTAGGGGGAGCAATGAAGACATCCTTAGCTACCACGACACTTCGATAGGGAGTTTTAGTTAAGGTTGTAGGTTGTCTCCTAGGGTCAATTGTGTCATCTTGTAAATTCATCCCACTATGAGAGAGATTGTCCTTAACAGGGAGGGACAAGAACATAGTAGGCAAAACAAATGAATCAGGAACAAGATAAGATGATGGCTCCTGACTCGCAACCATAATGGAATAGCCAAACGAGTCACCAGCAGGTATGGGACTTAAGAAATTGGGTATGGTATCCATTACATAAGAGGGCACACCAGCTATATTGGTGATATGAAAGTGTGGGTTAAGATTCTCTCTAATATTAAAGTCGGTACGAGGAGTGGTGAGATAAGCCAGTCACGGAAGTCACATTCTTTAAAATGTAAATCTAGATGAGTGATTCCTAAAATAGACTCCAATAAAATAAGATGAGACCCATTATTCAAGTTAGGCTCAGAAATTTTCATAATCAAATCACTATCTTCCGAACTCATATTTCTATCATCAATAGGATCAGATTTGGGTATAACCTTAAAATTGACAGGCTCGGGGTTAGTTAACTTGGGACTCACATCAGGTAGTAAATTCAATTTAACCACTTCTGACTCGAGATCGTTATCATCAAGATTATCTAAAGTCAACTTAGTAGGGGTTACAGCTAAGTCAGGATCTTCCAAATTTAAATTCAATGTGTTCAAAGTCAGATTGGCTTCTTTCAAGATCACATTACTATCATCCAGGCATACTTTGTCCAAAGGCTTACCCTCGAGGAGACTAGGATCGGGGTGGCCTGAGGTGTCGACGTTTAAATGTTCAAATTTTCCTAGCTCAGGATTTAAGTCATGCGGGGAGTCTGATTCAATCACTGTTGTTTCATCCTCAAAGAATTCTTCGTCATTATTGATATCATTAGCATCCACGAAATGGATGCACTCAGTCTCAGGTTCAGGGGACCTCTTCTTTTTACTGCATTCCTTTATTACAATCATACCTGCAGGGTCAAGGAATGGGGAGTCTAAAGGTTGACTGGGATGTTTAGAAGTAGGTCCAAGTGGGGAGTCATAAGAGATTGGTCTAATAGAAGGCCCAGTAGAGGGTTGGCCACTATGGTTAGGTAAAGACCTATAGGGTGGGGCAGCAACCCTGATGTTACTAACAGATGGGTGACCATAAGTAGGGGAAAGGTATTTTAATCCAAGTTCTCGTCTCATGTTTTTCCAATCGGAGGTAGGGTATTCGCCACGAGACTCTTTATGATCCTCTAACCTCATCCAAAATTGTAGAACACTACCGCTCAGGTGTGACCTAGCAATGCTAAACTGGCGAGAATTAGGGATTTCATGTGATTCAAAATAGTCCTCTAATTGTCTAACCCATTCCCTAAAGTAGTAAGGGTCCGAGGAACCATCAAAGGTGGGTAGACGGTAATGTGGTTCAAAGTGAGTTCGTTGTGGCTTAAACTCGGGTCTAGGTTGAAAAGCAGAGGGGGACACATAATTCAAGTGGGGATAGTCAACAGGTTTCTCCGTCATAATTCTAGTCATATTGCCCACTAGGTTAACGATGTCATCTAAACTCTTTTGGAGTCTTATTTGGTCCATTGAGAAGCGCTAAGTGATTCCTAAAGAAGATTGGGTGTATGTGATAATACTCTACGAGGAGGAAACATAATTATGACTTGCTATAAGGTGCAGGAAAATAATTGGCAGCAAGCTACAAAGGTGGTTTAAGAAATCTAGGCAGTTAGGAAGGTGGTAAAGTCAAGGACAGCACCTAAACTCGAAGAAAACAAGCTTCTAACGCCTCTAAACGGTGCATTTTTTTAGTGGACAGCAAACTACAGCAGTGGGAGAAGTTATCTGAGCATTTAGGTCAACTCCTAGGGTGAGGATAACACTTATGACTAAGTTAAACACACTAGAAAACCCTCTAAATGATGCAGGAAATGAAGGACAGCAATCTACCATAAGGACCTAGGTTGCCCAAGTGTTACGTGTGGGTTGTAGAGCGTGGACAGCACATAACAAGGGTTTACGGGCACCTAAAAGTCACTAAACAGTGCAGGAAAAGTTCTGGACAGTAAGGGTTTTAAGTGTAGCAAGTAACTTAGGTGAAGCGGTGGGTGGTAAGTGACCAAAATAACACTTAGGTAAAGTAGACATGCATGCTCACAATGAAAATAAAATGCAGAATTTACTGGACAGCAAAGTAAAACCACCAAATCAGCTACCTAAATGGTGATATGCATGCAAACGACTAATGACAAGGTAAACTAGACTCCTAGGATGCATCTAGCAAAAACAAAGCATGCTAGCCATGCTCTGATACCAAGATGATGTGAAACAATATGCGATGAAACAAGAACTGCTTGGGGATTTTAATATAAGACTGTTAAAGCTTTGCTAGTTATAGAATTAATGCTTACCCAAGTTAGGTTTTCGGAATTATCAAGTCGAAATTAAGTAAGGCATGCGGTTACAACTAGATTATCGGGACAAGATCAAATTGAAAACATAAAATTAGAGAGTAATGTTATGGGGAGGAACAATAATCCAAAATTAACAAATAGAACTTTTCACCTTGGGTCTCTCACTCACTCTCTTGTTGGTGACACTTTTAATGGAGGAAGATTGAGAGCAACCGAGCGATGCCACTAGGAGACAAATGGCGCACAAAGTGTAGTCCGTTGGAGTGGTAGCCGGTGGCGGGTAATCCATGGGATGACTAGTGAGCATCCAACGTCTTATCCATTCTTCCTTGATCTTCAAAGACGAAACCGTGGTCGAAGTCGGGATCGGCCGTCCATGGATGTGGAGAACTCTCTTCTTGAGCCCCTTAAGCCGACCACTTGTTGAAGCAAAAGAGGAGAAGATGGGGGGAGTCGGCTATGGTGGGGGCTACGAGGCAAATGCAAGAAATCTCAATTGTCTCCACGTTGATTTTCCACAAGATGAGATAATTCGAAAACTAGAACTCACAAAGAGATCTATTCTCTGGCGAACTAGAACTCACAAAGAGATCTAGTCTTCTCCGGCGAACTCACTAAGAGATCTTGGAGGGAGGAACTCACAAAGAGAACAAGTAGTAAATTTCATTTCATCAAAACTAAAAAACTATTACAAGAGAAGGGCCATATAAATAAGCCTCACAATGACAAAGAAAAACGAAAGACTAAAATGCCCCTTGGGCTATAATAGCAACTAACCACACATAAGGGCAAAAATGGAAAAACCTAAAAATCAAATAAACTACTACATAAAATGACTCAAAATAAACTCATGATCATAGCCGTCAATCTCCGACGTCTCCTGATGGTACACGTGTCGAAAATGCTGACGATGACCTCATCAATAATACTCCTACAATTAATGTCAATCTACTCATGGGAGGATACAATAGTTCTCTACAAATGATGACTGCCAGCATTGCATGAAAAGATTGCCGACGAATGCAGTTCGACCAACATTCAATAACATTATGCAAGCAAATGTATTAGTCTCCTACAGAAATGGGAGGATCGATGTGCAGCAAATATACACATATGAAAGAATGAGAATCAACAACCACTTAATATCAGTCGAAAAGCACCAGCTCCCCACAAGTAGAAGCTGACAATATGTAACAAAAGGCAGATTCCTATGAGTTGTTGTAGGAAGCCTATTATATACTTAATGTGTCGCCTACAAGAATGATGCAATGAAACTGTAGATAACGACATCTATTAGAAAAGGCAGGAGATTAGTTAGTGCACTACGAGCCACCTACAGAAAATCAACAAATAGTGCACAACAGTCTACCTGTAAGAAGCATCGAACAATTCTATCCAGAAGCTACTATTTTACGCCACCGGATCTGCAACCTCCGTACAAGCAGACAGAAGGCGTCTATTCCAAGAATACCCCCGCACGTGCACTATAAATTGTATACACATAGGTACACTAAAGGGGAAAACACAATCTCAACCTACATGGGCCCCGGCGAGCGTGTTATTGGTACACACGTGACGTCTAGGGATGATGCGCGAGTTGACAATTGAATTCAGGTTCGAAACCGATCCTTCTATACAGGTTAATAGAAGTCGACAGGGTTCGAACCATTAAACAAATATGTGGCCGTGGCGATCAGAATATTTGTTTCAATACATTCATATTAGGCCTTTAAAGCCTAAAATCAAAAGAATTCACTAATAAAGGGCACGAAGCCTACGAGAAACCCGATCCTCGGTTAACAGCTCTGCCGAGTCGACAAGTTTCAATCTATAAAAAGAAATGACCCCGAACAACCCCGATGATGGCCGTGTTAAATGCAGATCTCAACCGGAGGGGTTCCCAAATACTTTCAAATGTCTCTCAAATATCCAAAGTCAATTTCAAATATTCCAAAGCTCCACCCAAAATACCCATAAAAATCCAAAATCCGAAAACTCCACAAAAAATTCCAAAAGTCTAAAATATTTAAAAATTGAAATAAATCCATCAAAAACTTAAAGCAAAATCCATCCATCCTCCGCAACAGTCTGTCGGGGTGGACAAATTCAAAAAAAAACTATAGCTCACAAATAGCCAAATGCCTAGTCGAAAATATCACTAGGATTCATTCTCAAACAATCTCTTGCCAGTAAGGGCGTGGTACGTGTTCTCTAACCGGCAGTTTCGCCGCCAAATGGCACTGCAGGTAAACAGTTATGACCCGGGGCCCTCTGAACCGAGTGGTTTTGCCGCCAAATGGCACCACAGATAGTGGTTATGCCAAGAGCCAATACGCTCCTTAATGGCGTTAAATCCTTGAGAAATGAATCAATAAGATATGATCGATAGGGCACAAAGCCCTCTGACAGCTAAGGTGGATTCAAATTTGTCCCCTTAGACAAACATCCAACCCCGGTCTACAAGGTCCCCTTGGACGAAGCAACCCATGGCTGCCGACAAGGATCCTTCTGTCAGGTTAGGTCGACTACCTCCTCTGACTAAGTAGACCAGGGACCACGATGGCCCGGGACGACGGAACCATGGGATCTTGATCAGGCCCATCATCCATTCCCCCACCATCCGCTTTAAGTGCTAGATTGTTAAATTTCTATTTTTAAATATAAAATTTTCCCAAATATCTCAATCCAAATCTTCAAATCTTCCAAACCCAACTCTTCAATTTCCAACCATTTTCCAACATCCGAAACCTATGCTGCTACTATATGCCAGATACACGTATTCCCTATACGTATCAGATTGACGACTAGTCTTAATCGAAAGTTCTCTCTCGTTATCAGGAGGGGTAATTAACTATAGGGGCTTGCGCCTATAGGAAACCAGAACTCATATCATAAAGTCCTCACAAAATGAGGGCGAAATCTCTAGGTAGTGTCTTATCTACAAACTCATCTGCCTTCCAAAATTTACCACGGAACTTAGTTCGTTAAATCTCCCTCGCCGAATAAGAAAAGCGAGTGGAGGCCGAGGCCGAATTTTCGGAGCCCACAATGGCGGACCTTCTCCACTTGCTCACGGCTTGTTCTCTCATCTCCCCTCTTTGTCTTTCTTCCTCACTCCCACCATGCATGGCGGACCCCGAATTTGAATGGGGACTTGTGTTCGACGCCCACGGTAATCTCGACATCCTACAATCGTCATTCTTCGAGCGGGATTTGACTCCGACGACGACACCGTTGGAGCTTACTTGGATCGGATCCTCCCCACTCTCGTGCACGTCATCAACAGACAAAGTCCAGACTACGAGTGGACCATCGACGGCCGACCTTCCACGCCACCTCCACATACTACGCCTTCCTCTCCATCACTGCAGATCGCCGGCATCGTCTACCTCGGAGTGGTCTCATCCCTTGTGTGGTTCTTCTTCCTCCGACAACCCTAGACATAGAAGAGTGAGCTTAAGCCTCAAGGTGAGACGATGGCTTTGTTAACCGCATGATTCTAGTTGGCTTTTCATTGTCATTACTTTTAATTGACGTTGTTATTTTATCGATCTTGCTAATTTAGTTGTAACAACTTGCCTAGACTTGGTTAAAATCTAAGATCTTTTTTGAAGTATCAATTGTGAGAAGCATCAAGATTGTACTATCATTACTTTAACGAACTTTTATTAATTTTCTAATATTCAATTCCTAATTTCACATCATCTTGGTATCAGAGCATGGCTAGCATGCTTTGCTTGTGCTAGGTGCATCCTAGGAGTCTAGTTTATCTTGTCATTAGTTGTTTGCATACATAACACCATTTAGATAGTTTATTTTGTTGTTTTACTTTGCTGTCCAGTAATTTCCTGCATGTTCTTTTCATTGTAAACAAGCATATTTACTTTACCTAAGTGTTGTCCTTGTCACTCGCCACCCACCCAATCACCTAGGTCACTTGCCACCCTAGAAAACCTTGCTGTCCAGAAATTTCCTGCATCGTTTAGTGACATTTAGGTGACCTAAGACCTTTGTTAAGTTGCTGTCCACACGCTACAGCCCATCCAAAACACTTAGGTTACTTAACCCTTTGCTGAAGTTGCTGTCCACTTTATTCCTGCACCTATTAGCATCCGTTTGGGAGAGTTTTAGGTAGCATTCACTTGCTGCCCGCCTATCCTTAACCTTCCCTTGTGTCCTCTAACACCCAATCATGGATCCGGAACACATCCAAGCCACTCTAGACCTCATAGTGGGCCAATTGGGAACTGTTACGCAGCAAATCCGCAACACTCAGACGAACTTAGCAGACTTTAGGCGACAAACCAGTGATCGTTTAGATAACATAGAGCGTATTGGGAATCCCGCTATCTATACACCTTCAAGACCTAACTCACCTTGGTGAGGATAACGAAGCAGATCATGGCCATCCACGAGACCATTACCGTCATAACCCGAGGCCCCACCAAGACCCCATAGGAGACGAGAACCCTTGGAGAGACAACGATGCTCAATTGTTGAAAAACATTAGGATTGATGCCCCGACGTATGATGGAACCCTTGACCCCCAAGTTTTCTTGGATTGGCTTAAATCCATGGATAGTTATTTCAAGTGGTACGACATCTCGGAAGCTAGGAAGGTTAGGTTTGCAGAGATAAAACTCACTGGTCGAGCCAACTGATACTGGACCAATTTGGAGAATATGCGCGAGGCCCGAGGCGAACATCCTATTACATATTGGAGAACTATGAAGCAAGAATTTATGAGAAAATACCCTAAGCTCCTTGATAAGTGGAATAGACTGACCCAGGGGAGCAAGCCCGTCAAAGACTACATCTCGGCCTTCGACAATTTCTTAATTCGTTGCAATGGCAAGGAGTCGGCTACCCCAACTCAAATCCTGTCCATGTTTAGAGCTGGCCTTAGGGAACATCTTCAAACTGAACTTTTTGCTAGAGGAGTAGACTCGTTAGAAGCAACCTGCAGCCTAGTTCTCGACCTCGAGGAGTCTAAGACCCATTCCCAATCGAGAAATTTTGACTCCCGCTCAACTTCTTATAGGACCTCATATGGACAACCCCAAAACCGACCCTCGGGTTCTACGGCGAGCCGACCCACTGCTAGTTTGGCCCCACCTCGCACGGACCTTAAAGGTAAAGCCCCCGAACGTGACACTTCCAAGCCCACTTCAGGAACCAAGTGTTGTAGGTGTCATGGGTATAGACACACTATTTCGCAATGTTCTAGCCCCTACAAGGTCAGCATAATTGAAGAAGTGGACGACGATAAGGATGAACCTAAAACTGATTTGATTCACCATGTTGACGAGGAAGAAGACTCTTTCATTGAGGACAAACCCGTTACCCTTCAAGTTGTTAGATGTGTGTTGTCCCAACCAAAGCTAAGTGATGATTGGCGAAGAACCTCCATTTTTCATACCTTTATTAAGATTGGAGAAAAGAGCTGCAAGCTATGATGCACCGACACTTCTCCTGAAAGAGGTGTGCAGTGTCCGACACCGTGTCCGACACAACACTCGTCCGACACTCCTCCGACACGTGTCGGACACACCGAATACGTGTCCGGCTAAAAAATATTAAATGCAAATTGGACACGCGTGTCCGACACGTGTATCTTAAATATTTTATAAAATTTTTTAAATATAATTTATTGTATTTTGCAGGATTTAAACTAAATTTCTTACTTTCTATCCACAACACCAAATAAACGTCCGCACTTAATACCCAATCATCGAATATTCTCATTTTCATTTCTTTTTGGCAGTGAATGTATTTTCATCTCCTCTCTCGGTGACTGATAAATGGCATCAACGTCTGTCTCTCAATACCTGAAATATTAATTGTTGTTTTTTGAAACTTACAAAAAAAAAAGCTAATGTACATGCTCGATACCGCTAGGTACATGCTCGGTACCGCTAGTTATCGCTAGGTATCGCTCAATACATGCTCGGTACCGCTCGGTACATTCTCGGTACCACTCGGTATCTTTCCATACGAATAACTTAAGAACTTTAAAAACAAACAGAACTTCAAAATTACTCTTATCCTGGCAGATCGAACCCCGCCAGAGGGCAGCTAAATGATTTTTTGCTTATATTTTTATAGTTATACTAGATCTTTTGTACAAAACAACTTTATGTTATAAGCTAAACAAGTTATCATGAAATTGATTTATTATTGCTTGTCATTTTTAAAATAATGTCACCTTAATTTTTATATATTATATTAAAAAATTATTATGCCGCCGTGTCCACGCCGCACCCGTGTCCTATATTTTTAAAAAATGTCATGTCCGTGTCGTGTCGTGTCGACGTGTCCATGTCAGTGCATCATAGGCTGCAAGGTTATCGTCGACAGTGGAAGTTGTCTCAACGCAGTCTCTTCGGCTATGGTTTTCAAACTTAACCTCAAAATGACCCCTCACCCAAATCCGTATAAGGTTTCTTGGATCAATTCGACTACCATAAAAATTAAGGATCGGAGCCGTATTCCTATAAAATTTGTGGGATATCAGGAAAAGATTTAGTGTGATGTTTTGACCATGGACGTAGGTCAAATTATCCTTGATCGCCCTTGGTTATTTGACAATGACGTTCATATTTATGGGAGAACGAACACCTGCGTGTTCGAATATAACGGGAAGAAAATCAAGTTAATACCTTCTCAACCTAAGCCCCCTAAGACGGAATCCAAGCCTACCCCTACCAAACAAAACAAAGGGCTACACCTCCTGACTGCCAAGGAAGTAGAAGATGAGATTAATCAAGGGACCACCATGTATGCCCTCGTGGCTCGGGAGACCAAAGAAGTAGGTGAGCCAATTCCTGAAGAGGTCCTCCCACTCCTTAAAACCTTTTCGGACATTTTTCCTGAGGATTTACCTAACCAATTGCCCCCTCTGCGGGACATACAACACGCGATAGATTTGGTACCTGGAGCATCCCTACTCAACCTTCCTCACTACCGTATGAACCCAACTGAACATGCTGAACTGAAGAAACAAGTTGAAGAACTCCTGCAACGAGGATTCATAAAGGAGAGCCATAGCCCTTGTGCGGTCCCTGCACTTCTGATTCCCAAGAAGGATGGCTCATGGCGGATGTGTGTTGATAGCCACGCTATCAACAAGATTACTGTCAAATATAGGTTTCATATTCCCCGGCTAGATGACATGTTGGACATGATGACAGAAGCAACCCTCTTTTCCAAGATAGATCTTAAGAGTGGTTACCATTAGATTAGAATCCGTCTAGGAGACGAGTGGAAAACGACGTTCAAAACTAAAGATGGACTTTATGAGTGGACTGTTATGCCGTTTGGTCTAAGTAACGCCCCAAGTACTTTTATGAGAGTCATGACTCAAGTTCTCAGACCTTCTAGGGAAATTCGTAGTAGTTTACTTTGATGACATATTAATCTATAGTACTTCGGTGGATCAACATCTCAACCATATCACACAAAGTTCGTGAAGTTTAGAGGAAAGAACAGCTGTTTGCTAATCCTGTCAAATGTAAGTTCCTCACTGATAGTGTGACCTTCCTTGGATTCATCATATCAACTCAAGGAATATCTGCAGACCCAGAAAAGGTGTGAGCTATAAATGAGTGGCCAGAACCTAAGAACATTAGGGATGTTAGGAGTTTTCATGGATTGGCTACTTTTTATCGGAGGTTTATTCGAAATTTCAACACCATTGTAGCTCCTATAACGGATTGTCTTAAGAAAGGAGAAATTCATTGGACGACAACCGCCACCAAGGCTTTTGAGTATATTAAGAGGAAAATGGTAGAAGCTATTGTTATGCGTCTCCCTGATTTTTCTAAAGTTTTTGAAGTAACCTGCGACGCATCAGGTATTGGAATAGGATGAGTCTTTTCACAAGAAGGACATCCTGTGGCATATTTTAGTGAGAAATTAAATGACATTCGTCAAAGGTACTCTACCTACGACAAGGAATTCTATGCAATCATTCAGTCCCTTAGATATTGGAGACACTACTTGCTCCCCCAGGAACTTGTGATATTTTCGGATCATGAAGCTTTGCGATACATTAATTCACAGAAGAAGTTGAATGCCCGTCATGGTCGTTGGGCCGAATTCCTCCAAGAATACTCTTACACTATTAGGCATAAGGCCGGAGCTGAGAATAAAGCAGCTGATGCTTTGAGTTGTAGGGTAATGGTCACTAGAGAGATGAGGACGGAGATTGTTGGATTCAAACGCATCAAGGATGACTATAAAGAATGCCCTGATTTTAAAGAAACATATTCTTCACTGATGACTGGAGATAAACAAGTTGTGGATGATTTCTTGTTGGAAAACGGATATTTATTTAAGTCTCAGAAGTTGTATATTCCCAACACTTCTCTCCGTGAATTTCTCGTGGGAACTACACGCGGGAGGCTTAGCTGGACATTTTGGGCAGACCAAGACCATTGCAGCAGTTGAGTATAGATTTTTCTGGCCCAGCCTTAAGCAAGACGTTAGTAGATTGATGAAACATTGTCATACCTGCCAACTAGCTAAACAGAGGAAGCAGAACACTGGCCTCTACACCCCACTTCCCGTCCCAAACTACCCTTGGCAAGATATTAGTATGGACTTTGTTTTAGAACTACCCAAAACCGTTAGGAAGCACGATTCTATCTGTGTAGTATTAGATCGCTTCTCTAAGATGGCCCACTTCCTCCCTTGTGCTAAAACATTCGATGCCTCTAGGATTGCCAAGTTATACTTTGATGAGATTGTTCGACTTCATGGACTCCCAAAAACAATAGTGTCAGATCGAGATGTGAAATTCACGAGCTATTTCTGGAAAACTTTATGGATTAAGATGGGTATTAAGCTGCAATTCTCCACCGCCTTTCACCCACAAACGGATGGTCAAACGGAAGTTGTTAATAGGAGCCTTGGGAACCTTCTTAGGACTTAAGTAAGTGAACACATTAGAGATTGGGATTCTAAACTGCCCATTGCCGAATTTGCTTATAATAATTCTGTCAATCGGACCACCCGCATGAGTCCAGTTGAGATTGCTTACGGATACCAACCTAGGCAACTGATAGATCTACTCCCCATGAGTCCTAAGCATAGAGTGTCAGAGTCTGCATCCGCATTTGCATCTCATATCCAGGAATTGCATCAAGAGATTAATAAAAAAATTGTACAAAGTAATGAAAAATACAAACTTAATGCTGATCTTAAGCGACGCTTCAAGGAGTTCGAAGTTGGAGACTATGTCATGGTTCGGATTCATCTGGAACGGTTCCCACTAGGGGCCGTTAAGAAATTGCATGCTAAAAGCGCAGGTCCCTTTAAAATAACTTCTAAAATAAACGGTAATGCCTATGTTTTGGACCTTCCAGAAGGTTTCAACATGAATCCCATGTTTAAGATTGAGGATCTAGTAGCCTTTGATGGCCCTGATTTTAACCCTGAAAATCTACTAAATATTGAGCCTTGTGAGTCCATACCCAGTGAGATCCCAAGCCTACCCCCATTCCCCAAAATTCCTACTCTACCTAATACAGAGAAGATTGAAACCATACTCAGTGATGAGATCATTTCCACCAGGGATGGCAGTCATCAAAGATACTTAGTTCGTTGGAGAGGGAAGCCGGAGACGGAGTATACATAGCTGGAGCATGATGAGATACAGAGACTGGACCCCGACCTTCTGGAGCTGTACGAGAGTTCTCAGGACCCTTGCTCGACAGCATCGAGCTTCCTCCCACCCGGGGAGAATAATAGGAACATCAGATTTTGACACGTGTACCATCGTCGGAGACGCAGATTGACGGCTACGATCCAGAGTCTTTATTTCTGAGTTATTTGCATCTTATGTTATGAGTGTAATTTCCTTTGTTTTCCTAATTCGCCCCTAAGGGCATGGTTTCACTTATGTAGCCCTGAGGGCATTTATGTCATTTCAGTTATGTTTATTTTGACCTCCCAATATGAGGCGTGATGCATTGTAATAGGTTTAATTTTGAATGAACGAAAATTTACATTTCATGTTCTCTTTGTGAGTGCATATCTCCTCGATTTCTTAGTGAGTTCGTAGGAGAACTAGATCTCTTTGTGAGTTCTAGGTCTTCTTGTTCTTCTCATTTTTTTTGTTATTTCTCTTGATCACTTCGTCGCCGTGGAGATTTGGATTGAAGCAACTGTGGAGAGTGGAATTCACGTTTGAATCCCAAGATTTCCCCTGCCGCCGCCCCTCCCTGGCTTGCCCAGGCCGCCGGCCTGCAGCCCCCTCCCGCCGACCAGTAGCCACCGCCCAGCCCCCATGCCGCCGCCTCCTTCCCCTAATCCCCTCTTGTGAATTTTGAATTTCCCCTCCCCCATAATTGCTTTCCTAATCAAGCTCTAGCAAATTTGTAAAGTAAATTAAGAGGAGCTACATTTGATTTGAAATTCAAATTTCAATTCCCTCCTCTTTTCATACTAGTTTGGGAGTTAATATAGTTAATTCTGAAATTAAAATCAGAATTTTAATTATATTAATTTAATCATATGTGGTCCCCACCAACTCAAAACCTAAAGCCACATCACCCCCTTTACATGGCCGGCCCCCTCTCTCTCAATCTCCCCTATTAATTTTCTTAATTGCACCTTTAATTCCTTCCCTCCAAATCTTAATTTCAAATTCAAAATTCTGAAATTGAAATTAAGAACTCCCCAATTTCGGAAATCTGAATTAAATTTCAGATTTTAAGTTTTTCCCCCATAGCTCCACCCGCCCCTATCCCCTCTCCAACCCGTGACCCTCCTCCCTCCACTTGCTCACGGCTTGTTCTCTCATCTCCCCTCTTTGTCTTTCTTCCTCACTCCCACCATGCATGGCGGACCCCGAATTTCAATGGGGACTTGTGTTCGACGCCCACGGTAATCTCGACATCCTATAATCGCCATTCTTTGATGCGGGATTTGACTCCGACGACGACAGCATTGGAGCTTACTTGGATCGAATCTTCCCCACCCTCATGCACGTCATCGACAGACAAAGTCCAGACTACGAGTGGACCATCGACGGCCGACCTTCCACGCCACCTCCACATCCTACGCCTTCCTCTCCATCACTACGGATCGCCGGCATCGTCTACCTCGGAGTGGTCTCATCCCTTGTGTGGTTCTTCTTCCTCCGACAACCCTAGACATAGAAGAGTGAGCTTAAGCCTCAAGATGAGACGATTGCTTTGTTAACCGTCGGATTCTAGTTGGCTTTTCATTGTCATTACTTTTAATTGACGTCGTTATTTTATCGATCTTGCTAATTTAGTTGTAACAACTTGCTTAGACTTGGTTAAAATCTAAGATCTTTTTTGAAGTATCAATTGTGAGAAGCATCAAGATTGTACTATCATTATTTTAACGAACTTTTATTAATTTTCTAATATTCAATTCCTGGTTTCACATCAATTTTTGTTTTGATCTGTCAACTCCCTAACATACAAGTAGCAAAAAGCCAAACATATGAAGATCAACATTACATCCCACATCATCATCTTTTTCCTCATATCCAATGGACTGTGGTTTTGACATAAAAGATTGACACTTTTAAATTTTAGTGTGCCCCAAAACATCATTGCTTATTGATGCACGTCATGGAAAAACAGAGATACCTGAAATGTTTGCTTTCTTCTAACCGATGAGACTCAAATGAGGGTGACAAAATTTAGCCCATCTCCAATAACCGGAGTAATGTTCTAGGCATGTCAAAGGCATCAAAATTATGAAACGACTATGCTGATCCCCTGCCCAATAATATAAGCAATCTTTGAGTTTCAGCCCAACAAAATCGTTCGTGTAAAAGAAATCTCTTCCTGAACCAGATCAAAGATTAACATATAGAGGCAAAATTTTGTTTGGATCAAAATTTGCAAGTGAAGAGGTCTTCAAACTCTGGCCAGAACAAAAATAAATGGTGCAGAGGGTGGTCTTAATTCCCAGTAGAATCAAACACCATTGGTCATGAGTCATCAGACTAATTAGATCAAAGACTAATGACCTTTTCACTAATTGAATCTAAATTAAAAAATTATTCAAATATTTTACTCATGCATTTGTGTGTGAAGGAGATACCAAGTGTGAAGTTGGAATGTGGAGAGTTGATTCCAAGAGTGAGAATGTGGAGCAAATCAAAGGCTGCAGGGATTACAGGCTGAGGAGATCAACAAAGGGATGTGGCCAAAGTGTTTGTCAATTGTGTGGGACAACTCGAATGATGAAGGCACGGTGGGAGGTGGTTCATGCAGAAAAATCAAGCAAATGTAGCTTGAAGTGGCATTAACCCGATCGGAGTCTGAACACCTAACTACAGTGACTCAATAAGGTTGGGAAAGGAAAAGTTGAGCGTCCCATGAGGAAAGATTTCAAGGAGAGGAAGCAAAATTTCATGGGTAAGGAGAATGTAGGGAACAAGAGCAAAATGAGGGTGAAGCCTGACGTGTACGATCGAAGAGGGTGTGTGACCTGTGATGTAGAGGAGCTACACCGTGAATGATATATCCTTTTTTTATAAACAAATACAAATTTTATCCCAAAGCAATAAGTATAAACATTAAATATCAACCTTAAGCAAACACAAAATTAAAAGATAATACAAAAGATAAGCTATTGCACCATAATCACAAGCAAATCATTATAGTTCTACAGATCAATAACAATATTTAAAGAAGAAATTTGCATACCATAAAACATGCTACAAATGTTCTTCCGAAGCATGTAATAGAGGTTTCGAAATGAATCCTCCCAATCTTGTTGTCTTCTTAATAAAAAATCTTCTTCTACATCACAAAAAATATTTTACATATCTTTATAGCAACTTAACCAGAAAGACAAAAAAGCTCCAAGTGACGTGAAAACCTCCTTTTGTAGAAGATAAAGTCATTGCAATAACTATGGAGGAAGGCAATGAAGATTGTGGGAATGCCCAAGAATGTATAGCTTTAGAAAACATGACTTCAGCAGTTGTACTATGTCCTGATGTACAGGCAGATTGTTGATCCATGTTGGAAACATATTTAGAAGCATGCTGCTCAATTTCAAAAAAAGAAGGCGTTGCATTTACCCTGTGACACCTAAAAAGAGATTGGCAGTTAGATGAGAAAATCCATTAAGATTTCTACAATAAGATGGAAAATGAAAAAACAGTTGAGGGGCAATATTAGTAATACCAAATTCGTTATTTTGAAGGAAAAGGAAGCTCAAGCAAAACTACAATAAGAAAAAATGTTTATTTATGATCATTTCTAAAGAGTACTTTAAACAAAAGATAATATAAAACGTCATATAGTCGCATTTCTAATCATACTGTGAAATTAAGTTGAATGATCATATCTGATGCAGGATATTTTAGGGCCCAGGTCTTCTAATGTAAAATAATATAAAAATTAAAGCTTAATTAAATAAAAAGATGGATGACGCTTATTTGATAGATTTTCTAGAAAATGTGCATATAATTTAATGCAAACAATGCAAGAATAAACAAATAAATCTCACAAAGAAGAAAACTACCTGACAACAACAACAACAACAACATCATCAAGCCTTTATCCCACAACGTGGGGTCGCCTACATGAATCCTTTTTCTCCATTGTGTCCTATTAAAAGTCAAATTCTCATTTAAATCTAATAAAGAAAGGTCATTCCTAATAATTTCTAACCAAGTCTTTTTAGGTCTACCCCTACCTTTCTTAACATAAGTCAAATCTAATAGACTAATACCTCTACTCTCCTAACCAGGTCATCGGAAGGCCGCCGTTTTATGTGACCAAACCATCTAAGGCGACTCTCTCTAATCTTATCTTCTACTGGAGCTACTCCAACCTTTTCACGTATATGCTCATTTCGTATCCTATCTCTAAGGGTAAAGCAACTCATCCACCTGAGCATCTTCATCTCTGCCACACTTAACTTAGTATTATGCTTCTCTTTTAATAGCCAACATTCGGCACCATAAAGCATTGCAGGCCTCACTACCATCTTATAGAATTTTCCCTTAAGTTTGAGGGATACATTTCTATCACATAACAAGCCCGATGCATTCCTCCACTTCAACCATCCAACTTGAATTCTACTGATAATATCCCCATCTATTTCACCATCACTCTGAACAATAGATCCAAGATATCTAAAACATGTACTCTTATTAATGACTTGATCGCCCAAAGTCACAATCCCCACACTAGGTCTATTACTACTAAAATTACACTCCAGATATTCCGTTTTAGATCTACTCAAGCGAAAACCTTTAGACTCTAAGGTTGACCTCCATAATTCAAGTTTACCTTCAACTCCCTCTCTAGTCTTATCAACAAGAAGAATATCATCAGCAAAAAGCATACACCAAAGTACATCCTCTTGCAAATGTCTAGTGAGAACATCCATGACTAAAGCAAAAAAATATGGGCTTAAGGCTGATCCTTGATGTAACCCAACCGAAATAGGGAAATACTTGGTCAATCCACCTTGTGTTTGAACACAAGTAATAGCTCCTGCATACATATCTTTAATGATTTGAATATAAGCATTATTGACTCCTTTCTGTTCAAGAACTCTCCATAGCACTTCTCTTGGAACTTTATCATATGCTTTTTCTAAATCAATAAATATCATATGTAGATCCTCCTTATTTTCTCTATATTTCTCCATCAAACCTCTTAATAAATGTATGGCCTCCATAGTCGACCTACCAGGCATGAATCCATATTGATTTTGAGAAACATTAGTATCACGCCGCAACCTATGCTCCATAACTCGCTCCCATAGTTTTAAAGTATGACACATTAACTTAATACCTCTATAATTCGCACAATCTTGTGCATCACCTTTATTCTTAAAAATAGGAATTAACACGCTCATTCTTCACTCATCTGGCTTCCTTTTAGTCTTCAAAATAGTATTAAAAAGTTTAGTAAGCCATGAAATTCCTTCATCTCCTAAGCATTTCCACACCTCTAATGGAATATCATCAGGTCCAACAGCTTTTCCACCCTTCATTTTCTTTAAAGCCTCTCTAACTTCAGTTTTACTAATACGCCGATAAAAACAGAAATCTTTCTTTTCATTTAGGGTGCTAAGGTCACTATAGTCAATCTTATTTTCACAATCTTCATTAAAACGTTTAGCAAAATATCTCATCCATCTTTGTTGAATATCATCTTCTAAGAAAAGTATTTTTTGAACTTCATCTTTAATACACTTCACTTGAAGTGAATCCTTATTACTCCTATCTCTTTGTTTGGCTAACTTATACATATATCTTTCTCCCTCTTTAGTATCTAATTTATTATATAAATCACTAAAAGCTAATGTCTTTGCATCGCATATTGCTTTCTTAGCATCCTTACGAGCCACTTTATATATTTCCCAATTATCAGAATTTTTAAAATTAAACCAATTTTTATAACAAAGCTTCTTATTTTTAATCATTTCTTGCACATTAGGATTCCACCACCAACTATTTTTACTATTACGAGATTTTCCATTTGATACTCCAAGGACATCTTTTGCAATATTCTTAATATCACTAGCCACTTTTTCCCACATAATATTAGCATCCTCATGCACAGACAAAATCTTAAGATCTAAAATCTTATTTCCAAAAATATTTTTGTTAATAATCTTTAAATGCCCCCACCTAATCCTAGAAAATTGTTTTATTATATTTTTTATTTTATGCCCCTTTATCTTAAAGTCCAAAACTAATAATCGATGTTGGGTACATAAATTTTCACTCGAAATAACTTTACAATCTTTGCAATCTAAATGATTTAATTTTCTAATAAGAAAATAGTCAATCTGGGTTGTACTATATCCATTTTTATAAGTGATGAGATGCTCATTCCTTTTCTTAAATAAGGTATTAGCAATTGAAAAATCATAAGCTAAACAAAAATTCAATATGATCTTGCTACCTTCATTCGTCGTTCCAAATCTATAGCCACCATGAATGCTTTTAAAATCATCTACATCTCTACCAATATGTCCATTTAAATCTCCTCCAATAAAAACTCTTTCTTTAAGAGGTATATTTTGTAATAATTCTTCTAAGTCATTCCAAAAATTTAATTTAGAACTCATATCCAAACTTGATGAGCATAAGCACTTATAATATTAACAATCTTATCATCAACAACAATCTTTAAAGCTATAATTCTATCTTCAATCCTATTAATTTTTATAACATTATCCTTTAAACTCTTATCTATAATAACACCTACACCATTTCTAGTACGACTCCTACCCGAATACCAAAGTTTAAATCCTAAACTATCAATTTCCTTAGCCTTCTCTCCAACCCATTTAGTATCCTGAATGCACAAAATATTTAATTTCCAATGAATCATAATATATATTAATTCCATTAATTTTTCTGTAAGGGAACCTATATTTCAAGTTCCTATCCTAATTTTAGTTTCATAGACTAGCTTCTTTGCCCACATCCGTCCTTGATGTGGGAACCCTTGCCTATTTAACACTGCACCCGGGCGCCGGTGCAGCGGCCCTTGCACACTTGTCACTGTATTCAGGCCATACAGTGCGTCGCTTCCAGGGGACGCCCTAGCATTAACACAATTTCTTAAAGGATTCATGTCATTATTGTTCGACAAATTTTACGCTGGCTGTCGACTACCTAACGCAACCCTCCACTTTTCTCATCCAGGACTTGGAACCTGGCAACAGCTACCTGACATTAAAAAAAATTGTAACCAAAGATTTTGAAAAAGATGAAAGAGAATTCATTCTTAATGAAAAATCTTTGATACTCGACAGAAATTAACCTTAAGAAACAAGGATAATGAAAATCATAGTAACTTCAAACATCATGCACAAAAAAACGAAGTTCAAACATTTAGCAAACTAAACATACAGCGATAAAAAAATCAATCAATCACTAATTAAATGAAAGAAAAGAAAAAAAAAACTTAAATAAACAACAAGCCTCTCTCTTATATAAATACATCATTCTATCAGAATATTTAAGGTCTCAAACTTAACTGAGGAATAAAACCCCAAAAGAATGAAGAAAGGCTTCAGATCAACAAAACTTAAATTTTAATCAAGTCAAATTTGTTTATTATAGCCTAAAAAACACCTTTATTTACATAATTTTACTAAAATAAATAATTAGGAAGAAAAAAAATTCAATCAAAGAATTTAGCCGCTAGAAAATTCAAAATTCTAAGTAGACCGCCAGCCAAATAGAGTAAGATATTATAGTCTTGGACAATATTTAGTCCAAAGATAAGGAATAATTCATAGAATCCTAGAAATCCACATAAGACTAATTTGTAGTTTGTTATAGTCCTGGGGGAAACATTAGTCCCTATAAATATAATCATTTGCAGTAAAGGAATAGTAGGACAAGCTACAGTCATGATTCTCATGATCATGCAAGACTTGCCAAATAACCAATCAAGGCTAAATAAAAATTGGATAAGATTTAATGAGACACAGTAAGGAAAGGATGAGAAAGTAAATGAAAACTAGTAATATTGTGTTGCCCCCCTCACCCCCCTCCACAGACCAAAAATAGTTGTCTTAACAGCTGAGTTGGCAAGAAGATATTGGAAGCAACATAATCACATGGGGATTATTAAGCTCCACAACATCCCACCCCCACCCCCCAAAAAAAATCCCACTCTCTATTATGTCTTAGTGGCTGAACATCAAGATTTTGGACTGTGGAGTAGAGCAACATAGTATTTCTACATTTAACGAAAAAAGATCTTCTAACTACATTAAATTTCCCAAAAAGCAACTTAAATGGGGCCCCAAGTCAAGTGGACAACTAGATCATGTTGGATTGTGGTAGGAAGTAGATGCAATTTCAACAACACCAGAGAATGGCACAAGAAATTTAAGAAGAACACACAAGAACTCTTTTTTATTGAAAGAACTAAGAAGAAAAACACAATATACAGTTGGATCTTCAATTGAAGAGGAAGATTCGGCTCTCCTAAATCCCTAGCCGTCGGCTAGAGCCCACTCAACATAAGCAAAACTAATTCCAGCAAAATCAAACATAATATGAAATCACCCCATAGTCAGTCTTAAATAGGCTCCCCTAATTCCCTTCCAAATCAGTCTGCTTTCTCAAAATAATTCCCTCTCATATTTGAATTCAAATTAGATCTCTTTTCCTAATTAATTATCTCCAATTGCAATTAAAACATTCTTAAATAATTCCTCCTTGATTCATCCTTACATAATGAATATTAACTCCCCTGGACTTTCCCTAAATAATGCCCTCTCAAATTTGAATTTAAGTTAGATTTCTTTCCCTAATTAATTTCCTCCGAATTATAATTAAAAATTTTCTAAACAATTCCCCCTCTCTTCTTGCCAGCCGCCCAACCTAATGGGGCCCACTGGCTCAGCCATTGGTCCATCAATACTCCCATCTCAAAGAGCCATCTTATCCTTAAGGTGGGTGGAATCAAGGAAATTGTTACTAAAGCACTGGACTAATAGCAGTGGACTAAAAAATAGACTGACACTGGATCAAACGATCCCTACCTCGAGCATCTTCTTGATCAAGCTCTTAATCTCTTCATTTTGGATTTGGAGATGACGGTACAAATGAACACTGATAAATGAGACTCCCTTAAAGATGATACCATGCTCATGTTCCTGCAAATGAGGCAACTCCTAAACAGGTTGAAACACCCCTCGATGCTGTTGTAGGGGTGGTTGAATCATGTATGGTGCTTCTATCTTCTCCCCATCTTTTTCTCCTTCTAAACTCTACAACTCCACCAAAAATCACACTCCACCCTTTCCCCTCCTTAGAAATGCTCCAAAGGTGGCATCTCCTCTTCTTCCCCTAATATTTTCCACCTCTTGATCTTCCCCTCTCCTTTTCAAATTGAAGTTTCCTCCACTCCCCTGGCCGACGACTACTCCCCCACCTCCGACGATGCTGTTTTGGTTTGGATCTCAAGTATCTTCCTCATCATCTCCTTCATTATGGAAAACTTCACATCTATCTTCTTATGAACGACTGAAATTTGACTTTGAAAATATGAAATTTTAGATTTCAATTATTACATCTCACCTTCCAACACTTCTACTTTTCTTCCTGCCATAGATACCCGGATCTATGCTCTGATACTATTTTGATAGGAAGTAAATGCAACTTCAGCAAAACCAAAGAATGGCACAATAACTCTTTTTTATAGAAAGAACTAAGAAGAAAAATACAATATATAGTTTGATCTTCAATTAAAGAGGAAGATTCGGCTCTCCCAAATCCCTAGCCATTGGCTAGAGCCCACTCAACCTAAGCAAAACTAATTCTAGCAAAATCAAGCATAATCTGAAATCACCCCATAGTTAGTGTTAAATAGGCTCCCCTAATTCCCTCCCAAATCAGCTACTTTCCCTAAATTATTCCCTCTCATATTTGAATTCAAATTAGATAACTTATCATAATTAATTCCCTTCCAATTGTAATTAAAACTTTCCTAAACAATTCCCCTTTGATTCATCCTTACATAATAAATATCCCATGGGCTTTCCCAAAATAATTCCCTCACAGATTTAAATTCAAATTAGATTTTTTTTTCCTAATTAATTCCCTCCCAATTATAATCAAAACTTTCATAAACAATTCCCCCTCTTTACTAGCTATCGCCCACCCAAGTCAGGCCCATCAGTTCAACCATTGGTCCATCATATTGCTAAAAATTTCTTGTGCAAAATCTTGAAAAACAACATTAAAATCTTAAAAACAACATAATTAATGCAATGTACACTCTAAAATCACATGAATTGCATCATTCAACTTGTATAAGACAAGGTTTTGTCTGTCCATAGACTATAATCATATGATTTGTATACAACACAAGCATAAATAGAACATCCTTAAAAATAAATCTTTGATTCACATGAAACATATCATTAAATTATATATGTATTTTGCATGTTTATTTTGCATCTCATATTTCCAAAGAACATACTAAGTTCCTAAATAATGCATCATAAGTTCAATTCAAAAAGAAACTATAGCATATGTTTGGCTGTTATTAACATAAATATGATAGAATAAATAACTTTAACAAAACAGGATGAGATCATAGGCAACCCACAACCTCAAGCATGAGCATGAGTAAAAGGATGCCTCAAGCTTTGTCCCCCTTTTCTAAAACAAAAGAGGGAGCCTCATGCAGAATGATTAAATTAAGGGAATAGAAGGAATAATCCATAGAAGAAACAAAAGAAGGCAAGGTAAATTCTAAAACCACCCCCACCCTCTCCTCCCACACACACACACATGCACGCGCATACACACAAGTGCACGCGCACACATGTGCACACTTACTCACACACGCGACATACACACACACAAGCATTAGAATTAATATTTACCTTCCCCTCGGGGTATTTGAAGTTGTTTCAAGCAAAGGGACAATTTGTTACTCTTTGACAATTCAAAAGCTAGAAGGAGACTTCATATTTTAGATTCAGGTTGGATTGAAAATGCCCATAGATTAAGGATGTTTTGTTAAGTAATTAGAGGTAATAAAATCCTATATAAACTGACGATGACCATAATAACTTAATGGATTATGCTTGTCTTGACTATCCAGATCTAATTCAAAGCGAGTTAACTTGAGCTTATGAGGACCAATCAAACCTTTATAAGTTGCGCTGAGTATTGGTTGAAGTCAAACTTTTATTGAAGGGGAAATTCAATTATTTTTTTAAAGGAACAATTGGGCCCTAATCATGTATAGCTCAATGGTGCACTACTTGATTTGGGGTCACTGAATTAACTCTTTGAACTTAATATAAACCTTTCAAGGTTGTTATAGAATCATACCAAAGGAGTGTAGTTTAGCTTAGGGAGGTAAACGAGTTGAGTCGAGCTTGAGTTTGGGCTAACTTGAGCTCAACTTGTCAACTCAAAGAGAAGCTCGAACTCAATCTTGTGCTCGGCTCATCGGAGTTACAGCGGGCTCAAGCTCGACTCGCGAGCTTGGCTCACCAGAGAAGGAAATCATGATGTCTAGTAGCCGAAGACAACTGGCTCGAGCTCGAATCATGAGCATGGCACACCGGAGGAGGTCAAGAAGTTCAAACCATCAGCTTGGCTCGTTGGAGAAAAGAGAAAGTGAGGACGTCGGGTCGCCGAAGTTACGCTGTGATAGAACATGGGAGTCCGACAGAAACATTAATGAGCTCAACAGCAACCCAATAAAGGAGAAGAGGAATAAGAGTAGCTTTTTTGGGGAGACGAGTAAGTGCATATTGTTTGAAAAAAAAAACTTTTGGAAAGTTTAAAATTTGTTGTCAAGGCACCAGGGCAGTAAATTCAATTAATGTTTTGCAGAATTTTTTTGGTATGTATTTATATAAATGTATATTTTAAATAATATAACTTTTTTTATATCATCATAATCTAGTCAACTCATGAGCCGATTAGTTGAGTCTCATCAAGCTCAAACTCGAGCTCGTTTAATATGTGAGCTCGAGTTTGAGCTCAAGCTTAAGCTCGAAGTTCGAGAAGCTTGACTCGCGAGCTCGTTACTGAGTTGAGTTTGAGTCGGGTCGTGAGCTAGTTCGGCTCACTCACATCCCTTGGTTTAGCTAACAATTGTTCATAGACCATCCCCTAAGATTGATGGTTAGTCTTACTATGTGATTCTAATTTGCCCTGGGGGAGGTCAAATCAATTCAACCAAGCAACGACTAGATCACAATCATGTAGAATTGCAAGAGCAGACAGGTTGATTTGAGACCATTAAGCCTAGATCCATGTAGGATTGAACTAGCCCTTTTGACAGTGATATAAGCCCTACCCAAGAGAAATAAATCAAGCTTAGCACTATAAAGATTGTATGAATATATTGACATAGGGTCTCAATGGATCGTTAGGAATCTACCACATCATTTGCTCTTGCATATCCGTTTGTAATATAGAAAAGGTTCGATCCTAGGGCAGTAAAATGGAATCCCCTCCAATAAGTAATTTAGAGGGGATCTCACACCAACTGAGGTGTGAAATTGTAGGATTGAATTTCCATCTTGGGACTCTTCGCAACTCTTTGTGCAAGAGTGAGTTTACATAATTGCCTTTGTCTTTAATAAGAATATAGAGAGTTACTTAAAAGTGATAGAGCCTTATTGAAAATATAGATAGCAACTTTCAAGGCAATAGCACCAGTAATGCGAATTTCAGTATGGAGTTGGATAGTTTCAATTCAAGTATACCCAAATGATCCACCAGCTTTAATGTGTGATGCATGCAAATTTCATTTCAATTTTATTTTTAGTTTGAACTTTATTGTAATTTGAATTTTATGTTTTTTTTTTTATGTTTTTTCTACCCTATGATTGAAAGCAACCAATGATCATATGTAGGTTGTGCTCTTGGACAAGATATTCCTTTGGTGTGCTAGTTTCTTTGGTGTCATGTCATTTAGGCTGACTTGGGTTTGACCCAAGTTCCGTGGGTGTGGTTTAGTTGATTTGGGTATGTGCTGGCTGTTTTGCCAGCTGATGTCTTGATTGTTGGGAATCAGTTGCCTTTATTCGGCTCTTTTTTCTACCTTTGTTGATCTCTCGGGTTTATTTCCCCTTATTGACTCTTCGGTTCTTCTGCCTATCCCGATACACCCCCCTGGCGCCTGTTCCGTTCGTTGGATGTTCATGTTTCCCACGTGCTCCTTCGTGTGCTGCTACATGCAATTGACTTTTGGTCTTTTATCTCCCTCTGTCTTATTAGTTTGAGTGGGCAGTTGTTTGGTTCCCTTTCTTCACATATATATTGAGGCCGTTCGGTGGCATTTTGAGGAGAATTTTGTGAGTGATAAACACTAAAACCTGAGAGTTTCTTCTTTGATAGCTTGTGAGCTATGTCCCCCTTTCTCTTCTCCTCTCTATAATTTTGTCTCAGACTTCTTATCTATTTCTTCTCTCCGCAAGTTTCCACCTCATTTGTATCATTCTTCTAAAGCATTTGAAGGTGTTGGTTGGCCGGTTTGTTAGCATTTGCCAGAGGAGTTTGTAGTTGACATTGGCCCAAAGTTGTTGTGGTGGACCTCTGTTTTGCATGTCTTTGAGCTCTAATCAATTTACATACTATTTTGATGCATGTGAGGTGACCACTAGTTAGCTGTTCTGAGGGTAGTTTTTATTTTTAATTTTCTTAGTGTTTAACTTCGTTTATTTTCAAGTTTGTTTGGTGTTGGCTTACTAAGTGTTGAATTGAGTCAGGTTTTAATTTTCTTAGTGTTCTCCTTTGTTTTTTTTAATCCACTTGACTTGCATCAATGTGTTGATCAGACGTGGCTCTAATTCCAGAAATAATGTATCTACTTCACTCCCCTAGTCCTCACCTCCGAGCACAATGCAAAAATCGATGCATATTTGTTTGACACACAAGAGAAGAAAATTAAAGAAAAGATTTATAGGGAAAATATTTTATTGATAAAATTTTAAAAATAATAAATCATTGCTTACATTAAAAAGAGCAAAGTACAACAAAATGAAATAAGCTTTTAGGGATGAATAACTTGTCAACGAGGCATTCCAGTGCATAACACAACCTTGGCAACTCAAGACGAGCAAAACTATCACAAGCATCATCCTGAGTACTTTGCCTTGTCCCGAGTAGGCAACTATGTCTTGATATATACTCTATGTTGCACCGATACACCTATTTATGAAGGCGTGTTGTATCTGATACACTGATACACGGATACGCCTCCGATATGTGTCGGATACAGCTAATACTATTTAATTTTAAAAGGACGCGCGTATTTTATACACGTGTCCGTTGAAAAACAAAAAAATCCGGAAAAAAAAAATTAAAAAAAAAAAAGACGCAGCGTATTTACTTCCGCAGTTACGAGCGAGATTCTCTCACTTCCGAGATGGATTTGAGTCTCTTGATGATATGGGAATATTAGAAATTGCTAATCTTTCACTTGATGAGCCTGAATTAGAAGCTATGATATTTATTGAAGATGATATAGAAGTTCAAAGACAAACCACTGAAGAAGTTAATCATAACATTTCTTCTATTGAATAGTTCAAACTTCATGTGCTAGACAATTTATGTTTATGCTTTTGTTGTTGTATTAGACATTTAATGCTTACTTTTATTTTGATATTATAAGTTATAAGGCTACAAATGATGTTGCTTTCTTTTTTTTTTTTTTGTAATTTCAAATATTATGCTTTGATTGCTTTCTTAATATTTATGTATGATTTATAAATTATAATATCGTGTCCGCGTCGTACACGTATCTTGTATTTTTAAGAATTGACGTGTCCCGTATTCGTATCGTGTCGTATCAGTGTCGTTGTATCTGTATCGATGCAACATAGTATACACTAGACTCATCAATTAATATCTAAAGCTGAAATCGTATATCCAAACAATGCGTAAGCATTATTATCATGTTGTTGTTAAATAGCACCTGTGACCGCAAGTGCCCCCACATCCATGTTTGTCGTTTAACTTTACACCTCTCTTAATAGAATAGGAAGGCCCCCTAGGTTGCTCGAGGTAGGTAGGTCAAAGACTGGGCTCCACATGTTGAAGTTGAAAGCAAAACTAGTTGATCACATGATACAAAACCTAGCTTCCGCTATCAAACCTCAACCCATCATGTCATTCATATGCTGCAATCGGGTGGTCAGCTCCTGAATGTCCGCCCAAATGGAGACCTCAATTTGGGATCCTAAGATGGCCAAAATTTGTGGTGAGCTTCTTCCTTCTAGGTAATACCCACTTTGGATCAACAAAACCTAACTAGTGGTGGCTAGCTTATTGATGTGTCAGGTGATTACCTTATGCACATTGAAAGTATTACACACAATCCTTCTAGGAGATTACTTTGCTCAATCCCCAAAACTACATCTTTCAAACCATTGTTCTTGCTTTGTAAGTCTTGGACTATGTCTATGTCGTATAGTTTCTCAATTACATCAGCACGCACCTCAACTCAACTAAGCAAATTCTTCTAAAGCCTCTCCTCTACGGAGAAGTTGATGTCATAAAGGGTTTTTTCAAACTCGCTACTTGAGCTCTTCTTCTCACGAGGTGGCTCTAAAGGAATGATTGCTCTTGAAGGATCCACCTCAGGAGTCAACTGGTCCATTGCGCTGCAAAATATACCACTGCAGTAGTGTCATGGGGCATTTTTGTCCTTGCCCACTTGGTCATGGCATGGATCCTCCTCATCCATACCCTCCACTTGCTCAACAGAATAAGGTGTTGACTATTCCTTAACAATATGCCTAGAAAGTTCAATGACACTTGTATGAATTCAAAAAAGAAATCACCTAGACTTTCATGGTAGTACAGATCACATGGTTATTGAAGCCTAGATTGATCACCTAGAGAAGATCTATTACTTTATGGGATGTCCAGAGGATTAGAAATCTAGCCTGGCAATGTGTTAACTGAAGGGAGCGGCTAGCAAGTGGAAATCAGAGGAAAGAATAAAATTTATGAACGTTGATAACTTGATATTAGTCCCCTAGACTGAATTTTTTTTAAGATGTCAGTTGTCACAGTACAGAATACTCTCAAAAACCATTGAGATAAAAAAATGAATTTTCTTTCAACTAACTCGAGGGAATCCAACCTAAAGTCAGAAAAGGAAGATTGGTTTGATCTTTTCTACAAGGTCAAGGAAAGAAATTTCTTAGTTGATTAACCCTTTTGGCAAATCCTTCTTCATAGAAGACTAAAAAAGAATGAACACAAGGGCAAAAGTGTCAAAATCATGGTGGAAACCATGCACGCTAGAATGATTCAAGGTTCCACAGCGATGTTTCTATTATGATTATCCAACGAATATGTTTCTAGGGCATCATCATGTTACATACAAATAAATAGAGCACGTCATATTGAGGGATGAAGCAGTAAATACAAAAGTCAGCAACAAAATCAAATAATACTAGATGATTAACCCAAATGAATCATACATGACATAAATTCAACTGAAAACACTTAAATCAAACAAATGGGATATCATCATCATCATCTTTTATGTTATTTTACTATTTTCCATCGGATCAAACACAAATGAATTACATGTTCAATGGATCATAGTTTACATTCATGAGCTCAAGCAGCCTTCTAGAGTTCTATGTCAGCATGGGTGTGCCTATTTTCCCGGGATATTTCAAGAATTTGCAAAAGTGGGACATATATAAACTTAAAGACATGAAGCGCTACTTTTACAAGTTGAAAAAAAACTTGTATTTAAAAAAAAATATAGCAAAATGAACCAAGGACTCAAAATTGTTGAAAATTGTCTAAGGTTTCATCAAACTTGCAAAATATCCTTCATGGATAGAAATTATCAAAATTACAGCTGAAGGTTATAAAGATATTATTTAAATAGCCCCTGACAGTAAAAATTTGTTTATGATAATTGAGTATGCTACCAATAAATTTTGTGCAAGCAAGGCTCTTTCCCTTAATGTGAGGCAGGGATTTCATGGTATGAAGTAATGCATCGTCTAGTTGATTTGATGAAAATCCAAGTTAAATTCAAAGATTATATTTTTAAATTCCTCTCTACCTACCCTACCACTCTTCTAAACATCCTCTTTCTTCAAGCTCACTGTCAGCCCTCCACAGCAAATAACCTCTCACTCTCTCCAAGTTCAAAATTAATTCTTCATACCATTCCTGAACCATTGCTATCCATTATAAGCTCAATCCCCTAGGCTACGCTGTTATCATTTCTAGATATATTGTTTGTGTCATTTGGAAACTTACCGAAATGTCCATCAAGTTCAATATTGGCAAAATGCCCATAAGGGATATCTGAAGGGGCAGAATTGTTGTTCCCAAAGGGTTTAAAATGCTCAGAACACCCTTGGAGGCTGAAATTTATTTTAGAAACACTCACAGATAATAGAAGCCAATAACATATAAAGAGGCCACATTCTCATGTGTTGTGACTTCTTGCCCCTTGGCCAAAATAGCACTTAGGATCAAATTCATTTAAATGAGCTTAAGGGCAATATGAAACATATAAAATGGCCCAATGGACTATAATAACAAAATCAATCCAAAGTAATGAAATACCAAAAAGGACTCCTACGATGAAAAATTGTTTAGTAAACTTTGGGGCTAAAATTATCAAATGGCTACCATTAAAACATTGAAGCGGCCAAAATTTTCACAAAGATGTAAAAAATCGAAAACATCCCTCAAAGTTTCAAGATTCCATAAAGGCCTTTAGGGATCAAAATTAATAATATGCCCTTAACTGACCAAATTTGGTGCCTTAATAAGAATGTCACAACACATACTTCAATAATAACCTTTGATGTGAGAGCCTATTGGTCCCAATAGCCATAAGAAGCATCAAGCATATGATTCAATAGTAAATTGTTATAGCAAAGAATTTCTTTTTTTTTTTAATTATTAACCACCTAATAAGCCCTAAATGACCAAACCATAGAAAGTAGATAGGATTTACCGCCACCCTATATTCATTTTCCATGGGCATAAAGTAACAACAAAATGAAATAATAATAGAATGTGACATGCATAAAAGAGTAAAGCAATCAACCTCCTTAATTAAGGGTATTCTCAGTAGGAAGAGGTAACTACCCATGATGGGCTTGCACCTATGGGGTGTCTCAAGCCCAATAACAACTAAATTCTCAGCTTCAAATTGAAGTTTGGTGCCATAACAAATAATGATTAACCTTATGAAAATTTTCAACTTGTATAACATGAAAACTAAACTTCTTAAAGCTCATAGTGAACACTCTAGAAATAATGAGTAGACAAACAAAGAAAAAACAAGATAAAAGTTCTTTTCTATTACTTGCGGGTTCATAAATCTTATTAGCTCCATATTTATTCATTTATATATATTAAACATATTCTTAGAATTTATAAAATATAAATGAAAGCATTAACATCATTTATGTACTTGTTATTACGTAATCGCAGAACAAATACTACAACAACAAGCTACATGAATCATTTTTCTCCATTGTGTCCTGTTAAGAGTCAAATTCTCATCTAAATCTAACAAAGAAATATCATTTCTAATATTTTCTAACCAAGTCTTTTTAAATCTACCTCTATCTTTTTTAACATAAGTCAAATCTAATACATCAACTTTCCTAACAGGGTCATCGGAAGGCTGTCGTTTTATGTGACCAAACCATCTAAGGCGACTCTCTAATCTTATCTTCCAATGGAGCTACTCCAACCTTTCCACATATATGATCATTTCGTATCCAGTCTCTAAGAGTAAAGCCACTCATCCACCTGAGCATCCTCATCTCTGCAACACTTAACTTAATATTATGCTTCTCTTTTAACGGCTAACAGTCTGCACCATAAAGCATTGCAGGTCTCACTACCATCTTATAGAATTTTCTCTTAAGTTTGAGAGGGACTTTTCTATCACACAACAAGTCTGATGCATTCCTCCACTTCAACCATTTAACTTGAATTCTATTAATATTATCTCTATCTATTTCACCATCACACTGAACAATTGACCCAAGATATCTAAAATATGTACTATTATTAATGACTTGATCGTCCAACTTCACAATCTCCCTACTAGATCTGTTACTATTAAAATTGCACAGCATATATTAAGTTTTAGATCTACTCAATTGAAAACCTTTAGATTCTAAGGTTAGCCTCCATAGTTCAAGTTTACCTTCAACTCCCTTTCTAGTCTTATCAACAAGAAGAATATCATCAATAAAAAGCATACGCAAGGATACAACCTCTTGCAAATGTCAAGTGAGAACATCCATAACTAAAGAAAAAAGATATTGGCTTAACTGCTTAAGGCTAATCCTTCATGTAATACAACTGAAATAGGAAAATACTCAGTCAAATCACCTTGTGTTTAAACACAAGTAACAGCTCCTGTATACATATCCTGAATGACTTGAATATAAGCATTATTAACCTCTTTCTTATGTAGAACTCTCCATAGCACTTCTCTTCAAACTATATCATATGATTTCCTAAATCAATAAAAATCATACGTAGATCCTCCTTATTCTTTCTATACTTCTCTATCAAACCTCTCAATAAATGTATAGATTCCATAGTAGACCTACCTGGCATGAATCAAAATTGATTTTAAGAAACATTAGTGTCACACCGCAACCTATGCTCCATAACTCTCTCCCATAGTTTTAAAGTATGACACATTAACTTAATTCCTCTATAATTCACACAATATTGTGCATCACCTTTATTCTTAAAAATAGAAATCAACACACTCATGCTCCACATAGCATCTTTTTAGTCTTCAAAATAATATTAAAAAGTTTAGTAAACTAAGAAATTCCTTGATCTCCTAAGCATTTTCACACCTCTATTGAAATATCATCAGGTCCAACAGCTTTTTCATACTTCATTTTCTTTAAAGTCTCTTTAACTTCGATTTTACTAATACACTGATAAAATCCTTATTTTCATTTAGTGTGCTAAGGTCACTAAAATCAATCGCATTCTCACAATCTTTATTCAAAAGTTCAACAATATATATCATCCACCTTTGTAGAATATCCTCTTCTAACAAAAGCGTTTTTTTAGCATCTTTTATACACTTCACTTGAACTAAATCATTACTACTTCTATCTCTTCGTTTAGCTAACTTATATATATATCTTTCACCCTCCTTAGAATTTAATCTATTATATAAATAATTAAAAGCTAAAATCTTTACATTGCATATTGCTTTTTAGACTCATGAGCCTCCTTATTTCTTTCCCATTTATTAGAATTTTTATAGCTAAACCAATTTTATAACAAATCTTCTTATTTTTTATTTTTCTTGCACATTTTGATTACACCGCCAACTATTTTTACTATTAGCAATTTTTCCTTTTGATACGCCAAGCACATATTTTGCAACATTCTTAATATTATCAGCTACTTTTTTCTCACATAACATTAATTTTCTCATGTAAAGACAAAATTTTAAGATCTACAATCTTACTCTCAAAAATATTTTTGTTAATATTGTTTAAATGCCCCCATCTAATCCTAAAACAACAATTTACTTTCATTTTTTATTTTATGGCCCTTCATCTTAAAGTCCACAACTAATAAGCGATATTGGGTACATAAACTTTCACTCAGAATAACTTTACAATCTTTGCAATTTAAATGATCTATTTTTCTTATAAGAAAATAATCAATATGAGTTTTACTATATCCATTCTTATAAGTGATGAGATGCTCATCTAGTTTCTTAAAAAAGTTATTAGCAATTACAAAATAATAAGCTAAAGAAAAATCTAATATGATTTTATCACCTTTGTTAGCCACTCCAAAGCCATAGCCATTATGGATGTTTTAAAACTATCTAGATCTCTACCAACATGTCCATTTAAATTTTTTTCAATAAAAACTTTTTCTTCGAGAGATATCTTTTGTATTGATTTTTCTAGGTCATTCTAAAATTTTAATTTTGAACATATATCCAAACCTACTTAAGAGCATAAGCACTTAAAATATCAATAATCTTAGCATCAGCAACAATCTTTAAAACTATAATTTTATCTCTAATTCTATTAATTTTTACAACATTATCGTTCAAACTCTTATTTATAATCACACATACACCATTTCTAGTATGACTCCTACCAGAATATCAAAATTTAAAACATAAACTATCAATCTCCTTAGCCTTCTCTCCAACCGATTTAATTTCCTGAATGCATAGAATATTTATTTTCCTATGAATATGTTGGACCGGTCAACACGAGGTGGAACTCTTCCACCTCCCTGTACACATTGATCCAAACGAAAGAGCCAACAGAGCCGTTTTGGAAGGTTTTTTAGAAAGTTATGAGGGAAGTTGAATGTAGGAACTCTTAAGAGATTTACCTTTGAATTGTATGCATTAAATAGTTTATTTTCCTAGGGTTAGGACATTTGAAATTTGACTGAAATTTGAGATCTCTTAGATTTAGGTTTTCTTTTGGGCTTTAGCGGCGTCTAGAGATTTGGGAGAGATCGATCCTCCTCTCGAATAGAGGATCAATTGTATCTTGCTATTTTTCGTTTCCCTTTCATCAAATAATACAAATTATCTACTATTTTCCTGGTTTTGTGCGGATTTTTGTGGAGAATTCTTGTTGTTTTCCGAAGATTGATAGGAAATACTTGAGATATAAAAGTGTTTCCTATCAAATTGGTATTAGAACAAGTATTGGGACCGTTGGTGGGTTGCTTCTTGCGAATTTCAACGGGTGTTTTTGGGCCCGCGACGTGTTGTTTTCGTGATCTAAATCCAATTTTTTTAATCTATAAAAATCCGAGGAGTAATGGCGGCCAAGAAAATGGATGCGCTAGAGGAAAGACTTGAAGAGGAGATGAACCAAATCAAGACAACGGTAGAGGAAATAATTTCCTCCATGGAAGGGCAAGTAGCTGACCTGCGGGACATGATAAAGAAGATGTTAGAGTTCCAAATGCAAACGGCAGCTTCCGAGGCGAGAGGGCCAGAAGGAAAGAATATGAATTTTGAAATTCGTAGGGAAGAATATGAGGTGGAGATCGTTGAGGGAAAAAGGAGAAGACCCCATCTGGAGCCTTTCCAGAGGGAGGATAAAGGAGGTAGGTATGAGGAAAGGTATGGGTATGGGGGCGGAAGCAAAGGGGTGCTGATTGGGAATGTATGGAGGGATATTACGGACGTCGAGGTGCTAATTTTGAAGGAATGAGAGGGGAACCTGAAGGAGGCTTTGGTTATGACAAGGCAAAGGAAGACCAAGAGACTTGGGGAGGGCCAAGCGTCTGGGAAAGGAAAGCTATGAACGAATAAGAGGAAATGGGGGAGATCAGAAAGTGAGGAAGTTGAAGATGCCCATTTTCAAAGGGGATGACACACATGGGTGGATCTATAAGGTGGAGAAGTACTTCGCCGTCAATGGGTAGCCGGAGGAGAAGTTGACAGCAGCAGGCTTATGTTTGGAGGGGAAGGCGTTGTCATGGTACCAGTGCAGGGACCATAGGAGGCTGCTACGGAGCTGGAGAGAGTTCAAGGATTGTTTAATAGAACGTGTCCAAACTGACAAGAGACGAGACTTTTATGAGCAATTCTTTGCACTAGTGTAGGACGGAAAAGTGGCAGACTACCGAGAGAGGCTTGAGCATTTGGCCAATCGAGTGGAACGATTTTCATAGACAACATTTGAGGGGGAACTTCCTGAAGAGGCTCAAATCAGATATCAGAGCTGCAGTGAAGGTCATGAGGCCTCGTAACTTGGGAGAGGCCATGGAGGTAGCACAGCTAGTAAAGAATCAAAGTTATCATGAGAGGGGAGCCAGGAGTAGCAATTCAGGGGGGGTCTTACAGGACGACAAACACTCTTTTAGCACCCAAGGGGTCTACATCAGGCAACATTAATGAGACTGTCAGGGAGAATCCAACAGGAGGAAGTGGGGGAAACTTCAAAAGATTGACGGAGAGGGAGATGTAAAAGAAGAGGGCGAAGGGACTATGCTTCAGATGTGATGAGAAGTATACTTCATGGCATAAGTGTAGGGATCAAACTCTTCATGTTCTCACCATCTATGACGACGGGAAAAGAGAGGAGGGAGGTGAGAGTATGGGAGAGAGAGAAAGATGGAGGACAAGATGCATCTGGACGTGATGGAGGTCTCCCTGAATTCAGTGGTGGGATTTATTCTGAATCATACCATGAAGGTGAAGGGGAAAATAACATACAGGGAGGTGGTGGTATTGATTGACAGTGGGGCTACCCATAATTTCATCTCTAACTAGGTCGTGGACCAATTGGGGGTGACATTAGTGGATATAGGGTGTTATGGAGAGATGATGGGTACAGGGAAGGTGGAGACGGGTAAGGGGATATGTAGGGATTGATCCAACATGGAGTACAGGTGATAGAGGATTTTCTCCCATTGGAGTTAGGAAGCACCGATGCCATCACGGGGATGAAGTGGCTGCAGACCTTGAGGGACACCAAGGTTAACGAGGGAGCATTGATGATAGAGCTGATGGTGGAAGGGAGAATGATAGTGATCAGGAGAGATGCAGGGCTCACCAAAGCCATGATATCACTTTAAACCAAGGTGAGGAGAATACAGAAGGTGGGGGAAGGTTATCTGATGGAACTACATATACTGCATAGCCCTGCATTATGTACCCATATCCACGCCCACCCATGTACCCACCCATACCCATTGCCTTGTGGGTGGCTAAGGGTGGGTACTCAACATCAGGGGATAAATCAATTTACATTGCTAATCACCGTATATCTTTTATTATTACAATCCTCACTACGTAGTGTGCAGCACTTAACCACGCTGCGACTACGATAAATTCTGATATGCGGCTTGAAAGTTTGCAATCAGAGCAAAGAGCAACAAAACTCAAGGTCATCAGTCTGTGGCAAATTGCGTTCAAAGAGCATGGAAAGTGGGTGGGTATAGGTGGATATGACATCCTGAAAGTCACCATGGGTGGGCGTGGGTGGGCGAAGCCCGTTCGAGTACCAAACCAAGACCCCATGTAGGGCTTTGATAGGCTGGAGGGGATCATATTGGAGGGCAGGGACATTCCACTTTCAGTACAACCATTGATTCATCAATTTAGTGAGATTTTTCAGTCGCCTCACGGGTTGCCTCCTCCGCAAGAAGACAAGCATGCTATCAGCTTGAAGTACTTTCACCTCTCAGTGTTCAACCGTATCGTCATCCCCAAATCCAGAAGAATGAGATCAAAAGATTGATTAGGGAGATGCTGGAAGCAGGGATCATTCAACCCAGTATCAGTTCATTTTTTAGTCAAGTGTTGTTGATCAAGTGCTTTAGCAACAGTTTCCTTCGTGCCACCTACCTTGAGGACAAGGTGGCACTTTTGGAGGAGAGTATTGTTAAACCGGTCCACACATGACCAGCTCAAGCGAATAGAGGCGGAACTCTTCCGCCTCCCTGTACGCGCCGATCTGAACGCAGGAGCCAACAGAGCCATTTTGGAAGGCTTTTTTAGAAAGTTTAGGAGGGAAATTTATGGATTGTTTAGAGAATTCTTTTTGAATTGTATGCATTAAATAGTTTGTTTTCCTAAGGATTATGGCATCTGAAATTTGGCTAAAATTTGAGATCTCTTAGATTTTTTTTTTTTTTTGCTCCAGCGGCGTCTAGAGATTTGGGAGAGACTGATCCTCCTCTCGAATAGAGGATCAATTGTATATTGTTATTTTTCGTTTCCCTTTCATCAAATAACACAAATTATATATTGTTTTCCTGGTTTTGTGCGGATTTTTGTGGAGAATTCTCGTTGTTTTCCGAAGATTGATAGGAAATACTTGAGATCTACAAGTGTTTCCTATCAGAATCATAATATATATTAATTCCATTAATTACTTGTAAAGGAACCTATATTCTAAGTTCTTATCCTAATTTTAATTTCATGGACTAGCTTCTTTACCAACATTCGTCCATAATGTGAGAACCCTTGCTTATTTAACACTGCACCAGTGCGTCGGTGCAATGGCCCTTGCACAGTTGTCGCTGTATTCAGGCAATACAACGAATCACTTCCAGGGTACGCCCTATCATTAACACAATATATTAAAGGATTCGTGTTATGATTATTCGAAAATTTTTACGCTGGTTGTCGACTACCTAATGCAACCCTCCACTTTTCTCATCCAGGACTTAGGAACCTGGCAATCTCAAAACAAATGCACTATAAAAATAATTATAATTCAATTTACCACCAAAAGAAAAACTTGAGTTAAGTTCTAATAAAAAAATGTCCACATGAATGATGGATCAAGTAATAAAAATAACGAGTTGGCGAAATCCACTATAATTAAGCAATTTTAAATAATCAAATTTTTAATTTTCTTTGATTATTACACTAACCATCTTACCTAGTAAATCTCATGATTAAGGTTTTGTTCAATAATATTAATGATGTATTGTGGTGTGAATGAAACATGCATGCCTCTTCGCAAATACATTTCTCATTATTGTGAACCCATAGAGAGGATGCATATGCAAATTCATCGTACGCTTGCTATACAATATGATATTTGAGAAGTAATAAACAAAATATAAGTAGTAACATAATTAAAATAATTGTATTCACCATTTTATACTATCATCAGAAATTTTCTCTAACTTCCAAAGATTGTTTACTTGTAAGCCAACCACATTCCTTGCTAATCATATGAACTACATAATAGGTTCTCAAATATAACAAATTATTTATGTGCCTAAATTTTATTCGATAACAGTAGAATGCAAAAAAATGTGATTTGTATCAAGGTTCTCCAATAATTCTATTCAGATATATATGTTCCTAGAGCCTACCAGAAGTTTGCTCAACAAAAATAGAATACAACAACACTAAGCCTTTATCCAACTATGTGAGGTCAACTACATATATCCTTTTTCTCCATTGTGACTTGTTAAGAGTCAATTTTTTTTTTAAATCTTATAAAGAAATGTCATTCTAATATTTTCTAACCAAGCCATTTTAGGTCTACCTCTACCAACAAAAATAGAATGCAAATAAAAAATTAATGTTGTATGTTCAATCAAGATCTGTGGATCAAATATGAGATCAACCTCAAATTTAAGACTAAAATCAAAATAATGATTTAATAACTCATTTAAAACAATGATACCACAAACATCATTAAAGCAACAAAAAAGAAATATGTATGATTTTTAAAAAAATAACACATTAATGACAAGCCATTTATATCTTCAAATTTAAGAAATTGCAAACTATAACTCTATAAGAGATTGCTCACGAGGTGATTAAACCAAACAAGAACTCAAATTAAAAACTACAAGGCATGTCCTGAAAAGTCAAGCTACACTTACCACTTAACTGAAGATGATGAGATCAAACGTAGAGTGGTTTTTAAAGTAAAATCTAAAGGAGCCCTAGGTCCTGATATGTGAAATTCCGGAGATATTTTTCTTGCAAAAGCTGAAGGTAGATCATAGTTTTTGTTGGAAGCACCACTGTATGAACTGATTATGGAAGATTTATCACGAGCAGCCAATCCTTTCAATGCTTTCTCCTAACAATAAAGTGGATAGAAAACTGAAATATTGAAATAGATCATAAACTTATAATAAAACTTGACGCTTACCATATCAACTTTGGTAGAATCTAATGGCTTCTCATCACGTAAGTGAATCTCAACAACATTACGCAAAGCACTCTGGCTACACTTTTCAATCTTCCTAAAACCTTGGTCATCAGTTGCTTTGCTAAATGAGTCAGAGCTCCTCAAATTCGTAGATGCGCCAACTTTACATCTATAATAGAACACAAATCATGTATAGAATATTTTGTCCAATAATAGTAAAAATTTGCCAAGTCAACCACCTGAAAATACATCTTAAAAGTCTTGACTAGATAACAATAGTACCGTAAGAGTGAAGTTATGTTCTCTGATGAGAAGTTCTCAGCAACAAAAGGGTTATCTTGGCCACTTGCCATTTGAACATTAGATATGACATCCTGCTTTAACAATGAACATGAATAAAGAACACAATGCTAACATAAGAAAATTTATCAAGACTAGCAATCTATGAATGTAAACTAACAAACTTCAACTAGAAATAAAGTCCTAAATAAACTTGATTGCAAATACTCTTACCTTAACTTTGTCTTTTCCACGAAGCGCTATAAATCTGTCACTCGATTTCCTCACAGGATACACATCATTAACCCGGGTGTCGATATATCTAGGAACCTTCACCGATTCAGGTTTCTTAACTCCATTATCCACTCCACTATTTAAGCAACAGCCCCCTCCAGTGAGTTTACTAAAAGGAAAATAATAATAATAAAAGGTCAAGACCAATAGTATGGGCACACCTTTCAGATAGCAGCATCTTAGCAATCTTTTCATCTGAATGTACTGCACCATTCTTTTGCTTCAATTGTTCACCCTGCGATGCCCAAATGCACATTAAAGCATAATAAAGAGTGCATAAAATGTCAACAACAATAATGATTAACCACCAGATAATTTGCAATTCAAGTAAAAATGAGTCATTGAATTCTCACAGAATATTACTCAAACAATCTGAAGTAGTCAAACTTAATGTTGTACAGTACAAATCATGCATATCCAGTTAGAAACTATAGAGTCACAAAGAAATTAAATAACCCATAGACCCATTATAATGTCCCAGTAACGAAAGCAAAGAGGGAGGTTGAATGCACTCACCCTGAGTTCCGAAGGAGTCTTCCTTTTCATTTTCAAACCAGCCGCATGCCTCCCAAGCGGGAGAATGCCAGCAGCGGAGGAAGATTCAATGACAGCAGCTTTCGCCATGAGACCCAGCCTCTAATGACGCATCATTCTTGATCCACCAATATAATCCTCGAGCTAACTAAGGGGCTGTTTGGATGCAGGATTTAGGCCGGATTTGAAGCGGATTTGAGCTAAATACAGCCAAACTGCCAAAAATGCAAAACCAAATCTCACGGTAAATCAAAGCCGCGGTTGACGGAAAATTCACTATTTTCGTCGTAAATCCCGGATTTACGAAATCCTTTGGTTCGGCGGATTTACGGGATTTGGCCGAAGAAGCGAGCGAAAGGGAGAAAGTTACCTTCACAGCAAGCGAGCTCCCTTTGTTTCCGATCAAAAAATGTCGTAACTTCCGCTCGTCGTCGAAGGAGCGAAGTCGAACAGCGACGAAAAACTTGTGCAAAACTTTACACTCCTGCGACGAAGGAACAAAGCCGAAGAAATACTGAAATAGAAAAGAGAGGCAAAACCTAGACTCAAGTTATTGTTGGAGAACTTAAGTAGTATAGTTTAAAATATTAAAAATTAAGTAATACTAATTAAATTATTACTATTAAATTAAATTATTAGTTAAATACTTGATTATTTCAAAATAATTAATATGATTTTAAATGAAAATAATTGTTATAAAATATTCTAAATAATAATTAACCACCTTAAATGCTTTAATTATCCAAAAAGAAATTCATGTCAAATATTTTAACCGTCTTAAATCTTTAATTGAATAGCCAAAAAGTCACATAGGATTTATCATAAATGTTGCCAAATAGCTTTTAGGATTTAACCCCCTCAAGATTTTGTACATCCAGATTCAGACTCAACGAGAAGAATCCAACAACCCTTAGATCACAAAATTCTGATATAATTAAGACATTCAAATGCCCATTAGATAGTCCATGATCAAGGGGATCAATATCGACCGTTCATTCAAACCACTCCCAACATACCTTTGATCTCCCTTCTATTTACTGGTCATGTCACTCTCAGAAAATTATAAATAGACTCATTATTCCTCTTGAAAGGAGACCCAAGAAAGAAAGAGAGAGAAATTAGAGTTATCTTGCCAGTAGACACCTCCTCGACCACAGTTTGACCACCGACCATAATCGAACAATCGCCTAACTTCAGTCTGGCCATGGAATGGCGTCGGGCTTCTTCCTGACCATCGACTGACACCACACTTCACCCAACCACCAAGCATCATCGGACAAACTTTGAACTTCTGTCCGGCCACCAACTAACACCAAACTTTTGCCCGGGTTCCAATTATAATTATATTTACATATGACCACTGATTATCGTCGAACTTCCCCCAGACAATCGTCATTAGATAATGGTCTTTTCAACCTCCACCGCACACCAACTACGATCCTTCTGACCTCCATCGTTAGACAACAATCTTTCTGACCACTATCGCCCTCCAACTACGATCCGTCTTACCTTTGTCCCCATACTATGATCCTTCCGACCTTTGTCGCCAAACTATGATATTTCTGACCACTGTCGCCCACCATCAATGGTCTATCCGACTTCCATAGCCAGACGATGGTCTTTCCAACCTTTGTCCCCGCTGGCTAATGCCCTTCCAACCTTCGTTGCTAGATAATAGTTCTTCCTACTTGCGCCGCTAAACTATGGTCCTTCCGACCTCTATTGCTATACAAAAGTCTTTATGAACACTGTCGCCCGCCGACTATGCTCATTTTGACCTCTGTCGTCAGACTACAATCCTTCAAAAAGACCATTATTACAATCTTTTCAACCTTCATAACTAGACTACGGACTTTTCAACCTCCGTCGCCCACAGATTATGGTCTTTCTAACCTATGTCGTTAGTAAATAGTCTTTCTAACCACTATCATCCATCGACTATGGTCCTTTCAACTTTCAACACCAAATAATGGTCATTCTGACCACTATTTCCCGCCAACTATGGTCCTTCGACCTCCGTCGCCAGACTATAATTTTGTTGACCTCCGTCGCCCGTCAACTATGGTCCTTACGACTTCTGTCACCAAAAAATGGTCTTTCTAACTACCATCATCTGTTGACTACAGTTCTTCTAACCTCCATCATCAAATAACAGTCTTTCTGACCACTGTTGCTTATCGAATATGATCCTTCTGACCTCCATCACCAAACTACAATTATTTCCGACCTTTATTGCCCGCCAACTATGATCCTTCCGACCTTCGTAGTCTGCTAACTACAGTCCTTCCGACCTCTATCACTACATAATGGTCTTTTTTACCTAAATCAAATGCCAATTTTTGCCCTCCGGCCTCCATCACCTAACAATGGTCCTTTCGACCTCCATCGTCCATTGATTATGGTCTTTCCTACCATTATCATCTGAATACGATCTTTTCGACCTCTATCGTCCATCAACTATAGTCTTGCCAACCAAATAAATATGTCAATATTGATTCTTTCAATTCCCACCATGCAATGCACTCTATATGATGTATATTTGCTACATCAAACCAAGACCTCCCCCCCCCCCCCAAAGAAGGGCCTCATTTGTAGTCAACTCCAAAGAAAGTTGATTCATTCAATCTGGGCCAGGCCCCGTAGTTTTTTTTCCCCTTTTTAGGGGTTTATATGTAAAAAAATTTGGTGTCTTTTATGAACGCTGCACACTCTCTTTTATATGAATGTGCATTGGATCTTTGTATAAAACTAAGACGTTAAACTTTATATTTTGCTATCAACGTGAATATTCCAGGACATAATAGTTTGTCACCATTTGTGGGAAAGTCAATATTGACTAGGGGGACAACTATTGCTCCAATCTTAAAAGATCATTTATGTGAACGTCCTAACATCATCGATTACTACATCAATTTCAAGGGAATAAGATGTGGACTAAGCAACCTTAATTGCAACCATGCCCAAGAAAATTTCTCCAATGCTTTCAACATCCAAGACAATATATTGGGAAACTATTTTTCATGAGCTTTAAGCAAATTCAAAGAGGCTTTTAATAAAATACAAGCTTTATATAGTCCCTAGCTGGAATTCTACTTCTTGGGCAAGGTATTAATCTTGAATTCAAAAAAGGTAGTAACGGTATAAAGATAGACCATTCTTTATCTTTGAATAAGGATATGCACGGCATTCGCCCCTCCCAATCAAGCCATAGTTGATCCTAGGAGGATTATATTCGTCATCTTCCATATATGTTAATGTCATCAAGTAATACTTTAACTAGCAACCTCGGATATGTCAAACATCTTACTATGATGTCAAACAAATCTTAAAATCTTTGATTTGAGAAATACACAATCTTTATTGTGTCTCAATCACTGGATGATTAATCCCTAGGGAATTCGATCTAACTTCTTTCACATAGGTTAATGTCATCGAGCAACAATCTGACATATAATATCAGATAGATCATACATCTTTAGAGGATTCTCTCAGCCTTTTACACGAATGTAACATCACCAAGTAATGTTCTAACAAATAACCACAGATATGTCATACATCCTTGGTGGATTCTCTCAACCTCTTTAATATAGATTAGCATTATCGAGCAATGCTCTAACAAATAATCTCTAATAGGTAAAAAATCCATAAATATCCATTATGAATTTTTTCATCATTTTTAAAACAAAGCAACGCTTTAACAAATAACTCTAAGAAGACTCACCTATGAGGTCATCATTAGAAAGCCTCCATGAGAGTAAGTGACTGACATGGTCATCACTTATTCAAAGGCCTTATAAGATGAACCTAATGACACCAAATTCGAATCAATTCGAGCCGAAATTGGCCCAAATCGAAAACCCGAAGCGCCTTTAAAAAGTTCAAACCATAAATTTGATGACTAAATGATTTCCATACTTGACTTTCCTATAGTTGAATCGAGTGGTCGTCGAGACAAATCCAACGAGCCTAGGATCCCCAAATTCTGATATTATTAAGACATTCAAATGCTAGTAAACGGTCCACAATCAAGGGGATCAATATCGGCCGCGTCCATTCAAACCACTCTTAACATACCCTTGATATCCCTCCTATTTACTGGTCATGCCACTCTAAAAAAAAATTATAATAGATTCCTCATTCCTCATGAAAGGGGACACAATCAAAGAAGAGATATAAATTGGACTTTTGTGTTAAATATATATACTAGAAAATTTAGTTGATAGTGCCTATGTTTTACGTCTCAATATTATACGAAAATTCAACATGCACAAATGAAAATAATAAGATTAAAAAAATTGACGTGAAAAATTCAAAAGGGGCAAAAACTATAAGTCCTATTCCAGATGAAATATCTATTATATATCAAAAGATGCAAGAATTCTTCCTTGCCAGCCACAATTGAAGTATGAGATGACCATGTGAAAATAAAATATCTTATTTTTCTTTTACAGGATTACATAAGTATGGTGTAAATAAATGGACAATTGAAAACCAACACTAGGTTTAAATCTTGACAGGAACGTGAAGATGGCAATGATGATTGATGGTGATTGTCGACAGTTATAATGGTTGTTGTTGTCGTCGATAGCTGAAAAATGCAAGAGGTATCTAGTTCTCTCCCTTTTTATCATCCCTTCATGTGAAGAAGTATGCCCTATTTATAGATTTTTTGAGATAGACATTTTAGTAATTTGAACCATAATTCAAAATACTCTATCGTACGGTTCATATTTATTCTCTTGATTATGAAGCACTTTTTCAGCATTTATATGCCTTATTGATGTCAGAATGGAATGATCTTGGCTTGTTGGATTCGTTTCGTCGAGCCACTCAATTCAATTATAAGCATGTCAAAATTAAAGTTCAAAAGATCCAGATCTTAATTTAAAAAAAATTCAATTTAAAGATTATCTCGTGATTCATGCAATATATATATATATATATATATATATATATATATATATATATATATATATATATATATATATATATATATATATATATATATATATATATATATATATATATATATATATATATATATATATATGTCCAGAAAAATAAAGTTATGGTGGATATTCTCCACTGATTTACTGATTGTTTTTCATTCCTTTTTAAGATGATATTCTAATGGAAATTGAGCGAGAGGAAATGAAAAGTAATTTATCTTTTCTATTTTGTTTGAAAAAAAAATGAATAATTAATTGAGAGAGGAATATGAGCTATTATTCGCACACCATTTTTATTTTCAGCTTTTAAATGTTTAAGCTTATAATCAAATAGAGAAATATGCAAATGTTTAATCTATTTTATAATGTTTGATCTCTTTAGTACTATCTTATGCATTAATTGTATTTGATTTTTTGCTTGGGTTTCGGTATATAAAAGAAATAAGACTTTTCTTTAACTATTGTAACCGCAATAAATATGATTGTTATACGCCAAAACATTTTTGGTGGTCAACAAATAAAGAGTTTAATTTTTTGTGGAGATTCAATACACACATATAAGAGAGAAGTGCATAAATTATAAGAGATAACAAAATTGTTATATGAAGATCTCATGAAAGAGAAGAATCATGGAGATTGGCTCAACAAAAATGATTCTATTTGTATTTGATTAAAAGAGAAAGCCTTCCTTTAGGTAATGCATTGATATATTGTAAAGAACACATTAGTTAGCTAAGTTAGAATAATAAAAATCTAGAAAAAGTTGAGAGTCAATAAATCTAATAAATGACGATGTGTGTTATCATTAGGTTGTAGAGGTTGGAGGATTATGGTCCACGGGTGACAAAGCTCATAACAACTTTGGTTGGGGATAGTGGTATAAGGATTGTGGTCGGACGATGGTGGTTGAAGATCGTAGTCTAACGACAATGGTCGGAGGACAGTAGTTGGAGGATCATAATTGGGCGACAGTGGCTAAAGGAAAGGCTGTCAAAGTTTGACCCGACCCGAACCTGACCTTAATCCGAGCTGAAAATTTCCAGGTTCAGGTCACCCTATTTGCCATACGGGTCGAGTTCAAGTTCGAGATTCCGACTCGTTTGTAAAATCGATTCGGGTTCAGGTTGACTCGGAATCCCGAAATCAACCAGAATGACCTAGAAACCTGAAATCATATACAACGCTTGATCTCGGCTCTACCGCGTCTACCAGCTTGACTAGCACACCACACTAGCTTCACCCACGTGTGCTTGTTGATTGCTGGCTGCTGGCGTTCGATCCGCACTAGTTTTACGCCTCCGCCCTCGTCCATTTAATCTATGATCATTCGTGTCCATTTGATACATCGTCCATGTCTGCCAGCCTAACCAACGCACTGCACTCGCTTCACCTACAGCCCTGGCGTCATGCATTGGCTTCACCCCCCTGCACTAGCTTCGTCCTCGCGCACTTCAGCTGCTGCCAGTAGTTCAGGTTCGTGTGTTGGGTTGAGTCAACCTGTAAACCCCGCAGATCGGGTTTGGGTTGGAAGACTTTATCCTTTTACAAAACTAGGTTGAGTTAGGATCAACTCGTTTGGAACCGGGTCAATTTGGGTTGGACCCAAAGACGACCTGTTGACTTGTTTTGACACCCCTAACTGGAGGTCTATAGTTAGACGATGATAGTCCATGGACTATAGTTGACGAGGGACTAACGATTGATGAGAACAATAAAGACAATGACTCGACGATGGTTCTCAAGTGGTGCTTTAGGGTCCTTAAAGCCTCAAAACTCTCTTGAATCTTAAGAGTCACACACACACACACATCCAGAGCTCTATTGAATCTTAAGCCAAAGTTTATGCACCAAAGCTCCTCGCTCCATGTAGAGAGTGGGGGGCATATCTATCGATTTTTTAGAGGGGTATGCCCCGTAAATATGGAAAATATTTGAAGCACTCCAACAAATAGTATATATTGATTCTCTCAATTATAAATTATTTTTTTAGTATTTAAGTGACTTATTCTTTTGGTGTTATGGGATTTGTCTTGTCAAGACATTTTGTTCGACTCTAAGTTCTAAATCGGAGTTTGAGATCATGAATTTAATCTTAAAAGTTTTCAATTTATATATACCTCAAGATTTATGCTTGTTCAAAATGATTTTCAATGACTTATCAATGATGGTTCTTAATAGCTCCTCATGGCAAAATTCTTCTAGCAAATGGTATCAAATTTAGATTGAATATCAAGGCTAGATCAGGCTACATTGAACTTGCTTTTTTTTGTTGGATTAAACAGACCTTAAACAAGGCAAAAAAAAACGTAAGAAATTGTTGACTGAAGAAATACATACAAACATTAAATAATTTATACCCCTATAAATTTAAGAAATTAGAAATTTTGTCTTTAAAAATTAGATTGTAGATAAATCACTTATTTTTTTGGGCACGTGGCAATTATATTTTCGACTAATTTAGATTTCGTTTGGGACAACTTTCTTATTATTTTCTAAAACAATTTTTTAATACTAAAAATTTTTGTACTAAAAAATTGCTTTAGAAAATAATAAAAAAATTATCGCCTATAGAGCCTTAGTCTAGTATTATTTAATTGGAGATCAACATGTTCAATTCTACTTTTTCAATCACCTTCATCCAAATCTAATGAGAACTTTCAAAGAAACTTGCTTTAAGGCTAAGTTTCGTTTGGGACAACTTTTTTAATGCTTTTAAAAGGAACTTTCTAGTACAAAAATTTCTAGTTCATAAAATATTTTGTACTAGAAAGCTGCTTTTGAATGCATTAAAAAGCTATCTCAAACGAAGCCTAAATGACGTTGATGTTGCTAATGTAATTTGTTGAAATTCAAAGAAAATGAAAATGAATATTATGTACCCAAAAACATAAGGGTTAGATTGATCGATCCACGAACCGAGTCAAAGAGCTCACATAAAATGGAGCCAACTTAGGGTTCGTTTGGGACAGCTTTCTTACTGCTTTCAAAAGCAATATTTTAGTACAAAATTTTCTGCTTCAAAAAATTTGTGTACTAAAAAGCTGTTTTAAAAAACAGTAAAAAAGTCATCCCAAATGAAGCCTTAATTTAGGTGAGTACTTGTTCTCAATTGCACTATGTCTATCACCTTCCCTTATGGGGCATGTTATTCACTTTTCAATGAGTGAGCATGGACTTCAAAGCTCAACTAACTCATTCTAACAATCAATTGACTCCTTTATGTGGCCAACTTTTGTTGTCTGCTTAGGATTTTTATTATAGTTTTTACTCTTTTAATGCTCATCTTGTAGCATTTGCTTTGTTCTTTGCTTATAACTAAGATGCCAAGTGTCAAGTAAGAGACACACTATTATGCAATTCTCACGATGTAGTTTGAGGTAATATTAGATGTTAGATCTCACTTTTTTGCTTAGAACTCGAGCACTTTGACATAGTTCCTTCGATCAAATTCTCGTTATAACTGTTCTCTTGAGATATTATTTAAGGGGTCAAAATCTAAGTAAATCTATTTTCCCATCCTCGTTATGCTTCTAGTCTCAAGTAAGGCTTCGAATAAATTATGTTGGATAATCAAGATTTAACATTAATTCAAGTGTGACGAGCATGAAAAATGATTAAAATAGAAGTCGAGCTATGAGCCCCAACAACATGCACAACCGAATTCCCAAAATGAGCGGAATGATGATTACATTTCTTTCAGCAAACTTTATAAAATGGAAGATCATCTCGCCAATATGATCTAATACATCACCACGGATTTTCTCTAAGATTATTCAACAACCCCAACGTTATATCGATTATCATGTCACCAAAACATATCCTGCATTTTATGAAGCACATTCACATTGGATTCATTTGAAGTTGACTCCTACGTCCCAAATTAAGGTGGTTAATGCTGAGATTCTTGATCATGAGATAATATTCAAACTATGATACCAAAGGTTAATTGCTATGATATCAGCCAACTTTGAGTATAGACTTCGAAGCTTGATCGGTTTCACCCTCACAGCCCAAAAGAGGTTAATGTCTTCACCCTAAACCCTTAAGATTTTCAATCTTGCGTGTCTACCATTTCACCATCAAGGCATCTTGAAAGTGAATCATATTCCATGAATATGATATCTATCTAGTGTGATATATGAAGCTTGATTCGGAGAGCACTTGTTGGGTGAAAGATTTATTTATTGCTAAATATTACGGCCTAAATGCTAAACTATTGACCCTACCTGTTTGGATGGGTGTTCACCCCAAAGTGTTCCCGAACTGCATGCATACATCCGTAAGTAACTTAGTTGAATATGACAAATTTCATTGAGAGGAACCGGCAAAGAAAAGAAAAATGAATTTAACATGTAGATGGTTGAAATAGTAATATGGTTTATAATATATTTATTACAGCCTAAATGCTAAACTATTGACCCTACTTATTTGGATGGGTGTTCACCCCAAAGTGTTCCCGAACTGATGAGGATGAGCATGAATATTCTAATCGAAATATTTTTACTTTTGTAATTCTAGAAAATATTGATTTGATTTTTCTTAAATATATTTTTTGGCTGAACAAATATGACCAATGTCCAAATGTTAGAAAGACATAAGAGAACTAAAGTCATAGGGAATTGACAATTTTGGATGATTATGGGACTTTGATAAAATAATTTTATTTTAGAACATTAATTTCATCATTGATCTATTTATACTTACATGCAATAATTTTTTTAGGATAGTTTCTTTCTACTTTATAAAGTTAATTTTTAAAAAAAAAATTATACTAAAAAATTTCTTTAAAAAATAGTAAAAAAATTATTCCAAATCAAACTTGAACAATTTTCTTACTACTTTTAAAATAGCTTTCGCATTTCAGTACAAAAACTTCTTAGAAATAACGAAAAAAATAGTGATCAAAAGTTGTCCCAAATGATGTCTTCAGTTTCGTTTGGGATAGCTTTCTTACTGCTTTTTAAAGCAACTTTTTAATAGAAAAGTTAATTAAACTAAAAATTTTTGTACTAAAAAACTTCTTTAGAAAATAATAAGAAAGCTGTCTCAAATCAAATCTCAGACTTCGTTTGTGACGGTTTCGTACTGTTTTTAGAGTATTTTTTAGTACAAAAATTTTTATACTAAAAAGTTTCTTTATAAAGCAATAAGAAAATTATCTCAAATAAAATCTTAGTCAATTAAGGCATTGAGTTCTCCTTGTGTGTGTATAAGAATAAGTCAAAGCATGGATAGGAAGCCACGAAGAGAGAAGTTTGCATTGGTGGGATCCCTGTGGTTTTAGATTGGTATTTGGTCAAATGAAGCAACGTAATTGGCATGGGGTGATGAACGGATCAGTTTAACACAGATTTTCTCCTCTTAACGGCTTAAATAGTCAATAAATGGTTGCGTTAAAAAAAAAAAAGGTTTAAATAGAATTTGAGGAGGTGAGTGGGAGAATAAAAAAACTAAGGAAATAAGAAAAGAAAGGAAGATGAGTGAAAAATTGGATATTAATGCACATAATCGATTAGATAAGATTTAGGTTTCATTTGGAGGATTTGTTTACTGCTTCTTAAAGTATCTTTTTTGTATAAAAATTTAAAATGTTGTTTTAAGAAGTAGTAAGAAAGCAGTCTCAAACGAAACCTTAGGTTTTTTTGATAGCTTTTTACTTGTTTTGTTTTTAAATCATTTGAGTATTATTTTCTTCTTACTATTTTTTACAGTTTTTCTAAATTTTTTAAAGTAAACTTATTTTTTCAATTAGAATAGCTAAGTTATTTTTCCCACAACAACTTTGTAATTAATTTTATAAAATGCTACGATCATTTCAAACATATCATTAATTTTAGAATCTTGAGGGAGTGAGAGGGAGCAATCTATTCAATCTTGAGTTGAATTTGAATGAGCTTGGATTTTTTTTTTTGATTTGGCCAATCTATAATTAGGTTAAGCATGAATAGTTGAAGAGCTTTAAACAATTTAGATTGGTGGGCTTAAAATTTGACCATTCAAATCCTTGTACAATGAAAAATACTAAATAATCATTGCGAATGGCTAAGTCTTCTCCCTCAGTCGAACTCCACCCATAAGCTTCACCTCTACAATCTTCTTCATGTCCCATCCCTTTCTCATAATATACTCTTTATTCACAAGCTCACTTCTGATAATAATTGCTCATTTTCTTTTGATGCCCATGGTTTCCTCATCAAGGACCTCTTGGACAATCACATCCTACTTCGCGACCACAGCCGTGATGGCCTCTATCCAGTTCATACTATTTCCACCACCTCTCATGTAGCATTTATGCCACCTCTTCTCCCATGCATCGACATTTCTCTCAATCTCCTCAACCGATCATACCACCCATCACCTCTACCCACCAGATGCAAACCCGACTTAAAACAGGCCATCAACATCCCAAAACAATCTTGATCCCATTACCATTCCACAATCCAACTCAAAACCTACCACCTACAATCAAGCCATCAAACTAAAGCCAGGGCATGATGCTATGTTGGAAGAGTTCTTAGCTCTCCAAAAGCATGGCACATGGTCCCTCATACGACCTCCTCCAAATAAACCGATCCTAGGATGCTGCTAGCATTCAAAATCAAACTAAGCCGAGATGGACAAATTGATCAACACAAGGCCAGTTTGGTTTCTAAAGGATTCAACCAGAAGTACGACATCAACTACAATGAAACTTTCAGGCCTGTTGCCAATATGTCGACAATCCATATCATCCTTCTCATTTCTCTCCACTGCAACTGACCTACTCTCCAATTTAACATCTCAAATGCTTTTCTACACGACTAACTCCGTGATGAAGTCTATATGCAACAAACCTCGGCTTTGCCAACACTCAACAACCTAACGGCACGTGAATAGCTAATTACATGTATGAAATAAAATATGCCTTTGGGGTCAAATAAACGTCCATAATTTCATTCAAGGCACAAGAGACTATATCAATACTTGTAATTTATTTACATCATTAATCTAAAACTAAAAAATTAGCTAGACATTGATGAAATAGAAATCAAACACTTCTTCATGCAATCATAGAAGAAAAGATGTAGGAGAAACAATATGGAAAAGTTTCTTCTTGATAGTACAAAAAAACTTCTCCACGCTCCTCCTCCTTGGGGAACATTATAAATTTATGCTTACTTTTATAAGAGAAAAATAAATAAAATAACATATTTTCATTGAATTTAAAGGTAAGGAACTGTACAAAATTTACAATTATTATTGGGTCAGATGCTTATGGTCTTGGCATTATTTCGCCCTCGGAGCTCTTCTTCCTCTACTACTGGATATTTTTTCGCATCCTTTCATCATTCTATTAGATGTATTCTTTTTCTGGATGTGTCAAATTATATGATGCTTTATATGTTGTTGTCCTTATAATTGTTTATATGTAATTTTGGTTCTTTCCTCCATGGAGGAGCCTTTGCCTAGGCAATCAGGTGGGGATTTTTCATTGTGGGTTAATTTTTTAAGAAGACAGCCTTTTTCAAGTCCTTTTTGTTTTATCCTTAGTTTTTGTCTAGTTTGTAAGGATGCTATTTGCTGCCTTTAGCCATAGGTGTTGTTTTTTCCTCTTTTTAAGTTATTGTATTTCATTTTTCAGTTAATGAAAGTGGGGTTATCCCTTATAATTAAAAAAAAGAGTCAAATAAAATTGTTGTTGTTATCTAAAAGCAATTAAGCCAAAAAATTATATCAAAAGACCTTTAGGCTGTTAGCGAACCAATACACGTCAGCTTCATGATGTGGCTTATATGTTCTTTTCTGAGCTCTATATATGCTTGTGCTTGTAACATGTAATGAATATACAATAATACAATTTCTTTCCTTTCCTGTGCTTTCTGCTTCTTGCTGCATTCGTCTCTTTCCTCTCATGGTATCAGAGACCTCTCATGGCTGATCAAAAATCGGCTGCTTCTCTTCTTTCTTCCTCCCCTACCCTATCTACCTCTCTTTTTAACTTTGTCATCCCCACACCTCTAAAATTCTTGATATCAAATATCAAGAATCTAGTTCCTACCCATCTCATAGTCGAGACTAATGCGATTTGGTGCCTGCAAATCCTCCAGCATTTTAAGGCGAACGGATTTGCCGAACACCTCAAGGGTGAAACCAATCCTCCGTCCGACAAAGCCATCACAAACTACAATCTTTGGTGCTTAATTGATAGTAATCTAATGTTAGCTCTTTTCTCTACTATTTCTACTTCAAATTTTCCCTATTTGTTGTCATCTACTACCGCTCAAGAAATTTGGTCTATTCTTGAACGCCGGTCGCAACCAACGAATCATTCTCAAGTTATTCAAGAATGAACTTCATCACTTCAAGATGAAAAATCTATCCATGCAGCAATATCTCGCCCAAATTAAACCATTGTTAACAACATTGCCTCATCCATATCCAAACTTGATATGAAAGACATCACTCTCTATATTCTTAATGGTCTTCCATCCAATTACAACTCCTTCAAAACCGTCATTCGCACATCTCTTCAACCCATCAATCTTGACACTCTCTACTCCCTTCTTTGTAGTGACGAAATCAATGTTCAACAAGAACAATTGCAGGATTCCAACCCCACCTCTTATCATATAGCCCTTTACGTGGACAACAACAAATCTTCTCGGGGACGCGGCCAACACAAATGCTTCAAAGGCAAGAACACCTTCTACAATCCATCAGTACCTCCACCGTCCCCATCTCTCAAAAGCCAGCCTATCAAATATGCAGCAAGAATGGACACGTTGTGCTTAACTTTGGCATCGTTGCAATTTTAAATACGCTCTAACCTCTTCTCGACCACCTCGCGCGCTTCTTCCTCAATATTCACCGTCTGCAAATCAAGACTGGATTATTGATTTAGGTGCTTCTACACATCTCACTTCGGATAATACCAATCTTCATTAATCATCTCATTATCAAGGAGCCGACACCGTATTTATTGCCAATGGAAATACTTTGCCCATTCATAATTCGAGACAGGGACTACTTCTCCTACCGGACACACCACATAAGCTTCATTTACACAATTTACTTCACGTCCCTTCCCTCACACACAATCTAATTTTTATATCCAAACTTACATCTGACAACTTTATTTTCATCTGTTTTGATGCTAATGGTTTTGTTATCAAGGACCTTCAGGATAATCGTTCGCTTCTTTATGTTCATCTTCATAATGGTATGTATCAACTCTGCCTGTCTAACGAATCAACTTCGATTACTCTTCAAGTTCACACGTCTCATATGAATCTTTGGCATGCCATGCTAGGTTGTCCGACCAACAGATCTCTCAAACTTCTTTCTCAGTTGATTACCGAAATTCTTCTCGTATCTTCTTTTCATGTTTGTACGTCTTGTAATGTGGCAAAAAGCCATAAATTAACTTTTAATAAAAGTTTCACTGTTTCTTCAAATCCATTCAAATTAATTCATTCTGACGTTTGAGGACCTGCACAACAAGGCCACAACAATCTCTTGATGGTTTCAGATATTATGTTGTTTTTATTGATAATTTTACTCGATTTTCCAAGATATACCTTATGCACTCCAAGTAGGAAACATTCACAAAATTTACTCATTTCTGTACTCTCATTCGTAATCACTTCAAATCTACACCTAAATTAAACCTTCAGATCTAGCGACGGCGGTGAATTTACAAGCAACATCTTCAGAAACTATCTCAATAAATTTGGAATAACTCATCAAATTAGTTTCCCTCGCACTCCTGAACAGAACGATCTTGTCGAATGTAAACATAGGCATCTTCTTGAGCTCACTCACACTCTCATACATGCCTCAAAGCTTTCCCACAATTTTTGGACTGAGGTTGTATCCACTACCAATTTTCTTATAAATCGTCTGCCTCCAAATCTGTTTCTCTCCAAATTACATATCAACTTCTTCATGGCAAACTCCCTACATATTATTATTTTCAAACGTTCGACTGTCTTTGTTTCCTCTGGTTGCAACCATGTCTCTGATAAATTGTCTCCTTGCTCTCATGAATGCATTTTTATAGTCTATTCATTGGCTCACAAAGGATACAAGTGCCTCAACATTTTCATAGGCAAGACATATATCTCTCGGCACGTAGTGTTTCATGAACACATCTTTCGCTACAAAAAGACAATCACTCAGCACACTACTTCACTCTCGTACAATATCACATTCATCCCTCCTTCACTTCTTGTACCTCACTCCATTCCTGCAAAATCACCCAAACCTATCAGCCATCCTATCATAACCACTCAACTTCCCACTCCAGTTCAACGTCACTCATCATCTTCCTCTTTTTCCCCATCTGTGGCTAGCAATTTATCCCAATCTCTTCGTGCTCCCTCTACCAATATACTTACTCACCACATGCATGCAATCTAGTTTAAAATATGGAATTTCCAAACCTAAGAAAATATTTATTCTTTTTGCCACTACACAGTCTCGTATCACTCCCACAACCTACTCTCAAGCCATCAAATTACCACAATGGCATACTACAATGACTGAGGAGTTTTTAGCTCTTAAACGTCAAGGCACCTGATCTCTCATCCCACCTCCACCAAATCAACAAATTCTAGGATGTAAGTGGACATTTAAAACAAAACATCTTCCAAACGGTCAAGTGGCTCGTTACAAAACTCGCTTGGTCGCACAAGGCTACAACCAATAATTTGGAGTCAACTACACATGAACCTTTAGCCCTCTGGCTAAAATGCCCACTATACGAATTCTTCTCATCCTTGCTCTCCAACACAATTGGCCAATGCTTCAACTCGATGTTTCAAATACTTTTCTACATGGCCGGCCGGTGGTCTTCAGGAAGATGCTTATGTGCACCAACCTTCAAGCTTTGTGGACACTCAATTCTCAAAAATGGTGTGCAAACTTAAAAAAATTGCTCTATGGACTCAAATAAGCCCCTCGACAATGGTTCCAAAGGCTCACCAACTTTCTGCATTCTTTTGGCTTTGGGTTTAGTTGTTCCAACCCTTATTTACTTATATTTCATCAAAAGCATATTCAAATCTAGATACTAATTTATGTTGACGATTTTCTCATTACAGGAAATGATACCTCGACCATGCAATCTCTTTTCAAAGCTTGCAATCCACTTTGCTCTCAAACAACTAGACCAAATATCTCTTTTTCTCAGCATAAAAGTTCTACGCACAAACACCAGATTCTTTCTCAATCAGACTCACTATTCCACCAAACTACTACAAATGGTTGGATTCAATGATGCAACTCCCATTACACCGAAATCCAACCGTCCTTCAAGTTCAGCTCAACCTTTCCACAATCCCACACTCTACCGCAAACTTGCAGGGTCACTTCAATATTTATCTATCACCCGTCCAAATATTACATTCGCAACAAATTTTATCTGTCAACATATGCAAGCTCCAACTGTCCGAGATTTTCAAGCGCTTAAACGTTTTCTACGCAACATCAAAGGAACTCTACACTTAGGTCTCCCTCTCACTATGGGTGATCTTCAACTCAGAGCTTATGCTGATGTGGATTGGGCATCAGACTGAACAGACTGGAAATCTATTTCCAGTTTCTACACTTTTCTGGGCAACAATATTGTATCATGGTCTGTCAAAAAGCAAGTAACTGTTGCAAATCTTCAACAGAAGCTGAGTACATGTCTCTCTCTTCAGCCACTTCGGATGTCTTGTGGCTTCAATATCTCTTTACCGAACTTCAGATCCCGCAACACTCTCCAACTATCATTCATTGCAACAACATCTCCACTATCATTATAGCTAAAAATTATGTGATCCATGCTCACACAAAACACATTGACATTGACTATAATTTTATTCGTCAACATATCAACTCGGGCAACATCACCATCGCTCACATCAACTCAATAGACCAACCAACATATATTCTTACCGAACCTCTCTCATTCGCTTGTTTCATGGAATTAAGAACCAAATTAAACATTCAGCCAAAGAATGTTCAATTTGAGGGGGCATGTTAGCGAACCAATACACGTCAGCTTCATGATGTGGCTTATATGTTCTTTTCTCAGCTTTATATATACTTGTGCTTGTAGCTTGTAATGAATGTACAATAATAGAATTTCTTTCCTTTCATGTGTTATCTGCTTCTTGTTACCTTTGCTCTTTCCTCTCATAGGCTTCGTTTGAGATGGATTTCTTGATGCTTCTTAAAGCAGCTTTTTAGTTAAAAGATTAAAAAATTTTTACTAAAAATTTGTTTTAAGAAACAGTAAAAAAGTCGTCCCAAATGAAGTCTTAATCTATAATAAGGGCTAGCCCCGGCCTAAATCTATGATCTAAGCAAGAAAATGACCGCAGCAGCAGGCTTTTGCATGAAGTAATCGCATACATTTATTATTGAGCAAAAAATAGCTTTCTTTCATAGCTTAAGAGTTAATCGTATCAATCAAATCTTCAAATTTCTTCATCACATCAAATGTAGCGTATTGTCCACAACTTAGCCCAAAATGTCAAAAAACTAAACTAGTTGGCCTTTAGTCCCAAGAGTTTCACCCCAAAAAGCTTATCCCCAATACGGAAATTCACATCAGTGGATAGTACGACTCGTAATTAGCTCATTAGTTTGTAGAGCTATTATGTAATATTTTTTCTGATTAATGCTTCCTTTGGGATGATTTTTGTATTAGAAAATTGTTTCAAAAGACATTAAGAAAGCAATCCCAAACGAAATTTAAATTGTCATGCAAGTATCTCATTTGATTATCGCAACTTATTTATCTTATAAAGATATTATTATTCAAACATGTTTGAATAAATAATAGAATATAACTCTGACCCTCCATAAATCATGTTAAATTCTTTTTGAAGATGGATAAAGAAGATTCAATTAAGTATCCAAAATTCCAAACAAGTTTAATTTATTTTTAAAAAAATTTAAATAATATCTTCTAAGAATTCATTCAAAAACATGTTCAAATAATTAATTAAACTTATCTTTGACCATTTATCAATCATATCAAATAATTTTTATTTTTTGGAACGGGGTATCCACCCACTGTCACCTCTAAAAGGGTGCTTGACTGCATGACTAATCCTTGGCTAACTTAGAAGAGTCACTCACCCCATAAATCTCATGGTCCGCACTTGATTGGACCCCACTTAAGAGGCTCTGTCGCTCGAGGGGACTCGAGCATGGGCTAGGGGGTTCCCAATCGTACTCATAGGGGTGTCAAAAATTGACACGACCCGAAAACCCGACTCGAACCCGACCAGGAAATTTCGGGTTAGGGTCAATCCGGACCCAAAAAGGGCCGAGTTCGAGTTCAACAAATCGACCCGTTTCACAAATTGGGTCGGGTTCGAGTTAACCCAGTAACCCGAAGTTTACAAGATTTTGACCCGAAAATCCGAGATAGACCTATTTTTTACCCTAAAATCGGAGATTTCCTCATTTTTTTGACCCGAAAATAAGCTATTTTAGTCGGTCCCATGTTATTCGGGTTATGTCAGGTTGACCCGAATAGTGCCGGATCAGTTCTAGATTTGACCCGAATCTGACCCGTGATTCAAAATTGACACCACTACGTACTCGTCCACCAACCTAGCTAATCGTCGGTTGGTTATCAAACAATCTTCAAAAACGTGTAATTGTCAAAAAAAAAAAAAAAAAAAAACAAAACAAAACAAAACAAAATAAAAAACTTTGCCACGGCTCTTAAACTCTACCCGTTGACTGTACATGGAATGCAACATAAATTGTCCTCTGCTAATGCCATATTTCCCACTCTCATTCTTCTTTCCTTTCCCCTTATTATATTCAACACTATTTTGACTAATTGATCGTTTTTCCATTTGGCAAACGAATAAGAAAAATACTTGCCCAGCTCTGCACTCCTCATTGAAAGCAACTGGCCGTATCTTCTTTCTCAATAGCTTCTCAATCCTCATCCTCTACAATTTTTTCTCATATAAATATCTTCCCATGCAACCACACAAACCATGATCACCCACCTGAAAAATCGTAAATAAGAGAGATGTCTCATTACTCTTCAAAGGCAAGTTCTTCTTCTCCAATTCCAAGGGCGACTAAGGAGTATTTAAAGCTTAGGAGGCCGTCAAGCCCTCGACCGTTGTCTCCAGTGATTGTACAGATGGAGCCGATGAGGATCATACATGTTCAACCACATGAATTCATGCCGCTGGTGCAGAAGCTCACCGGAAAATCATCGCCGGCGGCAACAGAAGGTGCTTCTGCCATGGCTCCCGTGACAATGCCATCCTCTCATGCGTTGATTGATATTAACGTGGCTTATGTTGGAGATGAAGACGAGTCTATCTTATGTAAGTAAAAGGGTTTAGACAGATACTGAAAGATGGGTGGGATGACAAATTTAAGTTGCACAGTAAATTTAAGTTGATGCAGATAAAATATGTATAAGATTTTCTTTTATTATTTATTGTCTGTTGGGCTTAGACTTCCTAATCAAATGACTTTGAATTTATGCTCTTTAGATGTCTCAGATGAAACCTAAGATAAACTACATTGAGTGTAGAAATAGGCTGAAAGAATTAAAAGAGAATACTCATGACATGAAACAAGGACAATGAAATTCAATTTACATATATATTCCATATTACAGGTTTTGTTATGTGTGAGATAACATCACAAAATGCAGTAATAAATTATCATTATCAAATGTCTTTTGGATGACTATGATTAAATATCACTATTAAAAAATATGATTTTTCGCAACATTTGTTAGGGAATAAGAGTCTGTTTGGAGCAACTTTCTAGTTGTTTTACTTTTCATATAGCAACTACTATTTCGTTTGATCAATGTTTGTTTGTTACTTTCTCATTATTTTTCATAATATCAAAATTATTCTCTCCAAAATAATTTCACAGTCGACTTTACAAAATGCTCACTACAGGAAAATTGTCAATTACCGGCGGATTTTCCCGGCGGCTTGCCGTCGGCCTACTTTTCCGACGGCTTTCCGGCGGCCTTTATTTAAGAAAAAATTCTAACAATTTTCAGGTGGCTTTCCGGTAGTTTTACGGCGGTTTTGTTTTCAGCGGCTCTTCCCTCGATTTACCGGCGGCTTTCCAGCTTTACCGGCGACTTTTAATAATTAATTTAATTAATTAATAATTTTTGTTTATTTTATTTAATTTTTAATTTAATTTAATTAATTATTAATTTATTTTAATCAATTATTAATCTAATAACTTAGTCTAATTAAGTATTGATAAAATAGCATATTTAATTAATTATTAACTTTACTATTTTATTTTTTATTAATTTTTAATCATAATTTTAGTGTTATATAGTTTAAATAAATTATAGTATTCATTTTATCACATTTTCAAACTCAACACAATGGTTGAGACTTAGCAAAACCAAGGGACACGGTTCGAATCTCGGGCAGTGTAGGTAGTGCGCGGGCACGACGGGCAGCGCGCGGGCAGGTGTCCAGGCGGGCTGCGGCGAGAGCTCGGGGGGCAGAGCGGGAGCTCAGGCGGGCAGGCCGTACAGCGAGCCGGCAACGGGCATGGCGGGAGTTCGGAGGGCAGAGCGGGCAGGGCGGGAGTTCAGGCGGTCAAGGCGAGAGAACGATTGGGGAGCCGGGCAGCTCGGGCAACATTTTTTTTTAAATTAAATTTTAGATATTTACCGGTGGTTTTTTGGTTGCCGAAAAAATTTACCGCCGGAAATATTTTTCCGACGCCTATTTTACCGGCGGCACATATGCCGTCGGAAAGCTGCCGAAAATTTATAAAACCGCCGGAAAAAGATCATTTTCCGCCGGATAATGCCGCCGGAAATGACTGAATTTCCTGTAGTAACTACACCCATCCCAAATAGACTCTAAGAGTTTGTTTGGAATAATTGTAATATTTTATAAAATTTGTTGTGAACTTGCTATAGAGAAAACAACTTCGTTGTATTGGTTGCATAATTTAGCTTTCAACCACAAAAATGTTTTAAAAAACAATGAGAAAGCAGTAACCAAACAAAATTATAATTGTTGTTTGAAAAAATAACGGAGCCAAAAAGTTGTCCTAAACAAACTCTAAGGCTTCGCTTGGGACAGCTTCATTGGTGATTTCTATAATAGCTTTCTAGCATAAAAATTTTGAGTTCAAGAAAATTTTATAATAAAAATCTGCTTTAAAAAGCTCTAAAAAAAAGTTAGTGCCAAATGAAGCCTAAATTAGTTAATTAATGCTCTCTAGGGAAAGAGCAGAAAAAACATAGCTACTGCTTTGCCCCTTATTTAAGTCCACTATGTGATACATGCATTGTTACTTGGCTGCCCTCTATTGTCTCGCATTTCTAGATTGTTAATGTGGTCAAGGAGAGCTGTACATCTGAAACTTGAGGATAGTTCATCATTCACAAATGATTTAAATGAATTATCATGAGTAATTAAAATTAATTAAATTTATAAAATAAAATAATAAATTTAATCCAACATATATAAATATAGCTAATTTTGAACCGAATCCATTGTGATAAGTAGACTCAATAAAAATCGGCAAGTCATAATTAACTCTAATATGAATCATAATTAAATGATTCGTTGTTCTATTTAGTATGATCTTCATGAAGTCATGGGCTGAAATAAGATATCCATATAACTGTTACCATAAGCTGCAACTCAGAAGGAACAGAGAAGGCATATTTGATTTAGATCAGTAAATGCTATTTGTATTTCTTTATGAGTGTGTATATAGAGGTAGAAAGGGCATTGTTGTATCTGTTCAGAAGGTGGTTCTCCTTTAAAGTGTAAGGTAGATATTAGTTTTGTTAGTATAGATCAAACAGTTTGGCTTTTGAGATGGATGTATTGGCTGCTCCATTTGTTTGGTAGAGGTGGCTGTCACTGTTAGTTTCAAAGCATCTAAAAATACCAAGGAGCTATTTGGTTGTAAGTATTTGAAATGTAAAATAAATCAAATGCACCAAATTTGAATTTTTGGTTGGTAATTAATTGGAAGAAAATGAAAAGTAATATTTTGAGTTATTTTTAACTAACAACATGCATGCAAGGAATGTGATGAAGGGCCGTCGACAGTTGCACATATATGTAGACTAGTCTCTATTATATCAACCTCATATTACATTCCAGACATGTTAACCAGAAACTCTGTCAAGTTGATTCTAGTAGGATTTGGCATTCTCATAGCTTTCAGTTCAATCTTGTGCATTGACTCCTCAGTCCATTATGCGAAGAGATTGTTGCATTCCAAATCAGTTGTTTGTGAACGCTCCAACCGACACATGAAGATACTAAGTTGTAATAGATTGTAGTAATCATGGCCTGAATAGGCAGTCCACGAACTCTTTTAAGGACACAATTGAAATATTTTGAAGCTTTTGCAGTCATCACTCCATGCCTAAGCCCATTGTCATGTGCTAGTGCCAACAAGTCACATCACAGTCCATCAACCACTAATATACTTCTTGTTTAATATTTTGTAAATCAACCATTATTTTATTGAAAACACCAAGGTCATCAGTACTTCCAGCTAGATACATCTTCTGATATAAAAAATCAACATTTTCATAGTCCATTTTGTGTACGACTTTCTTAAAGTTCTCTCAGAGAGGCCAAAGATACTGTAGATGAGCCATATTTGGAAAAACTTCTCGGCACCTACTAATTAAACCAGCATGTTTATCTGAAATGATGCAAATATCTTCTCTAATCCTGACAATTGGTAATGTTTTATGAAGACAAATAAAAAACCATAACCAAGACTCATTACATTCAGTCTCAACAATTGCGAAAGCCAAGGGAAATAGTCCATTGTTCGCATCCATATCAGCTACGCTGAGTAAGGTTTCTTTATATTTACCAAGCAAAAATGTGTCATGTAGGCTTAGAACTGGTTTACAATACCTCTGTCCAGTAATTGAGGGTCCAAAAGCCAAAAAAAAATTCTTTGAAATTGATGTGTTGTTAAAGTGAAGTGGATACACTATAATTGGAATAGCATAGGCAACATGCATCTTCCAAAAATAAATTCACTATACTATAGAACTCCTTCAACTTCCAAATACAACTTTGATGGCCTTTCTCCTAGCATCGCATGCCTTCACGTAAGAAACATTAACATTAAATTTAGCTTTGATATAACCAATAATTTCTCTGAGTTTTTAGTCCATTTGTTGTCTAATAGCTAGTACAATGATGGAGCTGATAAATATAGAAGTGTATTGTCTATGACACGTTGATAGAATTAGAGTTGCATGCGTGATCATTCCATAATCTAGAAATCTTCCATGACCCTCCTAGATGCTTGCTTGAGCATGCATGCAAGCGTCATAAATACGGTCTATAAGGGGCGACATGTTGTACACAAGATACTGTTAACTTTTGCTTATTCAAATATACCAATACATATTCCACATTGTTGAATATTGATGAATCACATAATGCAAATTGTAGGTCTTTCTTAGTTGCAAAGCACATCCTTCCACTAACTCCTCTGGAATATGCAATTCTTTGCTTGTTCTATTACTCATGCTAACATCAAAGTCAAACTCCGCATCCCACTCTTGAGTAGTACAACATATGCTAGCAAAGTTATTATGACAAACCATCTATATATTCTTCTGCATATATATATATATCTTAGACAATTGCTTATAATCAGATTTTGCATGGCAGCATGATCTACTATGCCAGACAAATCTACATCAGATGAATATTCTTTTATATGGTCATCAAGCTCATCGTAATAATTGCTACTCATTGCCTCACAGTCTTCAACAACTGTTGGCATATGACCCCCACAACTTCCTCTTCATCAATGTTATGGCAAGATGATTGTGTTGACGGTGATGCAATACTTAAATGAACTTCATCTCTCATGAATCTATCGAGCATACGATCTCTAAACATTAAAATTACAACATATAAAACATGATTGACTGGACAACTAAAAAAAATAAAAATAGGTGGAACACTTACTTCATATGCTCATTGACATCTGAAGTATCTGCATGACTTATTGGGCAACCTTCAGGGATATCAACTAAGTTATAAGACTGCATCATATGAGCATTCATATTTTCAACAATCATCAACTTAGTGTCCAACTTTTGAACTTCAACATACAAAATAAGTGCTTTAGATGCATGATCCAATACAATTTCACACACTTAATCATTATCAACATTTTATGCAATAAAATCATTTTCAACGGGATAACGACATATCAAATTTACTGTAATGCTTAACGGTTCATATTTAAGTTCTCAAAGGACTCATAACTTCAACTGCTCTAGATTACTATTTGTCATGACTTTTATTGGACGAGTTTGACCTTTGACATACGTAGTTGAGAGCTGCTTATTCAGACTTAATTGGCCGTTATACACGAGCATAATCGAAGCCAAAATTCCACTCATCTCTTCTAGTGCAAAACTTAGACCACAAAATATCACCTAAACAATTATTCAATTTATTAATAATTATTAAAATTAATTACCATATACAACCCATAATTAATTTAATTAAACATATTCTATATATCATAAATAGTATGAAAATTTAATAGAACTTATTAATATATAATTAATTCTTACTTAAGGGATAATAATGATAATATATACAATTAATTATTAAAAAACAAACAGCACAAAGAAATTAAAAAAATAAATTTACTTTTCAAATATTTTTTTTTAGTTAAAACAACATTTATGTACAAATAAATCCAGAAAAAAGAAGCAAAAGAAAAAGCATTTTTTCAAAATAGAAAATATTTTCTCTGAGTTCTTCCAAAACACTAAACTATATATACATCCAAAATAATTAGTTTTTTTTTTCAAATCAATCATGAAAAAATTGTCGCTATATTCCAAATATTAAACTGAAACTTAACAAAACTTATTAAAATGCAGAAAAAATACGACATCCATCAGTAAAACCTTAGCTGTTCTTAATTTATTTATAAGAGTTAGATCCATGCAATGATGTAAAAACATAGAACCTGTTCACTGTAGTTGCCACCTAATGAAGTACTCGTCAACTGCACGTCGCATTGTATTATTGAATTTTACAATTGTTCGGCCACCTACTGTCTAAAGAGCTAGGAAACACTGCTCATCTGACATCTCCAGCCTTGCATCAGCTCCATTAGGCAACACAGCTCTCAAGGCCCTCTTTTAGATTATTATTCCTACCACATGAGTTTTGTTATTTTAAAACTCTTACATACTGACTCATGAGCTCTCTGCTGTCACCTTGTTATATGTATACTATTGGCTTTTATAACACATTTCATAAATATTTTAACATTACAATTTACTTTCACATTTTTTGTTGCAGCATATGACTCTTATATACTTTGCTTTAGAGGAGAGATTATTACATGTGGAGTATTGACTAGAGAACTGTCTGAATTATGTGAGTGTGCAAAGTAAAAGTACAGTGTGCATAGTAATTGCATTTTTGCTATACATACTCACAGAATTCAACCCAATTCTGATCCGGACTCCGCAGGTAATAATCTCTCTCTTTTGATATTTTTGGCTATCGCTGGAATCTCCAAATTACGCAGCAAGCTACATCCCTCAATAGGTATTAATTACTTTGACATATATTGTTTGTTCAAGAAAATGCCTGGTTTCTAGCACTTATAAATCTCTTCAATATCATGACATATCGTATGTATTACTTTTTCTTTCTAGTAAATCTTAAGCTATAGATCAATGTGATCAGTATTAAACAAATATAATATAGTTAACTAAATTAAGTTTGGTCATCTCTAGCTGAGATTATCAAAACGCATTCAGGTTGCAACACTAGGTATCTTATGAGGATGTTCAATCCATTTTACAGTGCCACAAATATCAAGCTAAGGCCTTCCTCCCATGGAAGGACTGGCCTCATTTGTAATAAACAATAAACATTAGTGAACCCAATTCAACTAGGTCAGATCTCGTGATTTTTCTCCTTTTCAGGATATTTCACGTAAAAATCCTTGTATCTCTTATGAATCTTACACCCATCTCTTTTTATCTGTATATGTACTAGATCTTCGTTCAAAACTAAGACATTAAGTCATTTATCTCTCAACTACCGCAAATGTTCCAAGACGCAACAATTATGACTTATATTATCATCAAAATCATAATGATAATTTTGTAACACTACAGGAAAAATGGCAAATACCGGCGGTTTTCACCGGCGGTTTATAGACCGTCGGTATTACCGACGGCTCGCCGGCGGTTAAGCCGTCGGACTGTAGTGACGGTCAAATCGGCGGCTTAGCTACGATACACCGTCGGTATTACCGACGGTTTATAAACCGCCGGTAAACCGCCGGCTATCAATATTAACCGGCGGTCGAAACCGCCGGTGATAAGTGAATTTTTTACAGGCGGTCTAGACCGCCGGAAAACCGCCGGTAAAAGCCCTAATACGAGCCCCGTCGCTCTGCTCATTTCATTTTCACTCTTACCTCTCTCTCTCGGTCGCTCGCTCTATCGTCTCCTCCGCTCGTCCGATCAGCCCCCGACGAAGGAACTCTGACTGCCGACCCCATTCCGACCGCCGCCGACCCCAGTCCGACCGCCGCCGTCCCCTGTCCGACCGCCGCCGACGAGTTTACTCCGACGCCCGACCGCCGACCGATTCCGACCCCAAACAAACCGATTTCTCTTTTAAGGTTATTTTTTATGGTTTTTCTTTGATTATTTGATGATATTATCTTGTTAGTTAATGTTTTATACTTTAAAAATGTGGGAGAGAGTTATGGTGCATAGGTTTAGGTGTGATACTAATGTTTCTCAAAATCAATTTGGATTAATGCTTGGTTGTGATGCAATGGAAGTCATACATTTTTTGAGAGGTTTTATGGAGAAATATAATGAGAATAAGGAGGATCTATATATGATATTTATCTATTTAGAGAAAATATATCTTAATATTCCAAGAGAAGTGCTATGGAGGGTTCTTAAGAAGGAAGGAGTTAATAATGCTTATATTAAAATCATTATTGATATGTATGTAGGAGCTATTACTTGTGTTCAAATACATGGTTATTTGATCAAGTATTTTCCTATTTCGGTTGGATTATATCAAGCAAAGAAGATGAACTAAGGCTTGTAAAATGGTTTTCTGGTTAAAAACTTTCTAATTGAAGACATTTTTGTACTGGAAAGACGTTGTTTTAGAAAGCAGCAAAATAGTTGTCCTGAACGAAGTCTAAGTATGATCAATTGGTTATGGTGGATAAAGCGGATCAGGGCTCCCTAGGTAGGAGTTTTTCTATAATTAGACTTGGATGTGTGGGGGATGACGACACTTACCCTGGGAAGGGCGAGTTCCTGTGATGTCTGTATTTTATTATTTCTATCTTGATACTTAATATGTACTCCAAAGTACAATCAAAGTCATATTCTTGATTTGTGTTCTAATTGATAATAATTTGATTATGCTTATGTATATAATTGATAGGATGTCCAGAAGATAAGATATGTATTAATGGATTCAAGAGTTCAGTAACGGGGAAGAAAAGGAAATAAAGACAAGCGTTTCATTATTTAATTTTCAACTCCCTGTAGAAACCTCTAAAAGAGATAAGCAAGCAGGCGTAAGGATCATAACAAAGTGATATCATTTTTAAAATAGCACAATAGAAGTTTTTCTTTTTCAAGTAATTGAACATTTGACCCAATATTTAGATAAAATTATCCTTTGAAAATTTTGTTTTGAGATGGCCTTATTAAAATTCGATTGCTTTGAGATGGTGAATATATAACAGATTGTTTATGCCTCCAACATGTAGGGTACGTTTACTTCAACGTGCAAATGACTATCCAAGAAGAGAGATATTGGATGTATAACAGATTGTTGCCGGGTCGAAAAGGATTGACAGTTGAATTTATACAGGGAGTTGAAACTTTCATTCAAGTTGCATCTCAACTGCCTTCCTTTCAGCTTGATAAAATGTTTAGATGTCCGTGTTCGAAGCATAAAAATCTAGCATTCCTAAAGCCCGATGATGTGAAACTTGATTTATATCGTAGGGGATTTCTTCCAAACTATTGGATTTGGACATCACATGGCGAGTACGAGCCACATAGAGATGCTCATGCTGGTTCATCTACAGCTTATGAAACATTTGATGAAGATCAAATGAGTAGACCCTATGAAGACCTTATTTTTGATGTAGCAGGTCATAATTTAAGGTCTAATGTGGAAGAGCCACCAATTGCAGAGACACAAAAATTCTTTGAGTTATTACATTCAGCTCAAAAACCAATTTGGGAAGGTTGCAGTACGCATTCAGAATTATCCATTGCAGTGAGGATGCTAAGTATTAAAACTGAGTATAATATTCCCCGTGAGTGTTTTAATGACGTTATTGGTCTTATGAAGGAAACTAATCCGGCTGACAATATAATTCCCTCAGACTTGTACCGAACAAAGAAATTAGTATCCAAGCTGGGTCTCTCTGCTACAAAGATTGATTGTTGTATCAATGGATGTATGTTATACTATAAGGATGATGCAGCAGAAGTTATTTGTCGCAGCTGCAATGCTCCTCGTTTTAAGCAGAACTCGGGAAAACAACGTCGTCCAAAGAAAGATGTGCCATATTCCCGTTTGTTTTATTTACCAATCATTCCAAGACTTCAGCGGCTCTATGCATCAATGAGTTCAGCAGGCCATATGAGATGGCATAAGGAGAAAATAGCAAAAAGTGATGTTCTTTCTCATCCATCAGATGCTGAAGCGTGGAAACATTTTGATCGAGTGCATCCTTCATTTGCTGCTGAACCCCGCAACATAAGATTGGGATTATGTACTGATGGTTTTACTCCTTATAGTCAAACAGCTACACCGTATTCTTGTTGGCCAGTTATATTAACACCATACAACCTGCCACCAGAGATGTGTATGACTACTCCGTTCATGTTCTTAACTCTTATTATACCTGGACCACATAATCCGAAGACAAAGATTGATATCTATTTGCAACCATTAATTGATGACCTCAAATTATTATGGGAAGAAGGAGTGCTCACATATGACATATCAATAAAACAAAATTTTCTCCTTCGAGCTGCTTTGCTGTGGACTATCGGTGATTTTCCAGCTTATGGTATGTTGTCTGGTTGGAGCACAGCAGGGAAATTAGCATGTCCTTACTGCATGGAGAACAGTAAAGCTTTCACATTAAAACATGGAGGGAAAAATACTTGGTTTGATTGTCATCGTATGTTTCTAAATGCTAATCATCAGTTCCGAAGAAATAAAGAAGCATTTGTTAAAAACAGAATTGAGCGATCACCTCCTCCACCCAGATTAAGTGGTGATGAGATACTACAGAGACTATTCAACATTCCAACAATTATTGATTATCCAATGCTATCAGAATCTAAATTTCCGGGTTATGGTGTTCAACATAATTGGATTAAAAAAAGTATTTTTTGGACATTACCTTATTGGAGAACTAATTTGATAAGACATAACTTGGATGTTATGCACATTGAGAAGAACTTTCTGGATAATATTTTTAATACAATTATGGATGTTAAAGGCAAGAGTAAAGATAATGTCAAAGCAAGGATGGACATTAAAGAGTTTTGTCGGCGAAAAAATTTGGAGTTGGTAACAACAACTGACGGCAAACTAATGAAGCCCAAAGCTCCTTACTCTTTCACGTTAGAGCAAAAAAGAATGATATGTCAGTGGTTTAAAGGTTTAAAAATGCCGGATGGTTATGGATCAAATATAAGCCGATGTGTTGACTTGAAATCTGCAAGGTTATTTGGACTCAAAAGTCATGATTGTCACATAATTATGGAGGTTCTTCTTCCGATCATAGTCAGTATGTTACCCGATTACATATCAAATCCGTTGATTGAACTTAGCATTTTCTTCAAAGATTTATGTTCATCTAAACTAAGTGAAAATGCTTTACGGAGGTACGAGGATAACATACCAATCATCCTATGCAAGTTAGAGAAGATATTTCCCCCGGGTTTTTTTGATTCTATGGAACATCTTCCAGTCCATCTACCTTACGAAGCTAGAGTTGGTGGACCTGTACAATATCGTTGGATGTATCCTTTCGAAAGGTAAATGTGTTAAGATTTTTATTAATTACTCAATATTTTTGAATCAGTTAAGATAACATATTTTTATTTGATTAATAGATATCTGAACAAGTTGAAGAAATATGTTAAAAATAAAGCACGACCAGAAGGATCGATATGTGAAGCATATTTATCTCAAGAAACAACTCACTTTTGCTCATACTATTTCGAGCCACATGTAAGGAGTACAAGAACAAAAATGGGTCGTAACATGGACTTCGATGTAGAAGAACAATCACATGCTACACTAACAGTATTTAGAAGGCAAGGAAAGCCTAGTGGCAAATGTGTTGAAAGATATCTCAACGATTTAGAAATAAATACAGCGAATTTGTATGTACTACTGAACTGTGAAGAAGTTGAGCCAATCTTAGAGTAAGTTCTAACATAATGTTAATAATAAATTAGTAATGTTTATTTAAAATACTTATGTATTATTTGTCACCAGGTATTTCGTAAGCAATTTGCCTTTGACAGATTCAAGGGAAATTGAGCAAGCTGTTGCAAATGAATTTCCAACTTGGTTCAGATCATATGTGAGTACATTTTTTTTATAAATTTAAATCTTATTTATTATCAAAAATACTAAAATTTGAAAATATTTTTAGGTACAAAATCCTGATAACAAATGTTTCGATAAAGGTTTGCAAGCATTAGCATGGGGTCCAATGCGAAAAGTAAAAACTTGGCCAATATATATAGTGAATAGGTTCAGATTTCATACCAAATCGTGGAGTGAAGGAAGAAAAACTGAAAATTGTGGAGTATGTGTTAGAGGAAACACTCATGAAGAAGATGAATGTGATTATTATGGTATTTTGAATGAGGTCCTTGACTTGGAATACCCAGGCGAAGATGAGAACTTTGTATGCTTATTTAACTGTCAGTGGTATGATCCAGTACAAAATAGAGGCACAAGGGTTCATCCTGTGTATGGTTTAGTAGATGTTAAACATAGTAGAAGATACGGAAAGTTTGATCCATTTGTGCTAGCAAGCCAAGCTATGCAAGTTTATTTCAGCAAATATCCCAGTGGTCGCAGAGACAAACAAGATTGGCTATCTGTCATAAAAACAAAAGCACGGGGAATAATTGATCAACAATACATTGTAGCAACTGCACATCAAGAGGATGAGATGTCAAGTTATATGCCTGTTGAAATTGAGGATATGCCAACTACAACCTCTACTATTGAAATGGAGTTAGAAGATGTCAATAGTTCAACTAGTTCAGAAGAAGAAGAGAACCAGGATGAAAGTGAAGATACTCTTGAGAGTGATGAAAATAGTTTTGATGATTCTGATTAGTTTCTGTAATTTAGAATTGTACAATTTAAATGTTTTGTAATATTTATTACTGCTTAGTAATGATATTGTATTTTGCCACCTTGTCTTTTATTAACTGCTTCATTAACTGCTTTATTAACTGCTTCTCGTAATTCATTACCTACTTCATTAACTGCTTTATTAACTGCTTTATTAACTGCTTTATTAACTGTTTTATTAACTGTTTCTCAATTATTATTTTTTAATATTGCAGATGGCTTCAGGCGACGATCCTCCTCGTAAATCATTTGCCTCAAAGTTCCGCCGGAAGAAGATTACGACTAGCATAGTACCCACATAAACTGAGGTAGGTGAGGGGCCTTCAGTTCCACCAGATCTACCTACACCACCACCGCCACCACCTGCTAGGAGCCAGCAGCCTTCACCAGAGCAGGGTCAGGGACAGTTAGATCCACCTCTTGTTGTACCTCCATACTTCCCTGGCCACTTCCCTCCCAGCTCGACGAGTCCTCGCTTCCCCTCTCCAGATCAGACACATGCTTCTCCATTCTATCCATATTACCCCCCACCATCATCACAGGCTGCTGGTCCATCCACTGGTCCTCACCCTCCTTACCCTTACCCATATTACTACCCCTATCCGGTGCAGCATGAACAGGGTGGACCATCACGACCACCAGAGGTTGGCGCTACCGATCCTGCAACAGCAACAGATAAGCGTCAATACATCGAGCCTGACGGCGATAAGTAAGTTCAATTTAAGTTATTCAGTTGTTTTTATTTTGATATATTACATGTTATTGATAAACAAAGTCATTTGCAGTTTTAATCCTTCAAGGCCACCTATACATATGATCCGGGATATAATAAAGAATAAGTATGATGCTCCTTACTTATCCTGGAAGAAGATCCCAAAGCCAGTTAGAGATATGTGGTTTGGAGAATTTCAGGTATGTTTTTTTTGGTATGATTTGAAATATATGATTTAATTTGTACTAATCTTTTTGATATTGTCTAAATTTGTACAGAAAGAATTTAGGTGGTTGCCTGAGTACAGTACGAGGATCAGATCAAATTTTGAGAGGAGAGGAGCGACCCGTCTCAGAGACATGTTCACGGACATTAGAAAGTCCGGGCAGAGGCCTAATTGGATTGGAGAGGGTGTTTGGGCAGATTTGAGTAGTGCTTGGGCTACCCCGGAGTTTATAAAAATGAGAGAGCAGAATAAACAGAACAGAGCCTCTGACAGCGGCGGTTTAGGAAGCTCTCTTCATACTGGTGGATCTGTACCTCATACAGAACATAGGCGGCGACTGGTAAGTGTTTTGAATTGGTTTATTACATATATTTATGTTAGTATAACTAAGCATCAAATTTGCAGAAAGAGCACCTGGGTCGGGAGCCAACACCATTGGAGCTGCATACAAGAACTCATCAACATCAAGCTAACCAGCAGTGGGTTGATGAGAAGTCTAAGAAGGCTCATGTGAGTAAAATTTTTTGGATTTTTAGAATAAAAATTTATTTTAATAAAACTATTTCTAACTCGCAGGATGATTTCTTACGAGCTAGAGAAAGTCGGCAGTCCACTGGCGAGGGATCATCTTCTGGATCGGCCCATATTTCTGAGTATCAGACATGGTCAGAAGTTGTTGGTGGAAGACAGAGGGGGAGGGTATATGGCATGGGTTCACAGGCTTTTGCTATTGAGGGCAGTTCATACACCTCTGCATTTCATGATCCAAGTGGAGCTGAAGAATCTGTAAGTGAGAGGGTTGCAGCACTTACTAGAGAGATTGAAGAGATGAAAAGGGTTCAAGCTAGAGAGATTGAAGAAATGAGGAAGGCTCAGAATGAAATGCAAGCACGGTTGCAATCCTACACAGCTGGAAAACAAAGGAAGAAGGACCAACAGGAGCAGCCATCTGCAGACAGTGAGGATACCGATGATGATTAGATGTTTATTATGTATGATGAATGTATTAATTAGAACTTGTGAACTTCTGAACTGGTGATTGTAGCATTATCATTAACTATCTTGTGAATTTGTGATTGTAATGTTGTGATGAATTTTTGATTTTGTTTGTATTTTCTGGTTGTGAAGAATATAGCGGCGTGTTGCCCAACATATATATATTTTTTCTGCAGGTTTAGACTTTAGGATGAACCTTCCTCAAATAGAGGGGATGCTGTCAATTTTTTTTTTTCAGGTGCTACAGGTTTCCGGCGGCTAACCGGCGGTTTAGCCGCCGGAACCTATGATACCGGACGGACAAGATAAAGCCGCCGGTTATATTATTAAACCGCCGGTACTTACCGGCGGCTTACCGACGGCCGCCGGCGGTGATACGATGGACGCCCGACGGTTTAAACCGTCGGTAATACCGACGGCTATAACCGCCGTCCACCGCCGGGAACTTACCGGCGGTCTAACGGCGCCGTCCGGCGGTCTAATGAACCAGACGACGCCAGGTTTAACCGCCGGAAAACCGCCGGTAATTTGACCGACGGTTTTCCGGCGGTTACAATACCGGCGGCCTAACCGCCGGATTACCGACGGTTAAAATTCCGGTGGTCACCGGCGGTATTGGCCGCCGGAAAACCGCCGCAAAAATAAACCGCCGGTAAAAAGCCGTCGGAAATGGTTTCCTACGCCGTTTTTACCGGCGGTTAACAAACCGCCGTTAGACCGCCGGTAAAGTTAAAAACCGCCGGTAATTCTACACTAACCGCCGGAAAAAACCGCCGGTTTTCAGCGTTTTTCCTGTAGTGTAACACGACAAATTCCAAGCATGTCTTTAAGAAAAATAAATATATAGTACGGATATTTTATAACTTATGAATATTATAAGGCATATATATAGCAATAAATTACCTTTGTAGCGTCATGGAGTATTCACGGCGGTAGAGAAATACAAAGCTTAACGTCTTAGTATTGTACGAAGATCCAACACACAAGCATATAAGAGAGAGGGTGTAGTGTTTATAAGAGACACCAAAGTTTTGATGTGGAAACCCCTGAAAAGGGGGAAAAATCACAGGGTCTGGCCCAGTTTGAATGAATCCACTAGTATTTGTAGTCGATTACAAATAAGGCCCTTCCTTGAGAGAAGGCCTTGGCTTGATGTCACAAATGTACATCATATAAAGTGCATTACATGGGGGGAGTTATAATAATCAACATAGACATGTTTGTTTGGCCGGCATGACCATAGTTGAAGAGGTCAAAAAGATCGTAGTAGGCAGGAGACCGAGGTCAAAAAGACTATTTTCTGGCGATGGAGGTCAGAAGGACTGTAGTAGGCGACAAAGGTCGGAAGGACCACATTTGGCAGGAGACAGGGGTCCGAAATACCGTAGTTGGTAGGAGACTAGGGTCAGAAATACCATTGTCTGGCGATGGAGATCTAAAGAACCATAGTAGGAGACGGAGGTCAGAAGAATTGTAGTTGGTAAGAGATTGGGGGTCAGAAAGACCGTAGTAGTAGGGTGGTACTCTAGTAGAACTCTAGGCATCAGGTGGTGGCTCGATAGAAGTCCAGGCCTCACATGGTGGTTTGACAGAAGTTTGGGCTTCAAGTGATGGTCCAAACAATCTCACGGCCTCAAGTGGTGTTCTAGCAGAGCTCATGGCCTTAAGTGGTGGTCTAGCAGAGCTCAAAGCCTCAAGTGGTGGTCCGGGGAGCTCATGGCCTCAAGTGGTGGTTTGGTAGAACTATGGGCATCAGATGGTGGCCCGACAGAGCTCGTGGCCTCAAGTGGCGGTATGGTAGAGCTCAAGGCCTCAAGTGGTGGTCCGGCAGAACTCAGAGCCTTAAGTGGTGGTTTGACAGAACTCCGGGCCTCATGTGGTGGTCCGGCAGAGCTCAGGGCCTCAAGTGGTGGTCCGACGAAGCTTAGGGCATCAAGTCGTGGTCTGGCGGATCTTAGGACCTCAAGTGGTGGTCCGGCGGAGAGCGCTCTGGGCCTCAAGTGGAAGTCTGACAGAACTTCGGGCGTTATGTGGTGGTCCGGCAGAGCTCAGGGCCTCAAGTGGTGGTCCGGTAGAGCTCAGGGTCTCAAGTGGTGGTCCGAAAGAACTCAGTGCCTCAAGTGGTTTTCCGACGGAACTCAGGGTCTTAAGTGGTGGTCCAGCAGAACTTCTGGCGTCAGGTGGTGGTCTGGCGGAGCTCAGGGCCTCAAGTGGTAGTCCGGCGAAGCTCAGAGCATCAAGTGGTGGTTCAGCGGAAATCATGGCCTTAAGTAGTGGTCCAGCAGAAGTCTGGGCCTAAGGTGGTGGTCCGGCAGAGCTCAGGGCCTTAAGTGGTAGTCCGGCGGAACTCTAGGCGATGGTCGAGGAGGAGCGAGGAGGCAAGAGCGATATCCGATCTCTCTCTTGCTCTCTTACTTGGAGCCCCCTTTCAAGAGGGAGGAGGGGTCTATTTATATATTTCTTAGAGTGGCATGACTCATAAATAGGAGGAGGATCAAGGGTAAATGTGAAGTGGTTTGGATGGACAGCCGGATTTATGTTGAATCCCTTAATTATGGACCATTCAATAGGCATTTGAAGGTCTTAATGATGTCAGAATTCTGTGATCTTGGGCTCGTTGGATTTGTCTTGTCGATCCGCTCGATTCGATTATAAGCATATCACATTTGGAAACCGTTTGATAATCCAAATTGTGGTTCGAACCTTTCAATAGTGCTTTGGGTCCTTTATTTTGACTCATTTGGGCTCGGATTGAGTTGAATTTGGTGTCGTTGGGTTCGTATTTCTTAGATGTTCAGTTCGACCATATGTTTGCTGAAATCAGAATTCGGATGGTCCCAATTTTAATTTCAGGAGTTTCCAACTTGAGTTTGCCTCGAGATTCATGCCCGATCAAGATAATTTTTTGATGATGTATCAACCTTATAAGTAAATTTAAAAACTCAAGGGGCTGAAAAGTAAAATCCCACGTTAGAGAACTTGCACCATTTACTAATGTTTCGTATTCACGCTATCACGAAGCAATATGGAAGCTATGGCACCTGACCGGTTAAGCCGGCTCATTCGCCTTCTTTTGTAAGGTATGCTTATTACCTAATTGGTTCGCCAACTACATTTGCGTGTGAATATTATATTTAAATATTTAATTTATTTTAAACAGTTATAATAAAAAATAATTAGGCATGAATAATTTAAAGTTATTTTAATATATAAAAATCAATTAAAATTGAATCAGGTTTTTCCGTATATATTTTTTCTAGATAGAGTACAATCATTGTAGTGCTTCGGATACTGTATCCATAATTTATAGACATAAATAATTTATTTTAATAATACTTTTATTTTCTTATAATAATTGTTTATGATAATACACAATAAAACAGTTATTAAATTTTCTCTCTCCCTCTATTTCTTTCTCGTTTTTGAGTAATTGAATATCAAAGTTTTTAGCTATAGTTTGAACATTATAAATTTTTTAAATTTAAATAAGATACTTCAA